>CM038677.1:507818464-507997266 GCA_021605205.1 Aegilops longissima
AGACAAGGCCATCATACTTGAAGGCAAGCAGCAGCAGATTGAAAGCCACAAGCGGAAGTACAGCCAGGGGAAGCACAACTCAGGAGCTCAGCAGAAGCCCGTTATGCCCCATACTCAGGAGGGCATACCCATCACAACCATGGAGGACATAACCATGGAGGCAATGGGAACAATCGCAACCAGGACAACAGGTCGGGCAATGGCGGTGGCAATGGAAACGTAACGGAACCAAGATCGTCCTGCCCTGCTCCAAGGATCTGAGTCACATCACTGTTTCAAGTGCCGGAAAACAGGGCACTATGCCACCGACGCCCAGAGGCCAAGCGGAGGAATGGAAACGGCAATGGAAGCTCAGCGAAGAAGCCCAACCCTTTCCCTCGTGCTCGGGTGAACCACATTGACGTGGAGGACGTCTATGATCAGCCGACATTGTGGTTGGTAAGTTTTATTGAATTCACGCTCAGTTTTGGTACTCTTTGATTCGGTGCAACGATTCATTCATATCAAGGGTAGTTGTGGAAAAATGCGGGTTGCCCACTAAAACCCTTAGAAACCCCCTTCGCGTCGATTCGCAGGAGGAGAAATGATGGCAGGTTTAGGCTGTCATGCAACCCTCAACATCGGAAATCATAAATTTCCCGCAAACCTCATAGTGTTGGAAACCCGGACCTTGGATGTAATCCTAGGCATGGATTGGTTGACAAAGTTTGAAGGAAACATAGATCGTGCTCAAGAAGTCGATTCTCGCTCACCACCCCGGAGCGAAGAGGATCAAGTATGTATCCGAGCGTAGCGGATGAAGAATCAGGTGAATTCCCTCACGGGAGTTGTTCAGGAGGAAGTACCAGTAGTACAAGATTTTCCCGATGTGTTTCCGGAGGAATTACCAGGAATGCCACCGGACAGGGACATTGAATTTCTGATTGAGTTATTGCCCGGCACAACCCCAATATCCAAGAGACCTTATCGGATGCCACCAAACGATTTGAAAGAGATCAAGAACCAGATTAATGAGTTATTGGAGAAGGGATATATTCGGCCAAGCTCATCACCTTGGGGAGCCCCAGTTCTTTTGGTAGAGAAGAAGGAATGGAACCTTGAGAATGGTTGTGGATTATCGTTCGTTGAACGAAGTGACCATCAAGAACAAGTACCCTCTGCCGATGATTAATGATCTATTTGATCAGCTAGTTGGAGCCAAGGTATTCTCCAAGATCGATCTTCGATCAGGGTATCATCAGTTGAAGATCCGTGAGAAGGATATACCCAAAACAGCATTCACCACCAGGTATGGTTTATACGAGTATACCGTCATGTCATTTGGATTGACTAATGCTCCTGCATACTTCATGAATTTGATGAACAAGGTGTTTATGGAATATCTGGATAAGTTTGTCGTGGTGTTCATCGATGATATCTGATTTTCTCCAAGAGCGAGGAAGAGCATAAGGAACATTTCGTCTAGTTCGGAGAAACTTGAGAACATCAGTTGTATGCCAAGTTCAGCAAATGTGAATTTTGGTGAAGGAAGTTGGATTCCTCGGACATGTTATTTCAGGAGAAGGAATAGCGATTGACCCGCCAAGGTTGAATCACCACCGATTGGCGCCACCCACCTCGACCAAGGAGATCCGCATTTTCTCGGACTCGCAAGATATTATCGGAGATTCATTGAGAACTTCTCGAAGATTGCCAAGCCCATGAGTGAGCTGTTGAAGAAAGAGGCCAAGTACATTTGGACCAAGGATTGTGAAGCCAGTTTTCAGGAATTGAAGAAACGTTTGGTCACAGCCCAAAGATTGATTTTGCGGATATACACAAGGATTACCAGGTATATTGTGACGCTTCTCGTCAGGGACTCGGAGGAGTACTCATGCAGGAAGGAAAGGTTGTAGCTTATACCTCCAGACAGCTACGACCTCACGAGATGAATTATGCCACACATGATTTGGAGTTAGCAGCCGTAGTGCATGCACTCAAGACCTGGAGACATTTCCTCATCGGAAACCGTTGTGATGTTTACACAGATCACAAGAGCTTGAAGTATATTTTCACGCAGAAGAGTTGAACCTCGAGCAGAGGAGATGGCTAGAGTTAATCAAGGACTATGACATGAGATTGCATTACCACCGTGGAAAGCTAATGTTGTAGCAGATGCTTTGAGCCGTAAGAGTTATGTGAATACTCTTATAGCAGGAGGATTACCCGAGATTTAGTCAATGACCTCGAGATCTCCGATGGAGATAGTTCCGAGAGGATATGTTGCAACTCTGGAAGTTCAGTCCACTTTGGCGAAAGGATTCGTGAAGCTCGTAAGTCGGACAAGGAAATTGATGAGATAAAGCGGAAGATGAATGAAGGAAAAGCTAAAGGATTCCGTAAGGATGAACACGGAACTATATGGTTCGAGGATCGTATTTATGTGCCCAATGATCCCGAACTCAGGAAGCTAATTCTTCAGAGGCTCATGATTCACCGTACTCGATTCACCCGGTAACACCAAGATGTACCGGATTTGAAGGAAAGCTTCGGTGGGGCGGTATGAAGAAGGATATTCTTGAGTACGTAGCGGTATGTGATGTTTGCCAACGAGTAAAGGCAGAACATCGAAGCTAGCAGGTTACTTCAACCTTTGCCGATTCCCGATTGGAAATGGGAAAACTTGGAATGGATTTTATCACAGGATTACCCAGACCCGTTCAGGTTATGATTCCATCGGGTAGTGGTTGATCGTTTGACCAAGGTAGCTCACTTCATTCCCTGTGAAGACTACCTATACCAGTGCTAAGTTGGCCAAGATATACATGACCAGGATCGTTTATCCGCATGGAGTTCCGAGGAGTATCGTGTCGATAGAGGAACACAGTTTACCTCAAAGTTTTGGAATCAGTTGCATGAAACTTTGGGTACGAGGCTGGAATTGAGACAGCTTTTCATCCGCAGAGACAAATGGACAGACCGAGAGAGTCAACCAGATTCGGAGGACATGTTGAGAGCTTGTGTGCTAGACTATGGGTCTAGCTGGGATGATAATTTGCCATACGCAGAGTTCTCATACAACAACGATTATCAATCCGATCGAAGATGGCCCTTTCAAGCTCTATACGGAAGGAGGTGCGAGAACACCATTCTTTGTGGGATGGTGTTGGAGATCGATCACTTTTCGGTTCCGATCTTATCAGAGATTCCGAAGAGAAAGTCAAGCTGATTCGGGATAGACTCAAGATAGCACAGTCGAGACAGAAGAGTTATGCCGACAGTAAACGCAAGGAAGTAACTTACGAAGTGGGAGACCGAGCATATCTTCGTGTGTCTCCACTTCGTGGAATCAAGAGGTTTGGCGTCAAAGGAAAGTTAGCACCCCGATTCATTGGCCCGTACAAAATTCTCGAACGTCGTGGAGAAGTTGCTTACAAGTTGGAATTGCCGAAAGGATTGTCCGGAGTTCATGATGTTTTCCATGTTTCTCAGCTGAAGAAGTGTCATGCCGACATGGCCGATATTCCGTTGAGAGACACAGTGCCCCTAGAGGCCATACAGCTTGACAGTGATCTGACCTATAAGGAGAAACCCGTCCGAATTCTCGAGACTGTGAGCAGAGTCACCCGCAGCAAGATCATCAAGTTTTGTAAGGTGCTGTGGAGTCATCACTCCGAGGAAGAAGCCACCTGGGAGCGAGAAGAAGACCTTCTTCGAGACCATCCGCACCTATTTGCTAGCCAACCCGAATCTCGAGGGCGAGATTCATCTTAAGGTGGGTAGGTTTGTAACATCCCAAAGTTCCTATTTGGTATGTTTTACAATTATAGCTAAGCATCTATGCATGTTATTTGAATTTGAGTGGCATTTGAAGTTTTCTGAAGTTTTGAGTTGTTGGAAAGGGAATTCAAACCTTGGCAGTTGAAATTCATTTCAAAACTATGCCTGACAACTACTTGAGAAAAAGTATGAGAGGAGTAACATGACACTCCAAATATGTCAGAAGAAAACAATGCCAAAAGTTTTGAATTCAAACTTGAGTTTTATTTGAATTTGAAAAAAATGAATTTTTATAAACTTTGGATTTTGCCCCTGGAAAAATGTTCAAATGATAGGGAATATTCCCCTGATCATTTTGATATATATATGTCTTATATAAATATTTATATTTCTCTCTATTTTTATTTTTCAAAAAAGAATTAAAATAAAAAAAAGAAAAATGCCCTGGGCGCCGGCCAAGCCAATTGGCCCAGCCAACTCAGGCGGCCCAGCCAGCTAGGCCCACCAGGCGCCAGCCAGCGAGGCCCAGCCGCGTCACCCACCGACCGGCCCGACCGAGCGACCGAGCCGAATCGGCTAGCCCCCGGCCGACCGACCCAGCGCGCTCTCTCTCCCATCGCCAGCGGGCCACCACCTCCTCAACCCCTCCCCACTTTTCATGCGCGCCCGCTCGCCGGATCCCGAAGGATCCGGGATTCGCCGAGATCTCCTTGCCCGCCTTTTCCCCTCGTCCAAGCCGAGGACCCCCTATTTATACCCCTCCCCCGCACCCCATTCCCCCCCTCGCCCCCTCGCCGGACCTCTCTCTCCCTCCTCACGCGCTCGCCGGAGCCCGAGAGCACCACCGCCGCCATTTGCCTCGCCACCGACGCCCTAGCCCTCCCCGAGCCCCGTTGACTCCACCAGAACAACCCCCTCGTCGCGCCGCACCCGCCGGAGCACTCCGCCGACCTCCCCGACCACCGGAGACGCCGACGCACTCGCCGCCCGAGCCGCCGCCGCCGTCCAACTCCGGTAACTCGCCGGACTTTCTCTCCCCCGTCCGATCTAATCCCGACGGCTAGGATTAGAACCCCCGAAGGGGTATGCACTTTTAAATAAAACCGGGTTTTATTCCGGTTAGTTCCGGTTTAGGCTAGTTAGGTTTATTTTTATTTAGATCGGCCCGATTCGTTTAACCCTAGGGCCCGTTTAGTTATATTACGCACAATGCGTTAGTTAGGCCCATTAGGCCATTTTTCTTTATTTTCGTTTTTTCTGTTTTAACAGAATAGTTCCAGATTTGAAAAATTCATATCTTTTATTCTACTTAATATTTTTAGGTGATTCTTTTTTTGTTGGTTTGCAAATTTCTTATAGTTTCTGCAGAAAATATAATTAGCTATGTTAAAATTATTTAGAATTGCTTTATTTTAATTTTAGTCAGAATAGTAAATCTGTTATAAAATAAGTTAGGAAAATTATTTTTATATGATTCTTTTGTCCCAACTTAGTTTTGTCATTGCCAAACCGTAGGAATTAATTTGGGCATTTTAGGTTTAAAAAAATAGTTTCTAGCAGAATCATGTTATTCTTAATTAATTAACTAGCTACTGTTTTCCTATTCTTTTAATTAGCAAATAAATTTATTTTTCACATGTGATTGATTATTCTAGGATAGTTTCTGTCACTTTAGAGCATGAACTTTTATTTATAATAAATAAAACTTTTATTTTATTTTTCTTAATAGAAATTGCTTTAGGCCTAATAGGAGTTTCATAATAGATTTTAAATTGATTCTTTTTGCTCCTAGTTGCTTAATGCATTCCTTTCTATTAAGTTAACATAAGCCCATGGTTAGGTTATGTTAAGAAAATTTTTATTAAGTAAAACTATTTTTAGTTGTTGCTTGAAGTAGGAAAAACTTTGAGTTGGATTTCTTTGAGTTTCCCTTTGGGTTTTTGATTCGTTTGTTTTGGTGTGTTATGTTACTATGCTATTGTGTTAAGTGATGATATGCTATATGCTTATTGTGATTATTGTTTGTCTCGGTAGAATTTCCGGAGTGCGAAGCTTGCTACTACGAGTCCTTAGCTTACGAAGATCGTCAGCAAGGCAAGTCATTGATCATACTTTCAATACCTATGATTTTTATTGCATTAGAATTATACCTCCCCACCATGCATGCAGTAGTTGAAATTTGAAGTTATGTTCTTGAGTAGTATCATGTGGTAGGATGAACCAATTCCCCTTGTTACCATGACCGGGGCGTAGTAGTTAATTTTGCTATGCTCGAGACGGGATTGGTTGAGTGAATTCATAAGAAAGATGTGAGAGTCAAGATGATGACAACCCCATGAACTTCAAGATCAAGATGGACTTCAAATTCACTCTTGGGTGGAGGGCGGTTGACGGGCACCCGGAGAACCAGTGGTTGGCGGGATGCATGGAGAAGTGCCATGACATCTTGCGGAAAGCTTCACCCAGCCACGAAGAGACGGATGGATGCCCCATTGACCGGAAGCTTACATGCAGCCGCAAGCCATTATGGGCTCTGGCTGGGTCAACCCTAGTTGTGACGCTGGCTGGGACGGTACTACGAGATGTAGAAGAACGGTAGGATTGATGGGTACGGCAGTGGCGGAAGAACTCTTGGAAGACCCTGTTTCATTCGTCCTGTCTTGAGACACCATGAAGTGCGAAGACTTAAAAGGAGGGAATGATTCTTGCGGGTAAAGTCATAAACCTCTGCAGAGTTAAAGATCTAATCGATTAGCCGTGTCCCCGATTCACGGACAATTTGAGCCTCCGGAACTTGGAAGTATTCGAAATCTCAACACTAAAACTAATAAATTAATTTGAGGGGTTTATGACTTAATAATTTGGGAATGAGACATTGGTTGGCGGAACCATCTCAATAACTACCAACAATATTGTAGTATTTGCAAACAAGTCCTTTGTAGTAGGGAAAAACTAGCTTTTCGCAAAATGATGAAACTTAGAGCCCCACACCAAATTGCATATAGTGATAGTAATTTTATTGTTATTCTCTTCATGACTTGCCAGCATATTCAAAATGCTGACCTACACGGCTGCAACGCCTTATGTTGCAGAGGAGTATTCGATCAGATTGAGGCTACGCTCGCGCTTGGCGATTGCCCTATGGAGTCGGATGGACTCGCTATTTTTAAATCTCACGCTTCCGCAGCTTTACTAGTTTATTTCTCATGAGTTGGCCTTCGGCCAAATTTATTATCTTGTAATAAAGACTCTATATGAGAATCGTGTAATAAATTCAGGTGTGATTGAACTTTGATTATTTCATCGATGTACTGTGAGTACCAGCATGATCTTGGGATGGTACAGACATAGAGACTTGACCGTTTTTGGGTCAGGTCGCTACAATTTACTATGTGTGCACTATGTAAAAACTAGGCATACCTTCGAACTGGATCTCCAGGTACTCTTGGAGAGCCTACTTTAGTGTACAGCCAAACCTTTATGTCACCTATGAGTTAGAAAAGGCCCCACTACAGCAACCCTTAGTGTTTAAATCGTTGACAAGCTCTGTTAGAGTGTTAGGTCAAGAACAACAAGTAATCAAAGCAAACAGTCCTAGTATGGCTGGCTGATGCAAACAAGCAATTGAATAGATGTGTGAGCAAATCTTACATTTCAAGAAAAGAAGCAAAGAAGGAGGCGTAAAGATCATCACTTGACTGACCAGATTTAAGGGGCATTTAAAGATCATGTGCAACGTATGAACTAACATAAACATTGCATATTCCAGGTTCTACAATGGAATGCACATGTATTAGGCTATGCCATGTATGATGATGCCTAAATGTACACTATAGTAGGCAGGAGTGATTCATCATTGCATGCACAATTGAATTGCAGGTTAAGGGCCAGTTCTATTCTGCCTTTTCAGGGCTTATTGTCAAAATAAGCCATAAAAGATGTAAAGAAGTCATTTTTGAGTTACGGGATTGGGCTTAACTAATTTCGCTTTGGAGGGGGGTGTTTCGGGTAGAACCTCACTAAAAATTGTAGGGAAGGGGAATAGTGAAATGACTCTGTTGTCTGCCTATATTACACTCAAAATGCAACTGGTGACGCCCGCGTCACACCTCACCCTCAAGTAAAAACAAACACACAAGCGTTCATTGCCCTGCCCGCTTGCATCTCCTCTCCCCTTTCCCTCTACCTCGATCCCCTGCCTATAGCACTAGGGTTCCTCCAGCAAGCCGTCGCCACTGGTCCCATCTGGCCTGGTCCTCAACGATGCTCTATCCAGCTAGGCTACATGGCCGGCGGGTAGGGGCAAATCTCCCTGGCTGCTCCTCCCTCTGGTGCCGCCCCTCATTCTCATGGTCTCCAGCAGCTACTCCGCTATGGTTCGTCCAACGCACTACTCCGGCAGGCGCTGCACAACTACGGCTGATGCCACACTGCGATAGAAGGTACCTTATTCCCCCTCCCCACCTTCCAGGCCGTTGCCTTGAGGTGCTGTTGAAGGATGAGCTCATCCAACAAGTTGAGGATCTCCTCTGATTTTTTGCCAAATTTTCATTCTGATCCACTATACGATGAATTGCTATGAGCTGCTTCTGCTGCTGCTATATGATTCATTGCTATGAGCTACTCCTGCTGCTGCTATATGATGAATTGCTATGAGCTGCTGCTATATGATGAATTGCTATGAGCTGCTGCTATATGATGAATTGCTATGAGCTGCTGCTGCTGCTATATGATGAATTGCTATGAGCTGCTGCTGCTATATGATGAGTTGCTATAAGCTGCTCCTGCTGCTGCTGTATGATGAATTGCTATGAGCTGCTCCTGCTGCTGCTATATGATGAATTGCTATGAGCTGCTCCTGCTGCTGCTATATGATGAATTGCTATGAGCTGCTCCTACTGTTGCTATATGATGAATTGCTATGAGCTGCTACTGGTATATGATGAATTGCACAATGCTGCTGCTGCTGCTGCTGTATGGTGAGTTGCTATGAGCTGCTGCTGCTGCTACATGATGCTTTCAGGTGGTGCTGCTATATGATAATGACCAGCCACTTGGACCATGGAATTTCAATAAATAATTGTTCTTCATTTAAATGTGGGTCATGTGTTTTTCGTTTAAATTAGGCAATGGGATCTCTATGGAAAACATTGACCAAAGTAGATTGTGCCAAGTAGATGGTATCTTTGTATTTGTATTTTGAGCAAATAGTGATGGTCTGTTTTCCTATCATATTAATTACTGCACTGGGTTCAATTTGTGATGTTTGCAAGTCAAATTAATTTTCATATGGGCAGCAAAATGAAAAATATAATGCAATCTAGACTTTTCACTTATCATACCAAAGATAAGCTGAAAATGCAATGAAAATAACTGGTTGGCTTATTACATGGATCTTATATTCACAGGTGCTTATTTTCTTAGGATAACTCGTAATAACTGTGCCTAAGAAACTTGGCCAATAGAACTGAAATACAAATAACATGTCATGATGATTGCAATGGAGGAGTGACGCACCATAGCACACTGTATAGGCTCACCGCTGGCTCTCCTTTTTTTGCGATGTTCCATGAAATTGCCACATACATCTTGTACCTTTTCATTGTGAAACCCAATCTGCAAGTTGGCACGACTAAGTTCAAACATATCTACATGATAATACATTGCATATCCCTTGCGCATATTTAAACCACCAATTATTGATTGTGTGCGTAGCATAAACTAGCCATGACTCTGTGTGCTGGACTAGCAGGCACTCTAAGGGAGCCTAATGTAGTGTACTGGAATTCCTACATGCCACCTACGATTTTGTGTAATGTACTGCCTCTGTTCCTAAATATATGTCTATTTAGAGATTCCAGTATGGACCACATACAGATGTATATAGATGCATTTTCGAGTGTAGATTCACTCATTTTCTCCGTATGTAGCCTATATTGGAATCTCTAGAAAGACTTATATTTAGGAACGGAGGTACGAGGTAGTATCATGTATGACATCTACATATCTAATTTAGCAGCCAGTAGTAGAAATCATTGTCTGCACAAAGGGATTACTGGTCGAAAATCCCAGCAAAGCACGCTGGCAGGCACAGAACAATACAAGAGAGAGAGACACGCTTACAAGATCATAGCAATGCCTCGGTCCAAGATCTTGGTTGGCCAAGCTGTTAGATCTAGAAGAAACATCGTCCTTGTAGTTTTTGCCAGCTGCATAACAGGTAAAAGCGACCTGTTAGTATATTTGAAGTACATCGGGCAGGTGATGCTGGACGGGTTTAAAGGTGACAAGTACCTAGGCCGTGGCGGGTGCTTGGCATATTGCCAGACGGTTGGAATCAGGTTAGAAACGTCAAGGGTGATGATGCTGCGCTGGCTGTCGGGGTCCGGTAAGGAGATCTAGAACCGTCGAGTAGGGTGTTTGTGGAGTGGCTCTGGTAGGGTGGACTACGGTGTGGGCAAAGCGGATCTGTGGCCGTGGACGATGGCGTAGGTGAAGCTGCTCCTGTGGTTGGGTTAAGGATGGTGTCGACGATGCGGATCTGCGACCGTGGACTTGTGAGTTGGCAAAGCGGCCCCGGCAGGGTTGAAAATGGTATAGGCGAAGCTACTCCGGTGGGGTTGACGATGTTGTCGGCGAAGTGGCTCCGGTAGGGTTGAGGAAGGTGTCGGCGAAGAGGATCAGAGGCCGTCGACAGGGGCGTCGGTGGGGCGGCTCCAGGGGGGTGGACGAAGCGTCTCCGATGGGGAGTACGAATGAGCCGCTGCAGATGCGCTGCGGTTGATGAGAGTACCGGCGAAGCAGATCCGGCGCCGTGGACAAGGCCGACACTGAATGGGCTGTGGTACAGTGGTGGATGAGCAGCCTACTTGTTTCTACGGGAGGTGGGAGGGATAGATGCAGACGCAGAAGCAGATCCAGCGAGGTGGACGCCACTGGCAGTGAATGAGCTCTGGTACGCCGGTGGATGAGCAGTCTAGGGTTTCAAGAGGGGAGGGGAGAAAGGCCGATGAAGTACGGACGGCGTGATATGAGATGCTCTGGTGCTATGGAGTTAGTCGTTTTTGTGGGAGGGGAGAGGAAATGGGGGTGCCGTGTAGTGGGGGAACCGTAAGTTACCAAAGCAGCCCCGACCTATTATGTAGATGAGGGCGGTATTGTAACTGTTGGTCTCCGTGCACCAAGGACAAAAGGGGAATTTCACATGCTAAAGACTAAGGTGGTGGAAATTTTAGAAGAAGGCGGGAGATTTTGCCGCCTGCGGGATCGTTCGTATCCAGTTTCAACTAATTTTGGACCATGCTAGCGGGAAGGTCATGCGAGACTGTGTACACGGGGCACGCGTCAGCAGTTAATAACTGGTGTGTCCACCCCAGAAAAAAAGACAATAACGCGGGATGATGCGTCGATAACTTGGACGTTCACACGGGCGCGGCCAATCGTACGGGTGTAGTGGCGCGTTCACAAAAAAAGGGATCAAACGCTCAACCTATGTATTTCTCGTTAAATAGATAATTTAGTGCAATTGGTTATTTACTTTAAACATAATGCATTGACGTGTTAGTGTAGAGGCGCACAAAAAGAAGTCCGCTACTTAAAAGTGTTACCTCATATGATTACGTAGCCTCCATTTCATAAATTGCGTACCCATTGAATTCATATATGAATATTACATATATTATCATAATAGAACCTTAAATCATCCAAGACTAATGATTTTGAATGCAAGAGTAACAATGGTGCATGTACATGATAGCTACATTGGTTGTTTGAAGAAACATCACTGTAACTTTGGCATGCACAACTGAAAAGGTTTATTTAAATAGAAAAAAATGTGATATGTGAGTGTCCAATCTTTATAGCGTTGAATCAATATTGTACCTTTGGCCACGATACGAAGTAGATATTGATTTATGTTCAAGCGATGCACGTCCACGATCGCTAGATAGTGTTACGTGAATGAATTGTGCAATCTCTCTCACACGCATACATATCTCATTTCCCTGTGGTCATCGGAATCACACACGCGCACTTCATGTATTTCTCTCCCTCCGTCAAGGTTAGAATTTGTCTTTCTACCCCGTCCTACAAGTCTCTCACACAAAAACACACACGCTCTCTCTATCGAACACGCCCACCCCTTTAATTCCGCCTACCCACAACCACTAATGTCTCAAAGTATAATAATTTCTCTCACACATATGCCTAAGGTTAACTCGAGTTCCGGAACCATATGAATACATACAATGGGATTCCAACAGAGCACCTTTTGTTTTGAGATTTCGCTCTCTCTCTCTCTCTCTCTCTCTCTCTCTCCAACACATTGTTTCTCGCTTCATTTTTTCCGGCACTTGCATGCATACAATTTTGTTTATCTTCATGATGCTTTAAGTATGCCTCACACAAATGCTATCCACCTATCCCTTAATATAGCTAGATATGTGTCACACAAACTCCTTCTCCCTACTAACAAGATGCCCATGCGTTGCACCGAACATCAAGATGCATTTGTATGAGTAGTTTATCTTGTGGGAGAAAAGGATGAACGAGGGAATGCCTTATTTGCAAATGCGGAGAGGGGTGTGGGTATCTTTTTGCAAAATTGCCACAGTTTCCTTCCTATTCGTTGGGTATAAATCGGATGGCCTATATTGCAGGATGGCAGAACACCATCATCACCAACTTTGTTTTTTATAAGAGTAGGGATATGTAAGTGTCACTCGCCCCCCCCCACACACACCCACACCCACACAACCACACACACACACACTTCCCAACACCGAAGGAGTAGGGTGGCACCTCGATCTTGATACTAATCTATCGACTGGCTTCTCTCTCAAACACACATACACGCACACACACTACCCGACACCGAAGGAGTAGGGCGGCACCTCGATCTTGATAGTAATCTATCTACTCCCCTTTCAAACACACACACATACACACACACTCGCTAGTTGTGCCTCTGTGCCCAATTATCACAGTAACTATTTTAAAAGAAACTAGCTAGATGCCCGTGCGTTGCACGGAAAATCAAGATGCATTTGTATGAGTAGTTTATCTTGTGAGAGAAAAGGATGAACGAGGGAAGGCCGTATTTGCGAACGTGGAGAGGGGTGTGGGTAAATTTTTGCAAAATTGCCATAGTTTTCTTCCTATCCGTTAGATATAAATCCGACGGCCTATATTGCAGGATGACACGCACACCATCATCACCAACTCTGTTTTCTACTCCCTCCGTTCCTAAATATTTGTCTTTTTAGAGATTTCAACAAGTAACTACATATGGAGCAAAATGAGTGAATCTACACTCTAAAATATGTCTACATACACATCCGTATGTGGTAGTCCATTTGAAATCTTAAAAAGACAAATATTTAGGAACAGATGGAGTATAAGAGTAGACATGGAAATATATCAGCAGCATGGTCTACAACAAAAATGTGCTGGACTGGTTAGCGCCGGATGCTCGCAACGCGATGACATGAGTTTGAATTCTGTCTTTAACTTTAGATTTTTATATTATATATTACTTATTTAATATATACTTCTTTCGCTACTGTACTGACAGTGGAACCCACAGAGTACTTAGAATACAAGATTAAGGATGGACTTGTTTCTTTTTAACTTTACATGACGAAGTCTGTAGCCATTTCGCAAGTCACGTGTACCTGTACATGCAATTAACTTTTATAGAGGGACAATCATACACGCATAATTAACTCAAATGGATTGGATGTCACTCTATTATTTCCAACATAAGAGCATCTCCAACGGCAGCCGGCAAATTTCCTCCCGCTTCCTTCCGCGGAGGACGACATCAAACGCCAGCGACATACATTTTCACAACTCTAACCAACCAGATGAAATTCGTGCAAACACGGACTGATTTCATATAAGCATGAAGGATTTCGTATAAAAAAGCCGGATCTTCATATAAACATGATGGATTTTATTACATTTACATGAACTAAGCGGTGCCAATCCGGCTATCTTGGTATAATTAATACTCCCTCCGTCCGGAAATACTTGTCCTAGAAATGGATGTATCTAGACTTATTTTAGTTATAGATACACACAATTTATCCATTCTTAGAACAAAAATCCCCCCCCCCCCAGCTGGAGAGGGAGTACATAATCTAAATGGCCGCACGTGGATCCCTTTGTCTTCCTCCGGCAGACACTTTGCGGGGTTGACGAAGGTCCTCGGAAGAGACGAAGAAGCAAAGAAACCACCTGAATGCGCAGTCGTCGCCTCGGCGGTGGCCTTCATGGGACCCAAGTGGCGGCGGCCACCCGTGTTCTACTTCTCCTCGATGATGGCGGCGGACACGGAGAAGCTGGCCACAGACTCGTCGCTGTCCACGCACCCGACTTCTGTCTCTGCCTGCATGGCACTGCCACAGGCACGGGAGGCACGCCCACAGACACGGGAGGCGTGGTACGATGCGGCAGCGACGACACCCGTACCGGTGTGCTCGCCGCCGTGCCGGCTGGAGCAACTCGCCACTCCTCATCGAGCTGAACTAGAGCGGCGAGTTGCTGAACCATGCGCCTGCTTGGGGCGGCAACTAGCTCCGTCGGGCCAAGCGAGGTTGGTGAAGCACCGAGCGGCCTCGCCCGTATCCGGAGGGCTCGGCGGGACACCCAGCCGGGTAATATGCCGGAGAACGGCTCCTCGGAAGCCATCAGAAGAGTGGAGAAATTGGTGAAGGCGGAGATGGGGGAGCGACGGAGGGGTGCGATTCTTGCCGCACTGTCTCGGCCTCGTGTAAATAGAGGGCGACGGTAGGAGCTTGGCCAGCGCCCCGCCTCGTTTAAACTGAGGGCGGACGGGAGGAGCTCGGCCGGTGTTGCGTTTAATTCCGGCCCGCTCATGGACGGACGTGTGGCCGGAGTAGGTTTCTCGGGTTGCATGCCGGTTTAACGGAGGGGTTTGATGGAGGCGAGGAGGCGTGTTCAGCCAGGCGTGCGGGCGGTGCAGTACTACTATTTGATTTGACAGTGGGCGACGCAGTTCTCGATACGGCTTTAATGCAGACGAGCGAGGGAGTAGCGGTTCCCGAAATGTTGAACGGCCAATGCATTCTCCTTCAATTAATGCATGTGGGAAGTAATGGGAGGAGGATCGGGAAAAGAGGCTGCACGATGTGAATGCAACGCAGTTTGCCCTCATATAATGGCGCCCCTCCATTCCAATGCATCTCCACATCGTACGCACCTAAGCATTTTCCCAAGCACCTACACTAAGCGCAAAAGAGCTCACTTCAGACCCATGGCGGCGATGCGCGCAAGCGGCCAGCGGCTGTGCCAGATGGTCCACGACGTCGGCCTGCGGCATGGCGCCGAGGATCGTCTCCAAACGGTGTTGGAGACCGGCTGGTGGATGGCCGCGTCGACGCCAACTACGACTCTCAGTTGGACCAGATGATCATTGCCACCACCAAAAAGTTCACCGTCCTCAAGAAGCTCGCGGACGACATCGCCGTACTCCTCCAGCCCGTGCGCCCAGGCTCCTCATTGCCTGCCACCCTAATCGGCCTCCATGGCCGGAACCTCTTTCAAGCACTGGTGGCCCTGCGACGGCCCGCCGATGCCACGAAGAATGTCCACCTGGAGGTCGCGCTCGCCGCGAGGCGCCTCGCCCTGCAAGAATTCGTCGACCTACACATCCATGTGTACGAGCAAATCGTGTACATAGGTATCTACAAGGCCAGTGAGGACGCTACGACGTTGGCCTTCCTCAACCGGCTGGAAGCATTGAATGCCTTTGCTGAGAAGCACCTCGACCTTGCCACAAAAGCCGCCGCTCCTTAGCCACCGGTCGGTGGCCCGGCGCACTAAGTTGAGGAGGAGGAGGTCGTACGTTGATGGATGCATCTTTCTTCTTGCCTTCTGTAACCACCACTGCGATCACATCATCATCGTGGCCTTAATTCTTATTGTGGTGTTGCATTCTCGTTCCAGTCAATACCGACATGTGCGATCCCTTTGCTTAATTATATGCATCACTATAACTAGTACTCCATCCGTCAATTTATAAGTTGTGCTTACCTTTTCCATCAACTTCGTGCAACGTGCAGGCATCTTGCTAGAAACACTAGAACATGTCGGACCGCGCGTGACCAAACCGACGATGCGCCAACCTAGCTACTACGTACCTTGCTTATCTGGCGGAAATAGCCCCGCCCTAGCGTTTCCAATCGTTATTTCTATCTATCGATCGTGCCAAGGAGCAGAACCAAAATGTTACAATTTATACATGTTTCTCTACTCCTACTCCTATACAAGACTTAGTTGGTGATGGTGGTGTGTCTGCCATCCGTCGTTTCTGACCATTAGATCTGCATCTAACGGCTGTGAGGTAAGTTGTGGCATTTTTGCAACAATATCCCACTTCTCTGCTCCAATTTGCAGAAAACCCCTTATTATCTTGAAATCAACCACATCCCTCCCTCACCTCATCAAAACAGCCTGAGAAATATATACTCCTATAAAAGACTCAGTTGGTGATGGTGGTGTGTCTGCCATACGTCGTTTCTGACCATTAGATCCGCATCTAACGGCTGTGAGGTCAATTGTGGCATTTTTGCAACAATAGCCCACTTCTCTACTCCAATTTGCAGAAAACCCCTTATTAACTTGAAAGCAACCACACCCCTCCCTCACCTCATCAAAACAGCTTGAGAAATATATTTTGAGTGAAAAGTACTCCCTTCATTCCTAAATATTTGTCTTTATATAGATTTTTCAATTAGTGACTACATACAGAGCAAAATGAGTGAATCTACACTTCAAAATATGTCTATATAATCCGTATGTGATAGTCCATTTGAAATCTCTAAAAAGTCAAATATTTAGGAACGGAGGGAGTAATATATTAGGAGTATATCAAAACAAGAGTGATTTCTTTCAAGTTTGTGAACAAGTACTACTATTCTACTACTTTGGATCCGTTGAAACGCATGGGCGCATTGCTAGTAAAAGGAAAAGGCCTGCCGCGTTCGCGTCGCACTCCCCCCACACACGCCTGGGAATCGGGAGTACTCCACGGCCCGTCCGGCACGACACATAACTTAGGGAAGGCATGTTGCCTAGCATTTTCACTTTCATGTGGGACCACCGTTGAGCAAACCGCCCCCCGCCCGCCTCCGGGTTGGAAAACAGAAATGAGGGGAAGATCTAGCTGTAGCACGGAAGCCAAGAAATTTGGTGTCAGATGGGGCTCGTTGATAGAGTAGGAGCATTCCGTACTACTCTGCTCCTACTAGTACCAAGTTTGTACTATACAACTAGTACTACCACTATACAACTAGTAGGTACATGCACGGCACAACATCGTAGGAACAAAAAAGGGAAGATCTTGTTTTGGGTGATTTGTCTTTTTCTCTGTTAACGTAGTATGAATAATATGATGTGGGGGGCACCCATGAAGCTTATGTGGCTTGGTTGCATGGCTACGAAAGGTTAGAGAAACATAAAAAGATAATGTGTTTAGAGTGCACTCCACTAAACAGATATACTTTGGATCCATTGCAACGGGCTGGCACATCTATATGTATACCCCCTATATAGTGTGTGAATAACTTTGAAAGTTGATCGTTGGATGAAGCCAATCCAACGGTACAAAGATGGCAAATCCGAACACTACTAGCCGTTGGATATCACCTACATTCCACCAGATTCTGCCACATGTAGAATCTAGAAGACTCCATGGTCGAACTTCATTCATGACTAACTTTGCCATAACTAAGCTTAGGGAAAGTGTGTCTGAAACAAAAAATGTGGCTAACAAAATGGCCACCACAAGTGTGGCAATATTTGG
The DNA here is from genome assembly GCA_021605205.1 of Aegilops longissima. Classification (NCBI taxonomy): domain Eukaryota; kingdom Viridiplantae; phylum Streptophyta; class Magnoliopsida; order Poales; family Poaceae; genus Aegilops; species Aegilops longissima. The sequence continues at coordinate 507,836,049 of CM038677.1, forward strand.
CAAGAAGTTGAGTCTATGACATGTGGACCATGTAGCTAGAAAAGTGTGGCAAGCCACAAGTACAGTAATGAACCAAACACATGCCTGGTGTTGGGGATATTACTACTGGGCGTAAACCGGCCTATCTGGGCCAGGTTAACTTTATCAGTAGTTCAACAGTGTAAAAGCCCAAGAGGCATGAAAGTAAGGGCCCAAGGCCTGTAGTCGGTTTAGAACCTGTAGCCGTAAACCGGCCTGGTATGTAAACTTGTACTGTAAGTTAGGAATAGAGAGAGACCGACCCGGATACTAGTATAAACCGGAGATTGGGATTCTCTGAACCGATGGGCGTCACCCGTGTATATAAGGGGACGACCCGGGGCGGTTCAAGGGCAGACAACAACAACTCGAGGCCTAGGCGAAGCTTATTTGCTCCCTAGTCATCGAGACCACATCAATTCCATCACAACTAGACGTAGGCTTTTACCTTCATCGAGGGGGCGAACTAGTATAACTCTTGTGTCTTTGCATCCGCTTTAACCCCTTCAAGTTAACCCGTGGCGATGGCTCCACGACTAAGTCCTTTCATGAGGACATCTGCCGTGACAAAACCACGACGGTTTGGCGCCCACCGTGGGGCTATCGCACGATGGTTTGATGATCTTGGAGGGCAAGTTCGAAGGACTCAAAGGCTATCTTGTGGGCGGATGACCAAGAGTCGTCGTGGCAAGCTCTACATCGACAATGCAGGCTGGGGCCCGAGGCGGCTCGATTGAGTATGGGTACGGGTCCCCTTTGGTGGCATACGTTTTCATCGGCAAGATTGGTGAGCGAGGGCTGAGCCGGACATCCTGCACCGACCTCGTCGAGGCGGCTCGCGTACAAGATCTGCCCGAGTTAAACCGCCGCGGCGTGCCTTTGTGGAGTCATCCACGAAGGAAGTTATGAGGGCGGATCGAGTCGGTGGCGAGACCGTCGTCTACTCCGGACGGCGAAGTCGTCAAGCCGAGGCGAATCGCGTATCAGCTACAAGATGGCGGATTGGGGCTGTTCCCATGGTAGCGATATTCGGACCCTTCGATCTGCCCAACCGGGTTGGAATATTCATGGCGGTACACAAGTAGTGCTTCACTCTTCGACCACTGCGGCGGTGATTGCGGTTCAACGGCGGCGGACGCTGCCGGGCAGAGGCCTGTCGCCGCCGGCTCAAGTTTTATCGGATCTGTTCGATCGTTGGCTGCGCTCATGGCGAGGTTAACCCGGCGGATCAGGATGCCCATAACGCGGAGATTGCGAAGGTGAAGGAACAAATCACTCAAGGCTAAGCGGATCTAGCAGCTGCGCAGATGCCAGATGACGGCGAGCGGGCGCTTTAGATCGCGAGCTTATAGGCTCATCTTTGGATCGTAGCGTCACATGAAGTCATGAAGAGAAATCTGATCCCGCTTGCCTTCAGTTTTGAGGAAGAGACCTCTTCAACACCCGAGCGGGAACCGGTAATCCGTCGGCGGTATGGCGGGAAGCACAGGGACGGGCGCACCGGTTCAGCCCCGCTTAATAGATCTACCTCGCCATAACGCCGGTGCGCCTCAGGCTGTGCAAACACCTCCGGGTCACTACTCCAATCCGATGGATAACCTTGTTGCAGCTGCGGCACGGCTGGAGGCTATTCCAATTGAAGGTGATTCACCACAGCTGTAGAGACACGCGGGTCAAGGAGCTCCTTAGGACAGCTTTGGTCCAACAGAAGCGTATTAAATGCGGCCGTGACCGGATCCACTCTACCCCCCCCAAGCCGGAGCTATAGCGAGCACGTGGATGAACCAGCCGTATCAAGTAATGCGCGGCGTGGTGCGCCCCGTGGCAACAACCCGGCAGGTGGCGTCGATAACGCCCAGGAGGTGGTGGACCGGGCCCGGCCAGCAGGAGGCGAGTTAGCAGCACAACATCGGACTTATCAGCCTCGCGGTTCGTCCGACCATCTCGGTCGAGCACAGGGGTTACCTCTAGCTTCGTTGGGGTGCCTTGCCTCATCCCGCTTTATGCAATGTCGCTTACCCAAAGATTTCAAGGGTCGTGCAAGGTGCCAAATTACTTTGCCGATTTAGCTCCGGAAGCATGGATAGAAAGTTATGAGATGGCCATGGAGATGCTTGATGTGGATGAGGCCGCGTGTGCAAAGTACTTCACCATGATGCTCGAAGGCACGGCCTGTACTTGGTTAAAGAGCTTGCCACCCAATTCTATCAATTCATGGGCCCGATTCGCGGACCGGTTTATCCAGAATTTCAAAGATACCGTAAGCAGCCCATGTCCGTAGTGGACTTGGCGGCTTGTGTCGTGGGGAAGGAGTCGACAACCCATTGGGTACGCGCGTTTGAAATCTTGCACTCGTCGGACCGGATCAACGCTGACTCTGCGATCTTAACCCTGGAGGGCAACTGCCGGTTTAAGCCTTTGAAATTGAAGTTGGGGCGCATGAAGCGGTTTTGTAATGACATGGGCACTCTCATGGGCGCTTTAGTGAAGTATGCTGATTCTGATAGTCCCAAGGATCCCGAGTCTGATGATGATGAGACAGGGAAGGGAAGGAAGAACAGCAACTCCAAGGGCCAGCAACATCACTCGGCAGGTAACGGTGGGGGCAAGCGTAAAGCGAACGGCAACATGGACTTCGTAGCCAACACCAACACGCAGGACAAGGGCGAGCGGCGCAAGGGTAAACAGCCGAATCGAAGTGGAGCGCCTAATCCCAATCCGGACCGCTTGAACTATCTATTGAATCAACCCTGTCCGAAGCATGGGACGAAGGAGACGCCGGCAAACCACCTTTGGAAGGATTGCTACATTATGCAGGAGTTCAAGAGTTCTAATGCTTTCCGGTATGATCAAGGTTCCGGCGGCGGTTCAGGATCCGGGCCGGGTTACGGTGGAGGAAATTCCAGTTCAGGATTTAATGGTAATCCGGGCGGACATAACAATCAGAACAATCAGAATAACCAAGGTGGTTACAACCAGCAGCAGCAACAGTCGGGTTATCAGAGCAACCCAAAGCAGTTGAATAGTGGGTAGTACCACGTCTTCACCACCAACTTAGATAAGCGAGACCGGAAGCTTCAGAAGTGGGTAGTCAACGCTGTTGAACTGGCCGTGCCTCATTACCTACGCTGGTCAGAGCAGCCCATTGTATGGAGTAGAGAGGATCATCCTCCCCGGGTTGACAATCCGGGTCAGCTAGCCCTGGTGGTGGCACCTCAGGTGGGAGGTTACAAGTTCACCAAGGTGCTCATGGACGGAGGGAGCAGCATTAACATCATGTACTATGAGACCTTCCGTCGTATGGGGTTAACAGATAAACATCTCAAACCGTCCAATACAGTGTTCCATGGTGTGGTACCTGGCAAGTCAGCATATCCTGTTGGTAAAATAGCTCTGGAAGTGGCCTTTGGTGATGAATATGACTCGGATCGGAAACATTGGCGTTTGAAGTGGTAAAATCAAAGTCCATATCACGCCCTATTTGGGCGGCGGCTTATGCCAAGTTCATGGCACGGCCTTGTTATATCTATTTGCAGCTCAAGATGCGGGTCACAAGGGACAATAACGGTTCATGTGAGCCGCAAGATCACTTTGGAATGTGAGGAAGGTGATGCGACTTACGCAGAGTCGGTTTGTGCCACCGAGGAGCTGAAGTATTATAAGGACAATGTTGATCCGGCGGACATGACCCGTTGAAGAAGCCAACTACTGAGCATGATCCGGCCCTGAAATTCAAATCGGCATTTGAGACTAAGCTTGTTGACTTCGTGCTGGCGATTCGTCCAAGCAGTTCAGCATCAGTGCCAATTTGGATCCGAAATAGGAAAGCGCGCTCATCGAGTTCATCCGTGAGAATTGGGACATTTTTGCATGGAAGCCTTCTGACATGCCAGGTGTATCGAGGCAACTCGCTGAGCACACTCTTAATGTTGATCCCAAGTACAAACCGGTGAAGCAGTTTCTCCGCCGGTTTAACGAAGAAAGGCGTAAGGCCATTGGAGAGGAGGTGGCGGGCTCTTAGCGGCTGGTTTTATCGTTGAAGTCTTCCATCGAGTGGCTTGCTAATCCGGTGCTGGTTCTTAAGAAAAGCGGCACTTGGCGCGTGTGTGGATTACGAGATCTTAATAAGGCTTGTCCGTGAGATCCTTTGCCCTCCCCGCATTGACCAGATTATTGATGCCGCTGCGGGTTGTGAGCGTTTGAGATTTTTGGATGCGTATTCTGGGTATCATCAGATCAAGATGGCAGTTAAGGACCAGGAGAAGACGGCTCAAGAGCGCCCAAGCAACTTATCAACGCTATGTGTCTATGCCTTTTGGGCTCAAGAGCGCCCAAGCAACTTATCAACGCTGTGTACAGAATTGCCTGCATAAACAGATTGGCCGTAATGTGCACGCCTATGTGGATGATATTGTGGTCAAGTCAAGGGAGAAGGAGACACTGATTGATGATTTGAAGGAAACCTTCGACAACCTGCGGGTTTACAAGATGATGCTCAACCCGGCCAAATGTGTCTTTGGTGTTCCGGCAGGCAAGTTATTGGGTTTTCTCGTGTCCAACAGGGGAATTGAAGCTAATCCGGAGAAGATTACGGCTATTACCTCCCTCGTTAAACCGAAGTGCATTAACGATGTCCAGCGTTTGGCAGGCCGGATTGCCGCGCTGAGCCGGTTTATCAGCCGCCTCGGAGAGAAGGCCATCCCTTTGTACCGATCTTTGAAAAAGACGGATCGGTTTATCGAGTCCGCCGCCGATGAAGCGTTGGAGGACTTAAAGCGGCAATTGGCCAACCCGCCTGTGCTCGCCGCTCCCATTGACAAGGAGCCTCTTCTGCTATATGTTGTTGCTAATGCCAGGACGGTCAGCGTGGCCATTGTGGTGGAGCAGAAGGAGGCAGGGAAGGAGCATCCGGTTCAACGTCCGGTTTACTATATCAGCGAGGTACTTATCGAATCTAAGCAAAGTTATCCGCATTGGCAGAAGCTGGTATATGGAGTTTTTATGGCAAGCCGGAAGCTGAAGCAGTATTTCCAAGGGCACCCCATCACGGTGGTCGGATTCGCTCCTTTAGGCGATATCATCTGAACCGGAAGCGGCGGCGGATTGCTAAGTGGGCTATAGAGCTTGGGCGACGGTTCAAGTACGTGCCTCGGACGGCGGTGAAGTCTCAAGCACTTGTGGATTTCATTAATGATTGGGACGGAGTTGCAAGCACTGAAGAAAAGCCGGATCATACATATTGGACCATCCATTTTGGCGGATCCAGGCAGTTGGAGGCTCGGGGCTGGATTCAGATTAACTTCCCCACGAGGTGACAAGTTTTATTACGTTCTCCGCTTAATGTTCCTTGTACTAACAATGCAGCTGAGTATGAAGCCTTGCTCCATGGTCTCCGGATGGCTAAGGAGATGAATCTAAGCCGGGTTAAGTGCTTCGGTGACTCCAACCTAGTGGCTCAACAGGTGTCTGGCACTTGGGATTCAAAGGACCCACTCATGGCTGCATATTGTCGTGAGGTGGATATCGTTGCAGGTCACTTCAAGGGCTATCAGGTGGACCACGTGGACCGTCGGAAGAATGAAGTGGCGGACGCTTTAAGCGGTTGGGCTCTCGGCGCAAACCGGTCCGCCTAATGTTTTTACGGACGTCTTTGCACAACCCGTCGGTCAAGCTCCCTGGTGAAGCGGATTTGGCTATTCCTGATCCGGAGGCTCAATTGGTGGCAGCTCTTCACGTCACTCCGGATTGGACGCTTCCTTATCTTGCGTACATGAACCGTGGCGAGTTACCAGAAGATGAGACGTTGGCCCGGCAGATAGTCCGGCGATCTAAGTCTATGACCATTGTTAATGGCGAATTGCATCATTGCAGCGTGTCAGGAGCGTTTCAACGCTGTGTGTCCCCTGAGGAAGGCTGTGAAATATTGCATGAGATCCACGAAGGAGATTGTGGTCACCACGCCGGTTCAAAATCCTTGGTGGCTGCTGATGCGGAAGATCTGGTCAGACGATGTGATGGTTGCCAAAAGTTTTCCAGACGTGCTCATGTACCGGCCCAAGAATTGAGGATGATTCCAATTACTTGGCTGTTTGCGACTTGGGGGCTGGATATGGTTGGACCTTTTAAAAGGTCCAAGGACAAAAGACCCACCTCTGGTGGCGGTTGAAGTTTACAAAGTGGGTGGAGGCAGAACACATTAGCAAGTGTGGCGCTGCTCTGGCGGTTCAGTTCATCAAAAGGTGATTTTCGGTTTGGCTTTCCACGGTATCATCATCACAGATAATGGTACCAATTTGTCCAAAGGTGCCATGAAAGAGTTCTCTGACGTGAGCACATCCGGCTTGCGTTTCTTGATAGCCCACCCACAGTCCAATGGTCAAGCGGAAAGGGCTAATCAAGGGATCTTGAGAGGCATCAAGCCACGGCTTATGGTTCCTTTGCAGAGGACACCGGGTTGTTGGGTAGAAGAGCTACCGTCTGTGTTATGGAGTATAAACACTACGCCTAACAGATCCACGGGATACACACCGTTCTTTATGGTCTATGGAGCGGAGGCGGTTCTCCCCAGTGACATCCGTCATGACTCACCTCGTGTGGTAGCTTATGTTGAAGCGGACAACGAGACGGCACGACAGGACGCATTGGACCGGTTGGATGAAGAGCGTGACATAGCAGCTGCCCGCTCGGCGATTTACCAACAGGATCTTCGTCGTTACCATAGTCGCCGGGTCAGAACCAGAACTTTTCAAGAAGGAGATTTGGTGCTTCGGCTCATCCATGACCAGACTGATATGCACAAGTTATCCCCACCTTGGGAGGGACCTTTTGTGGTCAGCAAGAATCTGCACAACGGGTCGTACTATCTGATCGATATTCGAGAGCATAAAGACTCACACACGTCAGAGGAGGAGATCAATAGGCTGTGGAACATAGCTCATCTTCGGCCTTATTATACCTGAGCCATTGGCTCTACTTATGTACATATTATGACAGTGTATATATTATGAATAAAGTAATAAACCGGAGCCTCAGCTAAAGCGGGGTATCTATTCTGTTACATCATGTGTGGTTACACGGAGTTGTTACATCTAAAGCGGCCTCGGTTTACCCCTGAGTTTGCTTTTCAAAAGCTTTGTGATATCACTTGGGGCTTGGTGGTATCGAACCAATGCAACACCTTTTGATAGGTAAAGCCACCAGATCACTTGGGGACATGGTCAAGTCTGAACCAGTCACGCCTCTTGATCGGCCTAAGGCCATAGAGTCACTTGGGGGCTTGGTCGAACCCGAACCTTTGCCACGCCACTTGATTGGCATAATGCCACGGTTTCAGTTGGGGACCTGGTTGACTTGAACCATGGCTACACCTTATAGGGAGCTTGGTCGTGTCCGACCATGGTAACACCATCTGATCGGCTCAGTAAAGCCTTATTTTTTGCAAACGGTTTATCATTGCCTTTGCTTCCATGTTTTTTCATAACTATTATTTGATTTTTGTTGCGTTTCTTAAACCGACAACATTTTTAAACCGGTTACAAAACTGTCAATTGACGAAATTCGGTCCATTTTTTAATCCGGAGATAATTCTTCCGGCTTGACTCTTTCTGTTAACATCCCATTATGGAGTAACAGGGGGCTTATCATGATCCGGCACGGTTTACATGGTAAACCGGCGTTATAAACACAGGAGCTGTTCTCCTTTGATGGTAAGGGTTTATACAACCTCCGCTTCAAGATTGGCTAAGCCAACTGAGGGAGTTCCGGACTAGGGGGTGTCCGGATAGCCGAACTATCGTCATCGGCCAGACTCCAAGACTATGAAGATACAAGATTGAAGACTTCGTCCCGTGTCCGGATGGGACTTTCCTTGGCGTGGAAGGCAAGCTTGGCGATACGGATATGTAGATCTCCTACCATTGTAACCGACTCTGTGTAACCCTAACCTGTCCGGTATCTATATAAACCGGAGGGTTTTAGTCCATAGGATGAACAACAATCATACCATAGGCTAGCTTCTAGGGTTTAGCCTGTTTGATCTCGTGGTAGATACACTCTTGTAACACACATCATCAATATTAATCAAGCAGGACGTAGAGTTTTACCTCCATCAAGAGGGCCCGAACTTGGGTAAAACATCGTGTCCCTTGTCTCCTGTTACCATCCGCCTAGGCGCGATTCGGGACCCCCTACCGAGATCCGCCGGTTTGACACCGACATTGGTGCTTTCATTGAGAGTTCCTGCGTAGTCGTCACCGATAGGCTCGATGGCTCCTTCGATCAACAACAACAGCGCAGTCCGGTGAGACCTTTCTCCCGGACAGATCTTAGATTCGGCGGCTTTGCTGCGGGCAATTAAGCAGCCATCTGGAGCGGATCGAAGCTTCGCCCCGCCATCAGTCAGATTTGGAAGTTTGAACTATACGGCCGATATCGCGGAGACTTGATCTTTGACGGATTCGAGCCGCGGCTGAGCGATGCCACCTGTTTCGATGGGCATGATCTAGCTCTGCGGCGAACAGTGCCCTAGAGGCGCACCGGCATCCGCTCGACCCTTAATCCGGGCGGATTCCCCGATCAGGGCAGTAGTTGGACACCGCCCGGGGCGACAATCCCTCTGGCGATTGAGGCGAACCCTATCCCGTCGCTGCGAAGGCCTCGACTCCGGTGGTGCGGACTCCTCTCCGGACTCCGAACCCCCCGCGCCCCTGCCAATCGAATCCGATTGGGCGCCCGTCATGGAGTTCACTACCGCGGACATCTTTCAGCACTCGCCCTTTGGCGACATCCTGAATTCACTAAAGTCTCTCTCTTTATCCGGAGAGCCCTAGCCGGATTACGGTCAGGAAGGTTGGAATGTGGACGATGAAGAAATTCAACACCCACCCACCACCCACTTTATAGCCATTGTCGATGATTTAACCGACATGCTAGAATTCGACTCGAAGACATGGGCGGTATGGGCGGCGATACGGAGCGACCAAGACCAGCGCCTACGAGGGCGCTGGAAGGCCACCTCGTCATCACGACATATACATGGTGGACATCCCAAAAGATGGGAACGACGATGGAACAGCGGAGGATGACCCCTCAAGAAGCAGCAAGCGCCCGGCGTCGGTGGCGCGCTCTAAATCCGCCACAGCAAAAGCGGTGATTCCGGCACGGAGATAATAACACCCGGACGGTGCGAAGAAAACCCCTCGGCAGGACTCGGCGCGGGAGGAGGAGAAGCAAGTCCGCCTGACGGTCGCGGTAGAAGAAAGAGGTCGAGGGCGATAATTATCGCCTCCCCCGAGGCGAAGCAAGCCTCGACGACGATGAATTCGTCGTGCACGAGGATCCCGTCGAACAAGAGCGTTTTAGGCGAAGGCTTATGGCCACGGCGAACAACCTCAAGAAAAAGCAACAGCTTAGAGCTGATCAGGATCGCTAGCCGACGGATAGATGAAGTCCTCGCGGCGAAGAGCATGAGCTCGAGCGCCCCTCAAAAGCTACCCTAAGCGCAAGCTGCTCCCCGATTAGAGGAGGAGGCTTACGAACCCGCATCACCGGGAGACAATACGGCTGACCGACCACCTCGTGGTCGCGACAGGAAGGCCTCTAGGCCCTTCACTAGAACCGTGCCCAGCGTCGCTCAAAAGCACACGGCCACGAGGCGCTCCGGACCTGCGAGATATATTGGAGGACAAGGCAAGACAATCAAGATCGATCTATGGATCGCGTGGGCGCCCTACGATGCGTGATGACAACCGTCGCGCGGACCGATAAGTCCGGCGGGCCAAATAAACAGACAAAGCTCTTTTGAGCTCCGTCGTGATATCGCCCGATGAAGCGCCGCACCCACTATGCTTCATAGGCGAGTAATGGATCATCAAATCCCCAAAGGGTTTAAACCCGTCAATATTGAATCCTATGATGGCACAGCAGACCCAGCGGTTTGGATCGAAGACTATCTCCTTCACATCCACATGGCTCATGGTGGCGATCTTCCGCCATCAAATACCTCCCCTCAAGCTTAAAGGACCAGCCCGGCATTGGCTCAACAGCTTGCCGCCAGGTCAATTGATTCATTTGGGAGGACACTGGAAGCCGCATTCCTCGATAACTTCCGGGGCACTTATGTGCGACCACCGAGCGCTGATGACCTAAGCCACATAATTCAGCAGCCATACGAATCGGCGGACAATTACGACACGGTTCTTAACCAAGAAAAACCAAATCGTCGATTGTCCGGATCGGAGGCCCTCGCGGCCTTCAAGCATAACATCCGCGATGAGTGGCTTGCCCGACACCTAGGACAGGAAAAGCGAAATCCATGGCAGCCCTCACATCACTCATGACCCGCTTGCTGCGGTGAGGACAGGCGGCTATACGCAGCAACAACCTCGGCAAAAATTCAGCGGTCCGGACTTCAAGGACCGAAATGGCAGGCAGCGTCGTAACAAAACAAATGCCGCGTGCTGGCGACAATATTGAGGATACAACAATCAATGCGGATTCAGAGGTTCTAAACCGGTCAGCGGAAAAAGCCATTCAAAGAACTACTCGGGTCCGTCCAATTTGGACCGAATACTCGACCGCTTGTGCGGATACACGGCACCCCGAAAAGCCAGCTAACCACACCATGAGGACTGTTGGGTATTCAAGTAGGCAGGCAAGTTAATTGCTGAAAATAATGACAAGGGGCTGCATAGCGATGGCGAGGGCGAGACCCAACCGCCGAACAATAGAGGACGAAGGGTTTCCCCCACAGTGCGGACGGTGAACATGATATCATAGCGCACATACCCAAAAGGGGCGAGGCGTGCACTCGAGGATGTCTACGCAATGGAGCGATTGCCCGAAGTTCAATCCATGGTCCTCCTGCCCGATCACTTTTGACCGAAGGACCACCCCCTGACATCCGCCACGGCGGATTCGCCGCACTGGTCTTAGACCCAATCGTCGATGGATTTCACCTAACGAGTCGATGGGCGGCGGCGGCAACTGAACCTGCTTTACCGGGATACGGTCATAAAATGGGCATAGACCCTCAAGGATTAAACCTACCAAAACGACCTTTAAAGGCATCATACCAGGTGTAAAGCCAATTATACAGGCTCAATTACACTGAAGTGGTCTTGGATCCCGGATAACTTCGAGCGAGAGTTAATCTTGACATAGTCCCGTTCATGGCGGCTATCATGCCTTGCTCGGACGTACGCGTTTACAAAGTTCAAAGCGGTGCCGCTTTCGCATACCTCAAGCTCAAGATGCCGGCCCTCGAGGAGTCATCACGGTCAGCGGAAACACTGAGCGTTCTCTCCGCGCGGAGGAACATCTGGCGGCTCTCGTGGCGAAGTGCAATGCAGCCTCTTAAGGCAATTCTCGAGTCCGGCCGTTAAGCGGCGGACACAGCTGCGCGCCCGAGTAACTTACAACAAGACCACTGGCATGTCCCGAGCACGCGTAGCGATGCGGCTAACCCCAGCTCTGCGAAGCGTCAAAGCAGGTCCTTCGCGTACACCATTACGCTTTGAAGATACCATGGGCATGGGAGAGGGCACGACCACGATAAACCAGACTGCGGCTCAACCACACGGGGGCTCTCAAGTGTGTCGTCCCTTTTCTTTTCTTTTTTACTTTTACTTTTTACCCACAGGACTCCGTTTGTCGGAGGCCTGTCCGTGCAGCAGACTTGCCGAACTCACGATGCAACAGCGGGGAAGGATAAAGGCTACAACGAATATCTGGTGGTCTCCATTACGAGCATTTTATACACCAATTTGCAGCCTACCCACGGAGAGGACATGTTTAACAGTCCCATACCTTGCTTATCGCACTATTTGTATCGTTCGCATTCGTAGCAGCACTTATTGAATAAAACAATGCAACACCTTTTTTCTTATAATTGCATTTCTTTTCATACATATGTTCATTCACGGCATGTTGCATCCGTACACTTTAGTACGGCTAATATACACCAGGGCTTATGTTTCCGCATTATGGTATGATGAGTCCGAACACTTTCACAAGTCGGCACCCGAACTTATAGCACTATATGCATCGGCTCGAATCATGTCTTGGGTCAATAGTTGGGTTTGCCCGGCTCCCATGTTTTGGTACCTTACGTTCCGTTATATCGGCTAAGGTAGCTTGGGAGAACCATTGCGATTCCGCCGATTGAGCTGGGTTAACGCCTCGATGGAAAGCTAAAACTGACCGTCATGATGAGGCGAGAGCGATCGCTGTTCGAGAGGTTTTGCGAGTCCTAAAGACTTATGCCGCTTAGGCGAGGAGCGGATCTTGTCGGCCAAGGCGTGGATAGCGCCCCAAATTGACCTTCGAAGACTAGGGCTTCGCGAAATTTAAAATTATAGAATTCTATGGCTAAGTGAGAGTGTTCAAGCATTATAAGTCCGGTTGCCTTGTTACGCTGTGTTGGCGCCTCCTAGATGGACCCAAAAATGGGAACAAGCGCTCAAGTTTATCCCGAACACCCCGGCACTCGTGGCATGGGGGCTGAAGCCGACGACTTGCCATCTCTCGATTTGATAAACAGCCGCCTGAAGGTAATATTTTAAATTAACAAGCATTGCTTAGCGCATATGAACTAAGTTTTCAGCATACAGGATAACAAAATCGAGTCTACTCAAATATTACATCTTTGGAGCACTCACCGCAATAGTCGGGCGCCCTTGACACACTCTTATAATACATCTCGGGCGTGCGATGCTCCTTGCCCTCTGGTGGCGGGTCCGTCACAAGCTTACAGGCATCCATCTTGCCCAGTGCACCTTTCTTGCTGGCAGGGCCCGGCGGGCACCCTCAATACAAGCGGAATGCTTGATAACTTCAACCACAGGCACGCATCCATCAGCCGCCGCACAGGGGCGAAGTAGCTCCTGGGCATGGCCTCCTTAGGCCACAGCCAACTATAAGGCCCTTCATGGCCTGTTCGGCCGCCTTGTGGAGCTCGACCAGCTGCTTGAGCTGGTCGCTAAGGGCACCGGATGTCCGGCCTCAAACATCTCGAGACCAGATGACCTTCTCCGTCGAGCTCCCTCCTCGGCCCGGTGAGAATGCGGCAGCATCGGACACGCTGCGAGGAAGATCTCTGAAGCATACGAGAGCTCCAATTCGGGTAAGCAACAGGTAATTAACACTCACATGCTTACTTTGCATGAAAAATGCCTTACCGCTGCTATTTTATTCACCGCCTCAATCTCTGGAGGGCCTTGTAGGCTTCAGCCTTAGCGGCTTTGGCACTCTCAAGAGCCGTTGCAAGCTCGGACTCTCGAGTCTTGAGTCACGCTCAAGCTCTCATGTTTTTCACGAGATCCTGGAGCTCTTGCTGTACCTCCACCACCCGCGCCTCCTGCTTCTCTCGCTGGTGCGCCCATGGCCGCATTGCATTCGGCCGCCACCACCGCCTCCTTGAGTCGCCACCTCGTTAGTGGCCCCTACAATACCACGTTATCCTTGTCATTTTCTTGCAACCAAATCCTTTTTACAAGGTACAATTTTCATAAGGTATTACTCACCTTCTTTTCCTCGAGCTGCTTCTTGGCATGGCGAGCTCGTTCTCGGACCGCTCGAGGTTTTCCTTCAAAGTATTGACCTCCTTGATCGGTCTGGCGGAGGTCAGCAGCACAACCTGCAATCCCATATTGACATATTTTTATATGACTCCTGCGTTTATCTTTCTAAAGATCCTCAGTCCGCTTTTCTTTCCGAACACGAACCGAGCATCGGGGGCTCTACTGTCTATGCGGTACCATTTTACATATATTGAAATTCTTACCTCAAAGCCACGTTAGAAGGCTGCTGCGAAGCTTCAGTCAACCCGCTTTTGGCGAGCTGAACCTTCTGAATCACCGCACTCATAACAGTGCGGTGTTCCTCTTCGATGGAGGCGCCGTTGAGCGCCTCCAGCAAATTATCCGGCACCTCCGGTTGGGCGGAGGCAGCCGGCGTCGTGGTCTTGCCCTTCTTATGAAGGGTGCGCCCGCCGGACTCGAGCCCTTGTGGCCTCCGGGCTGAGTCAGTGCAAAGTCCGGAGGGTGTCTGTGACACCTCCGGGGCCTCCTCCTCTGGTGGGTCCCTTTCGGGATCCCACCTCGGCGTCATCCATGCACGGGGTGGAGGCGTCGGAAGGAATCCATATCCGGCGCACCCAAGGACCCGCCGATTTAAACGGAAAGATCATCCTTAGGCGGACTGCAGGGTTGTATGCGGCATTAGAAAGACATTATGTGGCGAAAATAAAAAACCTTCAAGTTATTCGGGAGTCCGGATACTTACGATCTCGCCAGGGGCTTGGCCCTTGGAGGCCAGTCTTCGTCATCGTCACTGGCGTTGGCGGAGCAGTCCGGAGGAAGAGTTTTTCCCTTCTTGGACCCTTCGGCCTCCCTTGTTGGGGAGGCCTTCCTTTTCTTCCCTCCCCCCGCTGGGGGAGAGGCTTTCTTCTTCTCCTCCTCGCCTTGGTGGGAGGAGTCGGCCTCGGATTCATCATCCGATAGCACCTGAAAACGGGAACTCTTCCGAGTCCCCGTGGCCGTCTTCTTGGCCTTCTTCTCGGCACCACGTGGTGTGCGGAGCCAGCAGCCCCGTTAGGCGGGCGTCCGCTGGGTCCTCGGCAATGGGGCCGACAGATAGTCCGTTCGACCTTCGCCAGCCATTCTGTCAAAGGTAAAGGAGTTTAGATCCGCATAGAGCCAAACTATGGAAAACAAGTGGTGAAATCACTTACCTCGTCGGCTGGGCGCTGCGAGCGGAATCCGCGATCTTGATGGCGGATGCGGAGCTTGGCGCCTTGAACAACACCTTCCGGACATGTTCGTACGTAGTGTCAAAGAGCCCGCTCAGGGTCTGGTGCTACGCCGGATCAAACTCCCACATGTTAAAGCCCCGTCGCTGGCACGGGAGAATCCGGCGGATGAGCATGACCTGGACTACGTTGACAAGCTTGAGCTTCTTGTCCACCAGCTTCTGGATACAGTCTTGGAGTCCAGTCAGCTCCTCCGAATCCCCCCAAATCCGGCCACTCTCTTTCCAGGAGGTGAGCTGTGTAGGAATGCCAGATCTTAATTCGGGGGCCGCTGCCCAATCAGGGTCACGCGGCTCGGTGATGTAGAACCACCCGATTGCCACCCTTGATGGTTTCCACGAAAGTACCCTCCACCACGTAGCGTGGGATATCACGCCCACCATGGCGCCTCCGACTTTCTGCTTGGCTGGCCTTCACAACCTTGCTTGACTTGAAGGTCTTGAGCCTAAGCGAAGTGGGGCTGAATGCGAGGAAGGCCTCGCACCACGACAATAAACGCCGAGATGTTGAGGATGAAATTGGGCCAAATCATGGAAATCTAGGCCGTAGTAGAACATGAGCCCCCGGACAAGGGGAGGAAGTGGGAGGCCCAGTCCGCGGAGGAAATGGGGAAGAAATACTACCCTCTCATGGGGCCTGGGGTTGGGGACGAGCTCTCCCTCGTCGCCTGGCGCGCGATGTTCTGGACAAATATCCGCGTCGCAGCTTCTGGATCTGCCCCTCCGTGACGAAGGAGGCCATCCACTTGCCTCCCGCTCCGGACATAGTTGGAGAAGGTGGAGGTGAGAAATGCGGACTTGGGCGCTGGAGCTCGAGTTCGCGGAGATGGATAAGCCAAGGACGAAGAAGGCGCAGGTAAAAGGGTTGGATCTTTATCCCCTTATATGGGCGGACAAAACATGTGTCCCCACCGCCCGGTAAAACTCGCTTATCTCCCAAGCGCCACAATCAATGGCGCGTTGGGTTACCCACGTCCGTATTGATGGGAATCCCGGAATAAGGGGACACGATCCGCTTGACAATACGTGCTAAGGAAACCGCCTCGCTAAACGCACGAAGGTGGAACAATAAAACGAGTAAAGCTTGGTAAATGGCATGACGCCATGCCACTAAATACGCCAGCAGATTGAACTTGTGTAATATTATTCTCTACGGTGGTACGTGGAATTTATCTTTGCAGAGCGGACACTATCCTGGTGTTCACAATCTTCTATAAATTATTCGGAGGAAGAACCCGCCTTGCAATGCCAAGACAACATGTGCGCCGGACTCGTCGTCATTGAAGCCTGGTTCGTGAGGCTCTTGAGGAGTTCGGACTAGGGGTGTCCGGATAGCGAACTATCATCATCGGCCGGACTCCAAGACTATGAAGATACAAGATTGAAGACTTCGTCAAGTGTCCGGATGGGACTTTCCTTGGCGTGGAAGGCAAGCTTGGCGATACGGATATGTAGATCTCCTACCATTGTAACCGACTCTGTGTAACCCTAACCTATCCGGTGTCTATATAAACCGGAGGGTTTTAGTCCATAGGACGAACAACAATCATACCATAGGCTAGCTTCTAGGGTTTAGCCTCTTTGATCTCGTGGTAGATCCACTCTTGTAACACACATCATCAATATTAATCAAGCATGACGTAGGGTTTTACCTCCATCAAGAGGGCCTGAACCTGGGTAAAACATCGTGTCCCTTGTCTCCTGTTACCATCCGCCTAGACGCACAGTTCGGGACCACCTACCCGAGATCCGCCGGTTTTGACACCGACACCAACTTTATGCCCAGCGATGGCAGGTATTTTGTATCACAAATTTTGATTATATACCTCAATATTTCATTTCATATTTATATGAACGTCACAAGCTGGCTGGCGGCACAAACCGCCGTGGCAGTTTAAGATTTTGTGACTGCAGGCGATATAGATTGAAAGTTTCGATCATTCAAGCAAAAGTATCAGCACCTATGCACGAAGGCATATTCAAAGCAAGAGTGTTGGCTATCCTATTACAAGGCAACATGGTGCCCAAATAAGATCATTGTTTCTTGGCGGAATATAATGAGGCAGCTATTCAAACCGGCTTCTGGTTCATGCTTGCTCGCCGCCCCGGTCTGAAGGTTGTGGGTCGTCCTGCGCCGCTTCAGCTTCTTCATCTCTACCCAGCGGCTGGAAGTCAACAGTGGTCCAGTCGATTCCCATTAAAGCTTGAAAGACAGCCTCCTCATAGATCAGGGAAGATGGTTCAATATCAGGAGCGTAAGTATGCTTAAGGATCGGAGGGATCAGGTTTTCTGCTTCAGGAATAGGTGCAACTACTCGCTTGTTTTGATCGTCATATTGAGCTTGGTAATGCGACAAGTTCGCCTCTTCGGCCAATTGGCAAGACAGAGGGTGCACCGCCCGGTTTATCGCTCTCAGGTCATCTTCATTGAACTCTGAATCGTCTTCCTTCAGACTGGGATAGCCCTGAGCTGCCTCAACCGGATCGAAATCTGGCACCCATGCTTTTTCCCGGATTAAGGCGTTAATGGCGCCGGTTCGAGCAGCAGATTTCTTCAGCTCTTCAATCCAGGCGGGAAGCATTTACAACCTCCTAAGAGTATCCTGGATTAAGGAGGGTGCTGGATTGTTATGTGATGCAGTGGAGATGATCCGCTGCGCTCCAGTGTACAGCTGCTCTATTAAGGAATAGGCAGCCTTCAATTTTTTCCGAACATCTGACCCCAAGTGACCAATGCGTGTGCCTACAGCATTGCAAGAGAAATCACAAACTGGACTTATCATAAGAAGGTCAAGATTATCATAGAAGCCAAAGGAAGCTTACCGAAGATGGCAGCAGTCATGGCATGCACTTGCCGCTTCACGCTGGCCAGCTCATCTACCACCGGTTTAAGGGCAGCTTCAACATTTTCAACCTTTTTGGTTAAAGCGACCTTTTCAGTATCCCAGCCGGCCCGCTCAGACCTGAACCACTCCTTGAGCTGCTCCATGGTAGTCAAGGCGGTTTTTAGCTCATCCTTGGCCTTGGAGGTTTCTTCTTGTTGAGACTTCAGATTTTCTTGAAGATCATTAATTTGGGAGGCTTGTTGGCGTATCTCATTCTGCAAAAAAAAGGGAGCATGTTAATATCTTCATTGCAAGTCCCAAATGCATAACCAGTCATACACATGGCACTTGGGGGCTAATGCATATTTGATCTTCGTCTGTCAATAAAATCACAAAGTCCCAAGCTCAATACAGGTATTCAACTTGGCACTTGGGGGCTAATGGCTATTTGCTCGAACATGTTCTGATGCGGCGATATAAATTACAGTCCCGGTTTAACTATGCTAAGTTGAACCGGCCCTTGGGGGCTACATCAGTGGATTCTGAAGCATTACGTTTATGTTAAGTCCCGGTTTAACTATACTAAGTTGAACCGGCCTTGGAGGGCTACATCAGTGGATTCTGAAGCATTGGGTTTATACTAAGTCCCGGTTTAACTATACTAAGTTGAACCGGCCCTTGGGAGCTAGGAGAGTTAACAAAAATTGAAATATTCAAGCGGGAAAAGAACATGGAGGTTACCTCGAATTTTTCTTTCATCATCTTCACCAGGCCAGCTTCATAGTCACGGCTGGTATACAGCCGGTTCAAGTAGCCAGAGTGAAGGTCTTGGGGGTTCAGAGCAGCGTAAGTTGCCAGATCAACATCCCACTTGCCCTTGCTCATAGTGGTAAATTCCTCTTTGGCAGAATGTTTGGATAAAGCGACCGGATTACCCGGTTCGCTGTGGCCAAAGCCAGTAATCACAACTTCATCGTCCTTGGTATCACTGGTTTGATCAGGGGCAATCGGTTTGTCAGCAGGCCGGATTGGACTGGTGGATTTTTCAATCCGGGTTGGGCTTCTGGGCTGGCCAGCAAGAAGGGAGGTGTCGACAGGCCTTTCTTCAGCAACAAAATCGTCATCTTGCAGTGGTGGATCATTGGGAGTATCTTCACAGATAGCCGCTCCAAGATTTGGGGCGTTGTCCGGTTCAGGGGCAGTCTCTTCGTCGGCCATTTTATCCAGACGAGCCTTTTTGCTCGGCCTAGGCTTGGCCTTGAAAAGGCACAATAACAGTCAAATACGGCGTATACTACACAATGATGCAGTAGAAACAATATGAAAGGTATAACTTACCCAAGCACCGTTTTAAGTGGTGGCAGCTGAGTGGCTGATGACTCGCTGGATGAGGAATGGGAAGTGACCTGATAATCGGAGTCAGACGGATTAAGGGGTTGATGAAAGCAGCCTGCTTTAGGATAAGCACTGACAAGCAAATTAGAGACCTCTGAACGACGTTTCCGAACCGGACTGTTCGGTAAACCGGTGGAGGTAACTACCCGGCATTGTGCCGAGTTGCAGCGGCGAGCTTCATGTTGTTGAGTCTTCATAAGAAATTTGGGATCCAAGTAAGCAAGGGATGAGAAAATTTAATTTTCCGGTTTGCCGACGGATTTTAGTGAAGGCAAAGGATTTGAGTCGAGGAGAGAATAGTTACCTCTACAACATCGGCATTACTGGTTTCACATCATCCGACAAATATCATCATTAATTAGGCGTGTGAAAAGTAAGCCAAGCGAATCAAGTTCTACCTCAAGGTCCGGATTACCCACATCATCATCCACGGCGGATCAAGATGCGTGGTTTTCCTTTATGAGCAGTCTTCTTGACAGCTTTGGTCTTTTGCGGATTGTTTTTCCGGTTTGTCGGCTTCTCTGGTTTCTCTTGTGGACGTTTCTTGCTCCGAATGGATCATCACCCTGATTAAGCAGAGTTGATGTTAAAATGATGCGGATATAGCAGTAATATATTCAGTAAAAAATAGTCGAAGTCTTACGGATGGTGGTTTGTTGGTAGCACGGAAGGGGAGCAGGCGGTTCAGACACAGAGGTGTTCCGGTTCATTCAACATTTTCTTCACCGCCTTAGTGACCTCATCATCGGTGAGCTGGATATTAACGTGTCGGAGGGGTCGTCGACACTACCGGTGTACTCACACATTAAACCGGAGCCTTGGAGAGGGGCGGTATGCTCCATGATATCCAACAGCGTGCGAGATCAATTCCGGTTAAACCATTGGCCATGAAGGCTCTGAGCTTGGAGAGTTGAGGAGCATATTTACTTCTCTCATTGGCGGTTAATCTTTGCGGAAAGGGATGTGTATTACTGAGTCGCTCCGGACGAAAACCGGGCAAAGGATTCTCATTGGCAGGTGAAGTGTCTCTGCAATAAAACCATGTTTGATTCCATTCCTTGGGGTGGCTGTGCAGTTTGACATGAGGATAAGTGACCTCCTTTCTTTTTTGAATCGCCACACCACCCAATTCTGTGTTGGGCCCGCCAGTGAATTCTGTGCGGCGGTTTAGATGGAAGCAGTCTCTAAACAGTTCAACTATAGGTTCCTCTTGAAAGTATGCCTCACAGAGCACTTGGAAGTGACAGATATTGGTAACAGAATTGGGGCCCGTATCTTGTGGACGGAGTTGAAAATTGGCTAGCACATCCCGGTAAAAATTTGAACCGGGCGGATTGAAACCCCGGGCTAGGTGATCTGCGAAAACTACAACCTCTCCTTCTTGAGGTGTGGGTGGACATTCTTTGCCAGGAACCATCCAATGGATAGTATTTTATCGCCTAAAGCGCCATCAGACCAGATTGTTTAATTGAGTTTCGTGACACGGAAGGAGCCAGTTGCACTCATATACTTGTTTGGCCATCTACAAAAATATAAATCCGTTCAAGAAATGTGTTGGGACAAAGAGAGAACCGTGTACAATGCTAAATCGAGACAAATACAACTAAACCGGAGTTCTATGAAGCGACGAAGGTCCGTTAAGGAGTTCGGCGGTTCAACAAGGGGACTAATGGTGTATACCGGTTTATCTAATTTTTTCTATGTTAAGTTAAACCGCCTGGTTTAAGTTCTAAATATTGAAAACAATTGAGGTTGCGAACGGCTAAGTGTGTAGAAACAGGTTTCGCAAGATTTCTCTACAACGAAGGATCTGAAGCCAGATCAGAAAAGAAGAAAAATATCCAAAAAGGAATACAGCAGAGCAGTATTGATGCAATGAGCAGGAGATAATGTGCGAGATCTATGGATGTGAGCACGAGAACTACAGGCGGATGCTAAAAGCTATTACTAATCAGAGCAAGATGTCACAGATCTAGCCAGGAGTCTGGTATGAGCATGAGCAGTTAATGGAGCACTGCAAGAACAGGAAACCCTAGAACGAATCTAGGTCGAGGGGAACTGAGGACCTACCTGAGTTGAGGAGATGCGGAAGAGTGCTGTGTTTCTCTGGTGCGTTCAGGTTGATGCAGCGGCTCAAAACGGTGCAGCGGTCGACGGCGGCGGCGGAGCTCCGAGGCTAGCGACGCGAGGAAGAAGAAGAGAAAGGGGACGGAGGGGAGAAAAGGAATGACCCTTCGGTCCTATTTATAAGGCAAGATACCTGTGTCAGGCGCGTGAATCAAGGAACAACAAATCTAGGAAGCAGAGCTGTCGCCTCGATTATTGCAGATCTGTTAAACAAAGAAGATATCATGAATGCTATCTTTATGGGGACATCATGCCGGTTTACAGCAACCGGAGAAGGTGACATCACGGCGGTTCAACGATTTCAAGAAGGTATTGAAGATGAAGGTTTTTTTTATCAAGGATTGACATGAACCTGTTCAAATCAATCGGGGCCTAATGTTGGGGCTATTACTCTATCGGGCGTAAACCTGGCCTATTCTGGGCCGGGTTAACTTTATCGATAGTTCAACGGTGTAAAAGCCCAAGAGGCATGAAAGTAAGGGCCCAAGGCCACGTAGTCGGTTTAGAACCTGTAGCCGTAAACCGGCCTGGTATGTAAACTTGTACTGTAAGTTAGGAATAGAGAGAGACCGACCCGGATACGATGAACCGGATATTGGGATTCTCTGAACCGACGGGCGTCACCCGTGTATATAAGGGGATGACCCGGGGCGGTTCAAGGGCAGACAACAACAACTCGAGGCCTAGGCGAAGCTTATTTGCTCCCTAGTCATCGAGACCACATCAATTCCATCACAACTAGATGTAGGCTTTTACCTTCATCGAAGGGGCCGAACTAGTATAACTCTTGTGTCTTTGCGTCCGCTTTAACCCCTTCAAGTTAACCCGTAGTGATGGCTCCACGACTAAGTCCTTTCATGAGGACATCTGCCGTGACAAAACCACGACACCTGGTGTGTTTGGTAGGGTGTATGAAGGGTGCATGATCCCAAGAATTCCCTTCTCGACCCATTTTGGGTGTTTGGTAGAGTGTATGGAGGGTGCATGAGTCCACACTAGATTAGCACAAATACACTAGAAGCATGCATGAAGAGAGCATACATGAAGAGGGGTGTTGAGTTGAGCATGCATGAAGAGGGAACAACTATGCTGAGACAAGAACGCAACCAAACACACTTGTGGCACGCCTAAGCTTAGGCGTGGCAACCTTAGGCTGCAAACCAAACCATAACTTTGAAAGGTGGTCGTTGGATGAAGCCAATCTGATGGTACAAAGATGGCAAATCCGAGCACTACTGGCCGTTGGATATCATCTACATTCCACCAGATTCCGCCACATGTAGAATCTAGAAGAATCCATGGTTGAACTTCATTCATGACTACCTTTGCCACAACTAAGCTTAGGCAAAGTATGTCTGCCACAAAAAATGTGGCTAACAAAATGGCCACCACAAGTGTGGCAAGATTTGGCAAGAAGTTGAGTCTATGACATGTGGACCATGTAGCTAGAAAAGTGTGGCAAGCCACAAGTGTAGCAATGAACCAAACACATGCCGGCATGCCTAAGCTTAGGCGTGCCAACCTTAGGCTGCAAACCAAACCATAACTTTGAAAGTTGGTCGTTGGATGAAGCCAATCCAACGGTACAAAGATGGCAAATCCGAGCACTACTGGCCGTTGGATATCATCTACATTCCACCAGATTTTGCCACACGTAGAATCTAGAAGACTCCACATGTAGAAGCATAATGCACAAACCACCAGAATCTCATGCGTGCAATGCACGTATACCTTACTAGTAGTTGGTAGTAGTAAGAAACAAATTCGGTTTTGCACGAGCTCAGATCAAGGAGCACCACAAGGCCTGCCGCAGGAGTTACATTTCCCTCTCGAGGCCCACGGGACCGAACTTCAGTGGCTTAGTGCCTGGCCTATGAGAGCAAGTACAATAAGGTGATGTAGGCGGGCTGTAAGACATTAAATATTATATTTTTGCTTAGTTGGACGAGAGAGAAGATGAAAGAGAAGAGAAGCGGGCTACTAGTTAACAGCCGGCTGCAACACGTGCTCCTAGGCATTTTATGAGAGAGCGAGGTGGGTCATGTAACAACAAAGTAGTACATATTAATATTCAACTATTGTACTTGCTGGCTACAAGCTTGGCTATATGTGACGTGGCAACATCATATAGCCAGCAGCCGGCTATATTATTAACCATGCTCTGAGTCAATGACATGTGGACATTAAATGCGGCTGGCCCACATGTCATTCTCATGGTGGTGGTGTGGTTCATGACTCACTCGTTCGAGATGAACCGGCCGGGGTGGCGTGGCCGTGGCGAGGGTGCCACAGCTAGGCGTCGGGGCGTTATGAGGCGAGATGGCCACACCGGCGGTACTACCAGTAGTACGTATACTCCACCGAGGATTGATGCCCGGATGAAATGTGTCACACCACTGGATGAAAATTCGATGGTGCGGGACGGTGGTGTCATGGGTTCGTGCGACGTCGTGGGAATCGCATGTGGCTGTGGTAGAAACTTGATGCTCGCCGCATTTAAGGTGGCCCACATGTCATGCACACAAAGGCAGAGGGGCGGTGCGGCCGAGAGGGGTGAGGCGCACGTCGGGGGACGTGGTGCCATGGGTTGGAGCGCCGTCGTGGGAATCGCGAGTGGCAGTGGATGAAACGTGATGGTCACCGTAGCTGAACTTCCATGGACAAGCTGTCATGTCTACGGACACATGCATTTCATATCGATCACTAGAAGGAGTAGTAGAGAAAGATAGGCGGATAAATAGTTCCTTATAGTCAAGCGGACCCACGCTACTACTTGTTCCAAAGACATGCACACCATCGAAATAGTCCATCTATATCAATATACATAGAGAGAGAATATTTTTTTACAAGAGAGGAAATAGTTCATCCATCCATAATGCCCTGCTGCTGGTGCTTCTTCTTCTTCTTCTTCTTCTTCTTCTTCTCATTTTCTATGGGAGACGGCTTAGCAACAAGCTCTCTGGACCTTGCAGCTATCTCGAAACTCACACGGGCATCGAGGGCAGCATATTTTATCCGCTCGTACGTCAAGGGATAATTCTCCATCCGCAGCGACCTTAATGCCAGCGTCTCGTCACCCTTTTTCAAGATTTGTTCCTAGCACAAAATTTGCTACGCCGAATAGGGATGGTGTCGGTTTATCACAATCTTCTACAGGAATTTTTATTCTGGTTTGTAGGTCAGGATGCTTTTCAAATCAAGGTTGTACGGCTCCAACTTCTGTTTGTCCCCTGTGATGGCTGCCCCACAGAAGTATATGTCCTCCCAAGACAAGAAATCATGAAGCTCACCTGGTATGGAGGGCGCATGTATGACGTGGTACACCAAAACATCATCTTCGAGGCACAGCTGAAGGACAGCGGCGCGTTGGGTCTTCCCAGTGGCACGCTCCATGTACTCTGCGCCGAGACCGATGACATTCATCTCCACCTTTTGGAGGGAGTTGGATACATTGTTGATTCACGTCCGAACAACCCTTGGGTGGTCGGTGACTGTGGCAACTATGCTCAACGAGCCTTCGACGAGGACATGTTGGACGCTAAAAACCTGCATCTTGATCTCTTTCGCCATTTGGAACCGCTGGACCGGAGGGCTATGGTTTGGAGAATTAGGATTAGATGGCTAATCTAACTGAAGAAGATGATTATTTATAGGGGCTTCGGAATTACTCCAGGAGGATGTGAAGAGGTTAAAACAATGTGAATGCAGTGTGGTTTGGATGCAAATTAAGATCAAGGAGTAGTGAAAAAGCCGAGGAAAATCGGTTCCCGATGGAGAAGTAAATGGGAGAAGTTATGCGCATGCATGAGGAGAGGTGTGGTGGTTTGACTGTTGCATGCAATGGATTGGACAGGCTCTTCGGTTGCCTTTTCTCTCTCCCACGCGCACAGAGTGGCCCACTTGCATGCTGCAGTTTATTGGCTAGAGTCGGGCTGCAGTTGCTCATGCGTATGCTAATTAATGCTGTGAATGCGGGGCATGGAGGGAAATGGGCGCATGCAAAAGGGTATATACACAGACTAATTAGAGAAATACTGAAAAAAGTTATGTGTAGACAAAAGAGGACCGGAGGGAGTACTACTCATGTTCCTACTACGGTTAAGGAATATGCGGTTAACCTCAAAAAAATAAAAGTCCTTCTTTGCGCTTCCACATGCACGAGAATTTGGTTCTGCTTGCAATATGGATGATAGCTGGAGGATGAAGTGAACCCAGAGGCATGCTAGCACGGGAGTGTACTCAAGTTTCTACTACTCCTACTACTAGTAGTAGTACAACTGTGGTACACTTGATGGTCAAAATACTATTATTCATCCGGTCCTCACAGTGAAGTGACAAGACCCTGCGCCCGAGGTGACACCAGTCCAGGCAGCGTGTCCGAGTTACCAAAGTCAGCCTCACCTTGTGCATTGTGCAGTCACTGTCACCGCCGATGTATAGCATGCCTCGCCTCGTCTCCCTCTCCCCTAGCACCACTCCATCTCCATCTCCGTCTCGCCGGAGATCCTAAGGTCACTCTTCATTATCTCACTGTGTGCCCAAGATACCCTCGCCTCGCTCGCCTCCCCCAAGACCACTATTCCTCGCTAGCCGCTCCAAAGACCGACAACCTTCTCCCCGTAAATCAAGCCACCCAAAACCCCACCTTCCAAACTCCACCATGGCCGAACGCGAACCGCGCAGGATCCATATGAGCCGCGATTGGAGCTATCTCCCCAGTGACGTCCTCGACCTCTGTTGTTCGTGTATGGATATGTTGAGCGCCCTGCGGCTGGCTGCATGCTCGAGGGGCATGCACACGACCATCGTTGAAGCGAGGCCTAAGCTTTTCAAGACACCCTGCTTGCTACTATCTGGTCTTGCGAGATTGGCTCACCATGATACGGAGGCGTACATGATGCCCCTCGACTTCAATCCGATCTCCATTAGCCGAAACTTCTTTGTAGGTATGTAGTGGGTCGTCGTACATCATTTCCCTCGACTTCGATCTGATCACCATCGCCCGAAACTTCTTGGCAGGTATGTACTGGGTCGGCATGAACTCCCACTAGATGGCTGCCGTCAGAGAAGACGGTAAAAAGTTGGTGCTCGTGAACTTCCAGACCTCCCATGAGATTATCCTTCCTCCGTTGGATTATATAGAGTATTACCATCGCGATCCTAGTCATCTAGATTACTGCGTCAGTTGGACGGACCTTGTTTTGCAGAAGATTGTAATCTGCCAAGTGCCCACATGACATGCGGATTACGCAGACTTCAAGCTAATTGCCTTGTTCGACAAGGGACTCGCCTATCTTTACGCCGGTGCCTTCTTTAGATGGAGACAACTCAGCTCGCAGTGGATCGTCGTCAAAGCTGATACACACTTCTGTGATGCTATTGAACACAGTTGCATCATCTACGCGACCGACAAAGCAGATGGCACCATGTATTGCTGGGACGGCGCATGTAAGTTGTTTCCGTCTCATGTTAATGATGATGCCATGACACTGTTTGAACTTTTTGTGATGATTGGCATATCCCTATTTGAGCAGAATTTGAGTAGAACTATGGCAATGTATTAGAGATGCTGTAAATCATCTATATTTGGAATGAGTTAATTCATGTGATTGTGATCATGTCATTACAGCCAATTTGTACCCCTGAATAATCAAGTGGTTAGGAATATATGGATATTCTCCTTATTTTACAGTAATCTATATACTACTACTAAATATGAGTGTGTATCAATGGCCATGTTAGTTTCCTCATTTTCATGATGTAGAAACATGCACCACACTGTTAGTTTCATCTAACCATACATTAGGGAAGTAAATGTGCATATGGAGAACTCTATATTTGGAAGTAGTGAAATCCTGTAATGCTTACCATGTGTACATACCTATATTCGCCCTTCAGCAATCAATGGCTAGAATAATATCCTCACAAAAATTTTGCCCACAGAACACGAGTAAATAACAATGCATGGTCTGTTAGTTACGTTGAAGAATATGTTTGTGAGGACAGAACATGATTCCATAACATGCATGACATGGTAGTTTCCTATGAAGAATCGATTGCGAGATAACATGAGTATAACCATGCATGGCACTTCTATATTTTCAACCCAATATACATTTCCTGTATTTTCCTCCCGGCCCAACAGGACATATCAATGTTGTTTCTTGCATTATCCTACTCATACTCGAACAATGATGATCTTACATTAACAATGTCATCCTTTTTGATATGATGCGGTGTCCCTGAGCCATCGCCCTTTGTAATCACACCACCTTTGCCAAAAAATAGGAACTACAACTGGTTCCTCGCTCGATCAAATGATGACAAAAGACCGATGGTCATTCGGACACATGAGCCGAAAAGTTATATTGCAAAACCCCATCGTATACAAGCACCCTGAATTACGTGAGTATCCTGGACAATGGCTGTTACGCCTATGAGCAGGATACCAGCTTGTTGGGGCCTTCAGATTTTTTAGTTGAGGCGGTAAACAGCCTTGGTTCACACTCTCTGCTTCTCGGACTCAATTATCCGATTAACCAGAGATCACCGTTGGCAAGGACCTTGATGGAAGAGAGGCTTTGTTTGCTATGGAAAACTATGTCTACACGGCGAGCCCTAGGAGTTCGGGAGCAAACTCCCCTGATTGTCAACGATACAGCCTGCAGCCAAAAGAAGGTGAGAATGACAAAGGCATCCGGATTAACTTTGATCCTTGGATGTCTCAATTACGACAGGCGGTGATGTGATTCAAGCCTTCAGGTTGATATGTAATTGGGCTGTTGCGTCGAAAGGGTGGAGTACTGGTGTCTCCGGATCATTGGTCGCTGAAGCGGGGCTACAAATTATGATGATGGTGTTGGATCATCTCTTCGAATGACTTTGTTGTCTTTGCTGCTTGTTCTGGATGGGTAGTTCTTTCTTTTGTTATGCATATTCCTTGTCATTTGGTTATCCTCGTCTATGTCACTCTTACTATGTAATAGTTGGCTCTGTTTAGAATGTCATTCTCGTCTAGATCACGAGAGTCTGAGCGCTGCAGATGGGTGCATTTTGGTGGTGTAGCAAGACTTCTTATGAACTATCATGAAGCGGGGCTACAAATTATGATGTTGGTGTTGGATCATCTCTTCGAATGACTTTGTTGTCTTTGCTGCTTGTTCTGGATGGGTAGTTCTTTCTTTTGTTATGCATATTCCTTGTCATTTGGTTATCCTCGTCTATGTCACTCTTACTATGTAATAGTTGGCTCTGTTTAGAATGTCATTCTCGTCTAGATCACGAGAGTTTGAGCGCTGCAGATGGGTGCATTTTGGTGGTGTAGCAAGACTTCTTATGAACTATCATGTCTTGTTATTTATGTCAGTAGTAGTCACTAGTCAGTGTTTTAATGTTGTATATATCGTTCTTTCGAATTGATTATTGTCTTGAACTACCGGTGGGCTAAATGAGGGCATCACCATTATCCAGTGTTTAGAGTGTATCTCCTTTTTTCAAGTTATATAATTTGATCTCAGTGTCTTTTCGATATGTACACTTGTTTGGGCTAGTGAGGTGTCGTTGAATATGGGCCGAGTAGTAACGCAAGCCAAACAGGTCAATTATGACTCTCAGGCCGGACTCTCAAAAGATCCTAAAAAAGGCCGGGCTCTCCAAAAAAGAAAGAATAAGGACTCTTAGGCCGACATGTGGGCGCCACCGGTGTTTTCGTGCGCTTGCGCGCCGAGAGCATATTGGCACGTGTTCGAATTTCAAGCTACCTTTTCATCCCCAATCTCCTACCCCTCCCCCACCTCTGGAATCTCGATTCCTACTCCAGTTCCCCCAAATCCCCTCCAGACTTCGTACTCAAGCTCACTATCATGTCGCGCGGTCAACGCAGATCTCCGAGCCGGAGATCCCGAGGTCTGTCCCGCCTTGGTCGCTGCGTCTTGTCGCTCAACAGTGGCATGGCGGCGCTTGACGACCAGTTTGCCGGCAAAGTGCTGATGGTACCCATCAATGGCGACCGGCCTCCCGTCTCGTCGGACGACCTTGTCAAAGCTCTTGGCATTGAGCACGGCATCCAAATAAGTGACTTGCTCGTCGAAGTCTGTCTGCCACCGGCTGATTTCTTCGTTAGGTTTCGGACAACTTTCGACTGCAGTCGTGTGTTTGAATCTTGCCGCATTTGTTCTGCGATGGTGCGCTGGTGAGCTTTGATCGGTGGCACCCAGGATGGGGCTCGGTGCCCTCTAAGCTTGAGTTTTTAACAAAGCTTACCTTCCACGGCATGCCTCGGCGTGCTTGGAACAGCGAGTCCATGAACGAGGTTATCAACGACCTTGGAGGTGAGCTCGTAAGTATGTTTGTTCCTCCAGACAGCTGGGTTCTAACGGTTATGGCATGGATGAAGAAGCCGTCCACCATACCGAAGGTGATTGGTGTTGAGATACCGGTGCAGGAACCGGGGTTGTACTATTCGTCGCCACCAAGGCCGCCGCGGACCACATTAGGGATGTACCTGTATCGAGTGTTCGTGCATGTTGAAGAAGTGGTCAATCCATCAATCAAAGTCCTGCTGCCGCCGCTGGTGCCAGGGTCCGTCGACGACGTCCATTACAGGAGTCAACGTCAGACTTTCCCCGTGTTGCTCGGAATGATGGATGGCACAAGGCCTACTCCATCGCGCGGCAGAGGCCACTGCTTCTTTGGGAGAAGAGGCAGGGTTGGTTGCCTGGATGTGCTCTAATTTGAGGTAACAACTGAATCTTGTCAGATACTCCCTCCGTCCCAAAATTCTTGTCTTAGATTTGTCTACATACGGATGTATCTATTCACATTTTAGTGTTAGATACATCCGTATCTAGATAAATCTAAGACCAGAATTTTGGGACGGAGGAAGTACTGTTAAATCCGAGCTATGGGTGTGAAGCACTGATGTGCCAGTACATTTGATTGTGACCTGTTCTAATTTTGTACCTGAACTTTTTTTAGAAAGGGTTGTACATCAACTTAATGTGCTAGCAGAACTTATTGTGTTGTCTGTTTGTTTTCTTTACACAACATTCAAGATATTTCCCTGTCATTGATAAAAAGATGAACCGTTATGTACGAGTTCGTTGGTTTCAACATAGCCCTACCCGTGGTGATCCACTGCTTCCATCCTGATTGTGCCGCCTGTGTGAAATTTTTGTATGCAAGTTAAGTGTGCTATGATGTTCTATATGATTGTGTCAACTATATAAGTTTTTACTGAGCATCAGCAATGCATATGGCTGAAAGATGTATTTACGAGCATCGACCGATGGGTCTCTCTCTCTCTCTCTCTCACACACACACACACACACACGCACAAGTGGGACCGTTGAATTATTTCTTTGCTCGTGACAACTTTTAATTAGGTCCCACTGTAATCTAACTTTTTCCTTAAGTTATTAATTGAGCTCAGTGACTTCAAAAAGTTGTACAGAAGCCTTGTTTGGGCCTTTCCGACGTCACTAAATGTGGGCTGAGTAGCCATGTTAGGTTGTACTGTACTACACAAGCCTTTTTTTTTTCAACATCAGCGATGCAACTGGGCCGACAGTTGTACACAATATCCGGGTCAACTTGTTATTCTCCGCCCCGCTGGGCTGCAAACTTTCCTAGGAGGTAGGCGTTAGGCTTAACAAGAAAATGGACTTTAAGAAATAATAAATGGGATGTAATTATAATAACTGGGCAGTAACTATAAAAAGATGCACCAAACGCATAATTAGTTTAAAAAATATATTATTTTTGGAATTTGAAAATTTTAATTTCATTACTTGTTGCGCGCGCAATATTTCGTTGGATTTTAACGTAATACAACTTTTTTGAAATTATATTTAATCTGACTAGAAATTTCGGATAAAAATATTTGGGATCCCATAAAAATGTGGGATTTTTTTTTTGAATTCTGTTTTGAGCGGTTGGTTGAAATTATTAATCGTTGTCCTAGCTAGAAGATGGCCTGTACTTTTAACAAACTGTAAATGGTCTGCAGTAAATTCCATTAGAATTAAAAAATGGGCTGTACATTCTTACAAATCGCAAATGGGCTATATGTTATCTGCCACACACTTGTGGGCCTTCTAAGTTGACGCGTCCCCTAAAAAAAACTAAGTTGACGCGTATGCAAGGCTTTGTCAACAACACACGGTTCTGGCAGTTGTGGCCGTTGGATGTCCATCCAACGGATGTTGTGCTTCTTCTTTAATCTCCGATATTCTTGCTTCAGCCGCCAAAAAATGATTCCTCCCCCTGACATCTAGGGTGCACCGTTTCGGAGGCTGACCTATGGGCCTACTAAGTTGACGCGTACCAAGGGCTTTGTCAAATTAGTCAATATAAACGATTCTAGCTGCAGTGACCGTATGATGTCCATCCAACAGCCATAGTGCTTCTTCAACCTCTGGTCTTCTTGCTCCAGCCGCCCAAAGCAGCGCCGGTCGTGTCGCGTGCTCCTGCCTCCCATGGCCGGCTGTGATGCCGCGGAGGCCTCGCCGCCCCCTACTACTCCCACCGCTGGCCAGGCCATCCCTCTACTCACCCACACCCCCTGTTATTCCGTGGCGACGACAGCCTCACACCACAGTCGAACCAGTGAACCCTCGTACTCCTCTCCGCGCGGGCTTCCACTGCCGCGTCTTCCCCGGCTCCGCGTCGTCCCCTTCCTAGGCCTCGTCGTCGTCCACCGCCCTGGTGCTCTCGGCGCGGCGTGGTCAACATGGTCAAGGAACGGCTTCCATCGGACGTGGACTGTACGTGGAAAGGCTGACAGCTGGGTCCATGACGGCAGCAAGGAAGTGCCTCCTTATTATGCGGAAAATAATGATTCCTCCACCTGACAGTAGGGACCCACCGAACGGCCATCGTATTTCACGAAAAAAACGTTTTCCCCTGACTGCTGGGACCCACCGGATGGGCCACCATATTGCGCGAAAAAACTTTCCCCCCGCTGTCAGCTCGGACCCACCGGAAGTGCCTCCTTATTATGCACAAAAAAATGAATACTCCCCTTGCTGGTTGGGACCCACCTTGGTGGGAGGCTGACTTGAGGGCCTACTAAGTTGACGGGGACAGAGTGCTTTGTCAACTTAGTCAATATGAACGATTCTAGCTCCAAAGGACTGTGACGATGTCCATCCAACGGCCGAAGCGCTTCTTCAACCTCGGTCTTGTTGCTCCGGCCGCCCAAAGGAGCGATGGTCGTGCCGCATGTTCCTGCCTCCCGTGGCGGGTCAGGCTGCCATGAGGCCTCACCGCCTCTACTTTTCCCACCGCTGGCTGTGCCTTGCAAATGATGGCAGCCTCACGCAGCCGAACCGGTGAACCTCGATTTTCTCGCGCTGGCTTCCACCGCCGCGTTTTCCCGGCTCCGTCGTCCCTTCCTAGGCCTCGCCGTCGTCCACCGCCCTGGTGCTCTCGGCGCGGCGTGGTCAAGGAACGGCTTCCATCGGACATGGACTGTTCGTGGAGAGGCTGACAGCTGGGTCCACGGCCGCAACAAGGAAGTGCCACCATTACGCGCACAATAATTATTCCTCCACCTGACAACAGGGACCCACAGGACGGGCCACCGTATTTCGTGAAAAAAACGTTTCCCCCCTGACTGCACCAGCTATATCTTCGCACGCAAGGAAGTGCGTCCGGGCAAAAACGATTCGCTTCGACTGGGACCCACCAGCTACATCTTCGCAGGCAAGGAAGTGCTTGACAGTCGGGACCCACCTGGTCGAAGCGTACGTAGCGTTGTCATTCTGGTCGCGAACGTGTACGTACATACTGGTCGATGTAGAGGCGCGCACGTGTCGTAGTAAAGGCGCGTACATAGCATGTACATGTACGTACATCGGCCAGTGTGCAAGAAAGAAAATACGACCACGTACGTACATACAGGCAGGATCTCAAACGCCTACTCGCACATACGTACGGCCAGGGCTCGTGTACATGGCTGGGTCGGAACAGAGAAACAACATCGTCATCGTGTTCATGGGGAGCCAACCGGCTGGGTCGGAACGGAATGCGTCGTCGTGTTCATCGGGAGGGCTTGGACGGAACAGCCGATGGAAACGAGGCCTGGCGTACCGTAGAACGGAGGAAACAACCTTGTGTTCGTCCGGCCATGTTCGAAACGGGATCCTGTTCGTCGGGAGGGTTTGGCATACCGCAAAACGGAGGAAACATACCTCCTACGGTCGAAACGGGGGTCCTGTTGATCGGGAGGGGTGTGGCGTACCGCAAAACGGAGGAAACGGACTTGTGTTGGAGTGCTACGGTCAAACAGGGTCCTGCTCATCGAGGAAGGGTCTGGCGTGCCGCAAAACGGACTCCACGGGATCTGTTCATATCCACCGTCGACCCCTCCGGCCGCACAGGCTCTCGCTCATCCATCGTCGACCTCCTCCACCTCCACCGCGATCGCTCATCCACGGGCTCCTCGCTCATCCAGCCTCCACCGCGCTTACTCCACGCCATCGCTCAACTAGCCCTCTCCACGGGCTCTGCTCAACCCACCCTCCACGACTCTCGCTCATCTGCCCTCCACCATCTCTCGCTCATCCTGCCCTCCACAGGTGGTCCTGTTCATCCCGCCTCCACGGGATCCTGCTCATCCAGCCCCAACCGCTCGAACGATCGGGGTCCTTTTCATCCACCCCCACAGGAACTGTTCATCCAAACCCCCAGAACGCCACTGCTCATCCAGAGGCAGATCGATCGGCTTTAGTTAGCGGTATGGCGCGGCGAATCAGCGATCGGGTTGATTAACAGCCATCGATCGATCGCTCGGGTTCGAAGAACGCGTAGCCTGCAAAGGCAATCGCCGGGTTGATTAGAGCCCAACGCCCACACACACACACGCCAGACGTCACGAGATAAACGCAGATCGCCCGACCCGACCACCCACCGTGAATCGGGACTCCTCGATATTTTCCGCCCTCGCTTCTACCACGTTTTTTCCATCATGGACGGCTCAAGAATTTCTTGTAGCTGCGTCTCCGGCCGCCTGGGACTAAAAGCCCATTTTCTGTCATGATTTTTTCTCATAGAAGTAGGACCCCACCACATCTATGATGATACCGGGTTTTGTCACAATTATCATCATAGAAGTGTCATAAGTATGACAGAAAAGTTTTTCGTTCGGCCCAAAATGTCACGGATGTGTCTTTTTTTGGTAGTGCAATGACACTATCATCAGGAAGATTAACTCCCAGTTGAGTCAAGTGGTTGTGGTACCCAGACATTCTGAGTATATGTTCACTGACAGAACGATTCTCCTTCATCTTGCAGCTATAGAACTTATTGGAGACTTCATATCTCTCAATCCGGGTATTTGCTTGAAATATTAACTTCAACTCCTGGAACATCTCATATGCTCCATGATGTTCAAAACGTCGTTGAAGTCTCGGTTCTAAGCCATAAAGCATGGCACACTGAACTATCGAGTAGTCGTCAGCTTTGCTCTGCCAGACGTTCATAACGTCCAAATTGCTCTGCAAGGCGGGTCTTGTACCTAGCGGTGCTTCCAGGGCGTAATTCTTACAGGCAGCAATGAGGATAATCCTCAAGTTACGGACCCAGTCTGTGTAGTTTCTACCATCATCTTTCAACTTAGCTTTCTCTAGGAACGCATTAAATTCAAGGGAACGTTAGCACGGGCCATTGATCTACAACTAGATAGACATGCAAAATACTATCAGGTACTAAGTTCATGATAAATTAAAGTTCAATTAATCATATTACTTAAGAACTCCCACTTAGATAGATATCCCTCTAGTCATCTAAATGATCATATGATCCATATCAACTAAACCATGTCCGATCATCACGTGAGATGGATTAGCTTTCAATGGTGAACATCACTATGTTGATCATATCTACTATATGATTCACGCTCGACCTTTCGGTCTCAGTGTTTCGAGGCCATATCTGCATATGCTAGGTTTGTCAAGTTTAACCCGAGTATTCTGCGTGTGCAAAACTGGCGGCACCCGTTGTATGTGAACATAGAGCTTATCACACCATATCATCACGTGGTGTCTCGGCAGGACGAACTGTAGCAACGGTGCATACTCAGGGAGAACACTTGTACCTTGAAATTTAGTGAGAGATAATCTTATAATGCTACCGTCGTACTAAGCAAACTAAGATGCATAAAGGATAAACATCACATGCAATCAAAATAAGTGATATGATATGGCCATCATCATCTTGTGCCTTTGATCGCCATCTCCAAAGCACCATCATGATCACCATCGTCACTGGCTTGACACCTTGATCTCCATCGTAGCATCATTGTCGTCTCGCCAACTATTGCTTCTACGACTATTGCTACCGCTTAGTGATAAAGTAAAGCAATTACATGGCGATTGCATTTCATACAATAAAGCGACAACTATAAGGCTCCTTCTAGTTGCCGATAACTTCTACAAAACATGATCATCTCATACAACAATTTATATATCATCACGTTTTGAACATATCACATCACAGCAAGCCCTGCAAAAACAAGTTAGACGTCCTCTACTTTGTTGTTGCAAATTTTACGTGGCATCTACGGGCTTGTAGTAAGAACCGTTCTTACCTACGCATCAAAACCACAACGATTTTTCATCAAGTGTGTTGTTTTAACCTTCAACAAGGACCGAGTGTAGTCAAACTCGATTCAACTAAAGTTGGAGAAACAGACACCCACTAGCCACCTGTGTGCGAAGCACGTTGGTAGAACCAGCCTCATGAACGCGGTCATGTAATGTCGGTCTGAGCCGCTTCATCCAACAATACCGTTGAATCAAAGTAAACGTTGCTGGTAGGCAGTATGACTATTATCGCCCACAACTCATTGTGTTCTACTCGTGCATATAACATCTACGTATAGACCTAGCTCGGATGCCACTGTTGGGGAACGTAGTATTTCAAAAAAATTCCTACGATCACGCAAGATCTGTCTAGGAGATGCATAGCAACGAGTGGGGAGAGTGTGTCCACGTACCCTCATGGACCGAAAGCGGAAGCGTTTAGTAACGCGGTTGATGTAGTCGAACGTCTTCGCGATCCAATTGATCCAAGTACAGAACGTACGACACCTCTGCGTTCAGCACACGTTCAGCTTGATGACATCCCTCGTGATCTTGATCCAGTTGAGGCCGAGGGAGAGTTCCGTCAGCACGACGGCGTGGCGACGGTGATGATGAGTTACGCGCAAAGGCTTTGCCTAAGCACTACGACGATATGACCGAGGTGTGTAACTGTGGAGGGGGCACCGCACACAGTTAAGAGAAACTTGTG
Organism: Aegilops longissima; assembly: GCA_021605205.1. Lineage (NCBI taxonomy): Eukaryota > Viridiplantae > Streptophyta > Magnoliopsida > Poales > Poaceae > Aegilops > Aegilops longissima. The sequence goes on from CM038677.1 coordinate 507,872,510, forward strand.
TGTCCTTTGGGGTGCCCCCCTCCCACGTATATAAAGGAGGGGAGGAGGAGGCCGGCCAAGGGGGGGGCGTGCGCCATGGGGAGTCCAACTAGGATTCCCAATCCTAGTTGGAGTCCCCTTCCATCCAAGAGAGGGAGAAAGAGGGAAGGAGGAAGAGGGGAAAAGGAAAGAGGGGGCGCCGCCCCCCTCCTTAGTCCAATTCAGACTGGCCATGGGGGGCTCTCTTGTGGTCTTGCTCTCCTTTCCACTAAGGCCCATGAAGGCCCATGAACTTCCCGGGGGGGTTCCGGTAACTCCCCGTACTCCAAAACTTATCCGAAACGACCCGAACCATTCCGGTGTCCGAATGCAACCTTCCAATATATGAATCTTTATGTCTCGACCATTTGGAGACTCCTCGTCATGTCCGTGATCTAATCTGGGACTCCGAACAATCTTCGGTACATCAAATCACATAACTCATAATACAAATCGTCATCGAACGTTAAGCATGCGGACCCTACGTGTCGTGGTTTTGTCACGGCAGATGTCCTCATGAAAGGACTTAGTCGTGGAGCCATCGCTACGGGTTAGCTTGAAGGGGTTAAAGCGGACACAAGGACGCAAGAGAATTTATACTAGTTCGGCCCCTTCGATGAAGGTAAAAGCCTACGTCTAGTTGTGATGGAATTGATTGGGTTTCGATGACTAGGGAGTAAACAAGCTTCGCCTAAGTCTCGAGTTGTTGTCTGTTGTCCTTGAACCGCCGCCGGGTCGTCCCCTTATATACATGGGTGGCGCCCGTCGGTGTACAGAGTCCCGACGCCGGTTCATAGATGTATCCAGCTCGGTCTCTACTATTCCTAACTTACAATACAAGTTACATACTGACGCCGGTTTACGACTACATGCCTTGAACCAGCTATGGGCCTTGAGCCCTCACCTGCCTACTTGGGCTTTAACATACTCATCTACTGATGAAGTTAACCCGGCATGTCCCGTTCGGTTTACACCCAGTAGTAATATCCCCAACATTAGGCCCCAGATTGATTTGAATAGGTTCATGTCAATCCTTAGCAAAAAACTTCGTCTTCAGCATCTTTGTGTAGTTTGGTGAACCGCCATGACGTCATCTTCCCTGGTCGTTGTAAACCGGCGTGACGTCACCTGTCATAAAAATCTATCCACGATACCTTCTTTGTTTAATGGATCTGCGACAATCCAGGCGACAACTCTGTTTCCAAACTCGCGGCCCCTTGATTTTCGCTACCGACACATGTCCTTGCTTTATAAATAAGACCGAAGGGTCATTTCTTTTTCCCCTTCGTGCCCCTCTGCTTCGTCTTCCTCACGTCGCCCAGCTTCGGAGCTCCGCCGCCGCCGTTGACTTCTGCATCAACCTTGGCCGCTGCATCACCCTGAATATACCAGAGTATCGCGGCGATCTTCCGTTTCTTCCTCACCTCTGGTAAATCTTCTATCTTTTCACCATAGATCTGTTCTAGGGTTTCCATGTTCTTCAGCGTTCATCGCTTACTTCTTGTTCATATGATAAATCTTATACAAGTCTGTAAATCTTTGTTCTGCGTAGCGGTAGTTTTTAGCCTCCGTCGTCACTTGCGCATCTCAAAGCCATAGATCTCCCTGTATCCTTGCTCATTGATTTGGTATCGCTCCCTTTTGGACCTTGAATATTTATCTCTTTTATGGACATGTTCCAGATCCAAAACTGTGATGTAATTTTGTGAAACCTGTTTTCGCACACCTACTCATCTGCAATCTTGATTCTTCAATGTTTCAGACCAGGCGGTTTAACTTTGTAGAAAAATTGACAACTCGGCATATATCATTAGTCCCCTTGTTGAACCACCAGGATTCCCAAGCTAAGTATTGCCAATTTGCAGAACTCCGGTTTATAAGCAACTTCTTCCGGTTTAGCAATGAATGCATCAATGTATACCCTTCCAACATATTCTTGAACCGGTATTACTGCTTTGCAGATTGCACCATGGCCAAGCAAGTGTACGAGTGCAACTTGGTCCCTTCTCGGGTGACTGAGACTCAACTGGATAACCTAGTCAACACCGGCACTTTAGGAAAAAAAGATGTCATTCACTGGAGGGTCCCTGGCCCGGAATGTCCTCCAGAACCCAAAGATGGAGAGGTTGTTGTTTTTGCTGACCATCTAGCCCGGGGCTTCAGTCCACCCGGTTCAAAAGTTTATCGGGATGTCTTGGCCAACTTCCAACTGCGTCCACAAGACATTGGTCCCAACTCCGTAACCAAGATCTGTCACTTCCAAGTGCTCTGTGAGGTATTCTTTCAAGAGGAGCCCACAGTTGAATTATTCAGGGATTGCTTCCATCTAAACCGCCGCACCGAATTTACTGACGGTCCCAACACCGAGTTAGGTGGTATGGCGATTCAAAAGAGGAAAGTGGTCACTTACCCTCACGCCAAACTGCACAGCCATCCCAAAGAGTGGAATTCAACATGGTTTTACTACAAAGATACCTCTCCTGATGGAGAAAATCCTTTGCCGGGTTATCGTCCGGAGCGGCTAAGCAACACACATCCCTTCCCTCAGAGATTGACTGCTAAGGAGAGAAGCAAATATGCTCCTCAATTATCCAAGCTCCGGGCCTTCATGGCTAACGGATTGACAGGAGTTGACCCTGCTCGCTGCTGGATATCTTGGAGTATACTACCCTTAAGCCTGCGCTCCGGTTTGATGTGCAAATACACAGAAGATGTAAAAGACCCTCTACGACATATTGAAATCCAGCTGACAGACGACAAAGTTACTGAGGCTGTTAAGAGGATGTTAAATGAACCGGAAGCTGCTTGCGCTCAGACCGGCCTACCTCCCTTTTCTGCCATTAACAAACCGCCAGCCGTAAGACTCATATCTTATGCTTTCATGAAATCTGACTATGCTTAAGTACCCTTTGTTGACTTTAACATCTTTCAAATAGGGTGATGATCCATTTTGGAGCAAGAAGCCTCCACAAGAGAAACCGGAGAAAACAACCCGGCCCAAGACCAGAGTTGTAAAGAAACCGGCCAATAGAAAGAGAACCACTGCATCCTCCGATCCACCAGCTGACGATGATGTGGGTAATCCGGACCTTGAGGTAGAGCTTGACTCACTTGGTTTATTTTTCACACGCCTTATTGATAATGATTATTGCCAGGATGACACTGAAGTCAGTCACGCTGATGTTGTAGAGGTAATCGCTCTTTCTTCCGATTCAAACCCTTTGCCTCCATTAAAAATCCGTCGGGCAAACCGGAAAGTTAAATTTTCTCATCCTCTTGCTTATTTGGACCCAAACTTTCTTATGAAGACACAACAGCATGAAGCTCGCGGCACAACCCGGCACAGCGTCCAGGTAGTTACCTCCACCGGTTTACCGAACAGTCCGGTTCGGAAACGCCATTCAGAGGTCTCTAACTGTTTGGCCAATGCTTATCCTAAAGCGGGTTCTTTTTGTCAACCTCTTAATCCATCGACCATTATCGTGGCACTTGTCATTCTTCTTCCGGCGAGTCGTCAGCCACCCAGCTCCCACCACTCAAAACGGTGCTTGGATGAGCCATATTCCTTATAATGTTGTTTGATATATCACTTTAAATATTCACTGGACTGATCCGTCTTTTTCCTTTCAGGTCCAAGCCTAGGCCAAGCAAGAAAGCTTGTCTGGATAAAGCGGCAAAAGAAAACGACGCTCCTGAACCGGACAAAATACCAGATCCCGAAGAACACATCCACGACGATATGTTGAATGACCACCATTGCAAGATCATGATGTTACTGCTGAAGAGGCACATGTTGATGCCACATGCCCTTTTAATCAGCCCACGAGTCCTTTTCAGACTGACAAAACAGCGAGCCCATCAAAGCATACTGATAAACCGGCGACCCCAGTGCGTACCGGTGAAGCCAAAGATGATGATGTTGTTATTACTGGCATTCCGAGCCAGGAATTCCTGTCGCTTTGTCTAAGCACACTGCCAAAGATGAATTTGCTGCATTTGGTAAAGGCAAATGGAATGCCGATTTGGCCACTTATGCCGCTCTGAACCCCCAAGATCTTCATTCCGGCTATCTGAATCGGCTATATACCAGCCGTGATTATGAAGCCGGTCTAGTCAACATGATGAAGGACAAATATGAGGTAAATTCCATATGACTGCTCGCTTGTATATTTCAATCACAAGTCCAATAGCCCCCAAGTGACGGTTTTAAGATATCATCTTAAACCGGGACTTTCCAACGTGAACCTTAACGCAGCTGTACTTTGGGAAAGTATCCCCCAAGGGTCGGTTCAACTTAATGTAGTTAAACCGGGACTTTATACAATAAGAATTCAAAGATCACCAATGACGAGCAAATAGGCATTAGCCCCAAGTGCCAAGTTGAATACTTATATTAAGCTTGGGACTTTATATAGAAATTGTAGGATGAAAAGCAAATATGCATTAGCCCCAAGTACCAAGGGCATAACCTGTTATGTGGTTGGTACTTCAACTCGCACCGTAATCTTTATCAAATGACTATCGTATGCAGGCTGATCTCGAGCAAAAAGAAAGTCAAATCGCCGACCTGCAAGAAAATCAAGTCCCAACAAGCTGAAACCTCCAATGCAAAAATGAATTAACGGCGCTTTAAGCGCCGTGGAAAGCTTAAAGAAGGTTTCAACAAGGAGCGGGCGGATTGGGCCATCGAAAAAGCAGCTTTAACTCAACAGGCGAGAAAGGCGAGATCGCACTCAAACCGTGGTGGATGAATTGACTAGTGTAAAACGACAAGTGCATGCCATGACCGCTGGTGTCTTTGGTAAGCCTTCTTTATTTCTAAAGTAATGAGGTCTTCTCATGTAATCGCCGTTTATCGACCCATTGAATGATACAGGACACGATTGGTCACTTGGGATCAGATGTGCGGAAGAAGTTGAAAGCCGCCTATACATTGATAGAACAACTGTATACTGGTGTGCAACGGATCATCTGCACTGCTTCTCACAACAACCCGGCGCCGACGTTGATCCAGGACACTATTAAATGGTTGTCCATGCTTCCTGCCCGGGTTGAAGAGTTAAAGAAATCTGCTGCTAGAACCGGTGCTATAAACGCCTTAATCCAGGCAAAAGCATGGGTGCCGGATTTTGATCCTATTGAAGCGGCCCAGGGCTTCCCAAGCTTGAAGGCAGACGGGACAGAATTCAGCGAAGAGGATCTCCGAGCTATAAACCAGGAAGTGTGCCCTTTGGCTTGTCAATTGGTTGAAGAGGCAAATCTGTCTCACTATCAAGCCCAATATGATGGCGAAAACAAACGAGTGGCTGCACCAATTCCTGAAGCGGAGAACCTTATACCTCCAATCCGTAAGCATACTTACGCTCCTGACATTGAACCGTCGTTGATGATCAATGATGAAGCTGTATTTCAAGCATTAATGGGAATCATTCGACAACTGTTGATTTCCAATTACCGGGTAGGCAAGCGAAGTTGAAGCGGCGCAAGATGACCCGCAACCATCGTGCCAAGTGGCGACCAAGCATGAACCGGAAGCCGGTTTACATTCTGCTCCTTTATGTTATGCAAAAACAATTATCTTATCCGGGCACCGTGTTGCCTTGTAATAGACTAGCTGCCACACTTGGTGTTGATATGCCTTCGCATACTTATTGCAACTTATGCTTCCGCTGAATCATCCATCTTAAACCGTTGTCCGCAGCCAAAAGCTTAAAACGTTCTTTGTGGTTGTATCACCAAAGGGTCATAATATCTATGTATATGAAATCAAAGATAATATCTTAGATTTAAACATATGATCAAATATGGGAATATATGATACCTGCCATCGTAGGGCATGAAGTTGGCGGTGCCAATCTTGAAACGGAGTTTTAAGAAACCCACTCTGCTGGAGGAGAAAACAGCTCCTGTGAATATAAGGTCGGTTTACCAGGTAAACCGTTCCGGGTTACAATGAACACCAGTGTTACTCCATAATAGGATGTTATCAAAAAAATCAAACAGAGCAAAGAGTCTCCGGATTAAGAGTGGACAGTGTTCCGTCAACTGACAGTCGAACCGGTTTAATAATTGTCGGTTTAAAAACACAACAAGAGAAATATGCAACAAGAGAAACGAATTTCAAGCAAAGACAAAGATAGAATTATTTGCAAAAAGAGGCTGTTGAGCCGATCAAGTGGCATTACCATGGTCGGACACGACTAAGCCCCCGATAGGCGTAGCTATGGTTCAAGTCAGCCAGGTCCCCAAATGATGCAGTGGCATTACGCCGATCAAGAGGTGTAGCGATGGTTCGGGTTCGACCAAAGCCCCCAAGTGATTCTGTGGCCTTAGGCCGATCAAGAGGCGTGACTGGTTCAGACGTGACCAAGTCCCCAAGTGATTCTATGGCTTTCGCCTATCAAAAGGTGTTGCATTGGTTCGGACACGACCAAGCCCGCAAGTAATATGATATAAAGCTTGTTGAAAAAGCTAACTCAAGGGGTAAACCGGAGGCCGCTTTAAGATAAAAACTCCGTGTAACCACACATGATGTAAAAACAACAGACACCCCGCTTTAGCTGAGGCTCCGGTTTATTGTATTGATCATAATATATACATTGTCATAATATGTACATAAGTAGAGCCTATGGCTCAAGTATAGTAAGGCCGAAGATGAGCTATGTTCCACGGCCTGTTGGTCTCCTCCTCTGATGTACGTGAGTCTTTATGCTCTCGAATATCGATCAGATAGTATGAACCATTGTGCAGATTCTTGCTGACCACGAAAGGTCCCTCCCAAGGTGGGGATAGCTTGTGCATATCAGCCTGGTCTTGGAAGAGCCGGAGCACCAAATCTCCTTCTTGAAAGGTTCTGGTTCTAACCTGGCGACTGTGAAAGCGACGAAGATCCTGCTGGTAAATCGACGAACGGGCAGCTGCGATGTCACGCTCCTCGTCCAACAGGTCCAAAGCGTCTTGCCGTGCTACCTCGTTGTCCGCTTCAACATAAGCCGCTACACGAGGTGAATCATGACGGATATCACTGGGGAGAACCGCCTCCGCTCCGTAGACCATAAAGAACGGTGTGTATCCTGTTGATCTGTTGGGCGTAGTATTGATGCTCCACAATACAGATGGTAACTCCTCAACCCAACAACCCGGCGTCCGCTGCAAAGGTACCATAAGCCGGGGTTTGATGCCTTGTGAGATCTCTTGGTTAGCCCTCTCTGCTTGGCCATTGGATTGTGGGTGAGCCACTGATGAAACGTCAAGTCGGATGTGCTCACATTCACAGAACTCCTTCATAGCACCCTTGGACAGATTGGTACCATTATCAGTAATGATGCTGTGTGGAAAGCCAAACCTGAAAATCACCTTTTTGATGAATTGAACCGCCGTGGCTGCATCACACTTGCTGACGGGCTCCGCCTCCACCCACTTTGTAAACTTGGCAACCGCCACCAAAAGGTGGGTCTTCTTGTCCTTGGACCTTTTGAAAGGCCCAACCATATCCAGCCCCCAAGTCGCAAACGGCCAGGTAATTGGAATCATCCTCAATTCTTGAGCCGGCACATGAGCGCGTCTTGAGAACTTCTGACAGCCATCACATTGCTTAACCAGGTCCTCCGCATCAGCATGAGCAGTCAACCAATAGAAGCCGTGACGAAACGCCTTAGCCACCAAAGACTTTGAACCGGCATGGTGACCACAATCCCCTTCGTGGATTTCACGGAAAATTTCACAGCCTTCCTCATGAGACACACAGCGTTGAAACGCCCCTGACACACTGCAATGATGCAACTCGCCATTGACAATAGTCATGGACTTGGATCGTTGGACTATCTGTCTGGCTAGAGTCTCATCCTCTGGTAACTTGCCTCGGTTCATGTACGCAAGATAAGGAATCGTCCAATCCGGAATGACATGCAGAGCCGCCACCAACGGAGCCTCCGGATCTGGAATAGCCAAATCCTCTTCACCAGGGAGCTTGACTGATGGGTTATGCAGAACATCCAAGAAGACATTAGGCGGGACCGGTTTACGTTGAGAGCCCAGCCAGCTTAAAGCGTCCGCCGCTTCGTTCTTCCGTCTGTCCACGTGATCCACCTGATACCCTTTGAAGTGACCTGCAACAATATCCACCTCACGGCGATATGCTGCCATGAGCGGATCCTTGGAATCCCAAGTACCAGATACTTGTTGAGCCACCAGGTCCGAGTCATCGAAGCACTTAACTCGGCTGATATTCATCTCCTTAGCCATCCGGAGACCATGGAGTAAAGCTTCGTACTCAGCTACATTGTTAGTACAAGGGAACATTAAACGGAGAACATAACAGAACTTATCACCTCGTGGGGAAGTTAACACGACTCCAGCCCCCGAGCCCTCCAATTGCCTGGACCCATCAAAATGAATAGTCCAATAGGTGTGATCCGGCTTTTCTTCAGGCGCTTGTAGTTCTGTCAAATCATTGATGAAATCTACAAGTGCTTGAGACTTGACCGCCATCCGAGGCACGTACTTCAGTCCGTGTGGCCCAAGCTCTATAGCCCACTTGGCAATCCGGCCATTGCCTCCCTGTTTCAATTATATCTCCCAAAGGAGCAGAGCTGACCTTCGTGATGGGATGTCCTCGAAGTACCGCTAAGCTTCCGCTTGCCATGAAAACTCCATACACCAGCTTCTCGCCAATGCGGTACCTTTGCTTGGACTCAATAAGCACCTCGCTGATATAGTAAACCGGACGCTGAACCGGATATTCCTTGCCCGCCTATTTGCGCTCCACCACAATAGCTACGCTGACTGCACCAGCGTTAGCTGCCACATATAGTAGCAATGGTTCCTTGTCAATCGGAGCGGCAAGAACAGGCGGATTGGCTAGCTACCGCTTTAAATCCTCAAACGCTTTATCAGCAGCCGAGCTCCGCATTTAATTGATCATTTTCTTCAAAGATTCGAGACAGAGGGATCGCCTTCTCACCGAGGCGGCTGATAAACCAGCTCAACGCGGCAATCCGGCCCGCCAAGCGTTGAACGTCATTGATACACTTCGGTTTAGCCAGGGAGGTGATAGCCGTGATCTTCTCCGGATTAGCCTCAATTCCCCTGTTGGATACCAAAAAACCCAATAACTTGCCTGCCGGTACACCAAAAACACACTTGGCTGGGTTAAGCATTATCTTGTATGTCCGCAGGTTATCAAAGGTTTCCTTCAAATCGTCAACCAGAGTCTCCTTCTCCCAATATCATCCACATAGGCATGTACATTACGACCGATTTGCTTATGAAGGCAACTCTGTACACACCGTTGATAAGTTGCCTGGGCACTCTTGAGCCCAAAGGGCATGGATACATAGCAAAAGGCTCCAAAGGGAGTTATAAACACCGTCTTCTCCTAGTCCTTAACTGCCATCTTGATCTGATGACAACTAGAATATGCATCCAGAAAACTCAAACGCTCACAACCTGCTGTAGCATCAATAATCTGATCGATGTGGGGGAGGGCAAAAGGATCGCTGGACAAGCCTTGTTAAGGTCGTGTAATCCACACACATGCATCAGGTGCTGTTTTTCTTAAGGACCAGCACCGGATTAGCCAGCCATTCAGGATGCAAAACTTCAACTATAAAGCCAGCCGCTAAGAGCCTGGCTACCTCCTCTCCAATAGCTTTGCGCCTTTCTTCGTTAAACCGGTAGAGAAATTGCTTCACCGGTTTGTACTTAGGATCAACATTAAGAGTGTGCTCAGTGAGTTCCCTCGGTACACCTGGCATGTCAGAAGGCTTCCATGCAAAAATGTCCCGATTCTCATGGATGAACTCGATGAGCGCGCTTTCCTATTTCGGATCCAAGTTGGTATTGATACTGAACTGCTTGGACGAATCGCCAGGTACGAAGTCAACAAGCTTAGTCTCTACTGCCGATTTGAACTTTAGGGCCGGATCATGCTCTGTAGTTGGCTTCTTCAACGGAGTCATGTCCGCCGGATCAACATTATCCTTGTAGTATTTCAACTCTTCCGTGGCACAAACCGACTCTGCATAGGCCTCATCACCTTCTTCACACTCCAAAGCAATCTGGCGACTTCCATGAACAGTTATTATACCCTTGTGACCCGACATCTTGAGCTGTAAATAAATATAACAAGGTCGTGCCATAAATTTGGCATAAGCCGGCCGCCCAAATAGGGCGTGATATGGGCTCCGGAGCTTCACCACCTCAAAAGTCAATGTCTCTGACCTGGAATTATGATCATCTCCAAAGGCCACTTCCAGAGCTATCTTGCCAACAGGATATGCTGACTTACCAGGTACCACACCATGGAATGCCGTATTGACGGTTTAAGATTCTTATCTTGTTAGCCCCATACGGCGGAAGGTCTCATAGTATAGGATAATATCGCTCCCTCCATCCATGAGCACCTTGGTGAATTTATAACCTCCCACCCGAGGTGCCACCACTAACGCTTAGCTGACCCGGATTGTCAACCCGGGAGGGTGATCCTCTCGCCCATATGATTGGCTGTTCGCATCAACAGAATAACGAGGCACGGCCGGTTCAATGAATTTACCGCCACTTGTGAAGCTTCCGGTCTCGCTTATCCAAGCTAGTGGTGAATACATGATACGCCCGCTATTCAACCTGCTTTGGATTGCTGTGATAACCCGATCATTGTTGCTGCTGGTTGTAACCATTTCGCTATTCTGATTATTTTGATTGTTATGTCCACCCCGATCACCATTGAAGCTCGAACGGCGCTTTCTCCACCATGACCCGCCCATGGAATCCAGATCTTGAGCCACCACCGATCCGTGATCATATCGGAAAGCATTAGAATTCTTGAACTCCTACATAATGTAACAATCCTTCCAAAGATGGTTGGCTGGCATCTCCTTCGTCCCGTGCTTTGGACAGGGCTGGCTTAATAGATAGGTCAGGCGGTCCGGGTTGGGATTTGGAGCTCCATCGCGATTCGACGGTTTACCCTTTCGTCGCTGGCCCTTGTCCTGCGCGCTAGTATTAGCCACGAAGTCCACGCTGCTATCCGCTGTACGCTTGCCTCCGTTACCATGATCTGCCGTGTTGTGCTGCTGCCCTTTGGAGTTGCTGCCCTTCTTTCCCTTCCCTGTCTTGTCATCATCAGACTCGGGATCCTTGGTACTATCAGAATCAGCATACTTCACTAACGCAGTCATGAGGGTCCCCATATCGTTACAATGGAGCTTCATCTGTCCCAATTTCAACCTCAGAGGCTTAACCGGCAGCTGCTTTCCAAGGTTATAACCGCGGAATCGGCGTTGATACGGTCTCGATGAGTGCAAAATTTCGATACTCGGCACACAAATGGGTTGTTGACTCTCCTTCCTCCCGACACAGCCGCTAAGTCCACTATCGACATGGGCTGCTTACATGTATCCTTGAAATTCGGATAAACCGGCTCAGAATCGGGCCCATGAACTGATAGGGCCGGTAAGCTCTTTAACCAAATACGGGCTGTCCCTTCAAGCATCATGGTGAAATACTTCGCACACGCCGCCTCATCCACATCAAGCATCTCCATGGCCATCTCATAGCTCTCCACCCATGTTTCTGGAGACAAATCGGCAGTGTAATTTGGCACCTTGCGCGGGCCCTTGAAATCCTTGGGCAGGCGCACATTGCGTAAAGCGGGGACAAGACAAGGAACTCCCAAAGAACTAGAAGTAACCCCTGGCTCGACCGAGGTGGTTGGACGAACTGGTGTAAGCTGACGAGCCTCATGCTGTGCCGCTAACTCGGCTTCCCTGCGCGCCCGGGCCCGGTCCACCACTTCCTGAGCATCACCTGCCGGGTTATTGCCATGGGGCGCTTCACGGTTCCGCATTACTAGATACGGCCGTTCATCCATACCGATGTAACTCCGGCTCGGACGGGGGTGGAATGAATTCGTCACGGCTATATGAATATGCTTCCCGTTGAATCAAGGTTGTCCAAGAAGCTCCTTAACCCGGCGCGTCTCCACCGCCGCAGAGAATCACCTTCAATCGGGATGGCCTCAACCGTGAAGCGGCGCGATAAGATTGTCCATTGATTGGAATAATGACTGAGGTGTCTCGACAGCCGAGGCACGACATTGTTCTGTCGAGGCGGCTCCATCAGGTGAGGCTGAACCGGCGCACCCGACCCATGTGCCTCCGCCCGGTTTATCACCGGCGGGTTACTAGTTCCTGCTCCTGGGGTGTTAAAGAGGTTTCTAGCGTTGAAAACCGTAGGCAGGCGAGACCGATGCTTCCTCTTCAAAACTTCATGCGACGCGGTCTGATCCAGCATGAGCCTATAGGCCTGCGCATCCAAAGCGGCCCGCTCTGCGACCATCCTGTTATTCTCGGCTGCTAGGTGTCCTCATGAAAGAACTTAGTCGTGGAGCCATCACTACGGGTTAGCTTGAAGGGGTTAAAGCGGACACAAGGACGCAAGAGAATTTATACTAGTTCGGCCTTGGCCTGAGTGATCTGTTCCCTCACCTTTGCAATTTCCGCATTGTGGGCGTCCTGATCCGCCGGGTTAGCCTCCGCCATAAGCACAGCCAACACATCAAACAGATCAGATAAAACTTGAGCCAGCGGGTGCATTGTGGCCTCCGCCCCAAAGAGCCGCCGCTGCTAACCCGGAGATCATCGCTGCTGCGGTCGAAGAGTGGATCGCCGCCTATGTACCGGCCATGAATATTCCAACCCGGTTGGGCGGATCAGAGGGGTCCGGAATACTGTCTCCATCGGAACAGCCCCCCAATCCGGCCATCTTGTAGCTGATACAATGATTCGGTTTCTCCGGTTGAGGATTCGTCGCCGAATAAACGACGGCTCGCTACCGATTCGATCCATCTCATATTCTCCTCCGTGGATGACTCCACGAAGGCACGCTTACTGCCGGTTTAACTGGCAGATCTCGCCACGAGCCATTTCGACGAGGTCGGTGCAGATGTCCGCCAGGGCCCGTTCACCGATCTTGCCGATGAAGACGTATGCCACCTAAGGGGACCCGCACCAGACTAATCGAGCCGGCCTCGGGGCTCCACCCTGCATCTTTGATGTACAGCTTGCCGCGACGACTCTTGGTCATCCGGCCCACAACATAGCCCTTGAGTCCTTCAAAGTTGCCCTCCAAGAACTTGAAACCATTGTGCGATAGCCCCACGGTGGGCGCCAACTGTCGTGGTTTTGTCATGGCAGATGTCCTCATGAAAGGACTTAGTCGTGGAGCCATTGCTACGGGTTAGCTTGAAGGGGTTAAAGCGGACACAAGGACGCAAGAGAATTTATACTAGTTTGGCCCCTTCGATGAAGGTAAAAGCCTACGTCTAGTTGTGATGAAATTGATTGGGTTTCGATGACTAGGGAGCAAACAAGCTTCGCCTAAGTCTCGAGTTGTTGTCTGTTGTCCTTGAACCGCCCGGTCGCCCCTTATATACATGGGTGGCGCCTGTCATTGTCTGAGTCCCGACGCCGGTTCATAGATGTATCTGCTCGGTCTCTACTATTCCTAACTTACAATATAAGTTACATACCGACGCCAAGTTTATTTACTACAGCCTTGAACCGCTATGGGCCTTGAGCCCTCACCCGCCTACTTGGGCTTTAACATACTGATCTACTGATGAAGTTAACCCGGCCTGTCCCGCCCGGTTTACACCCAGTAGTAATATCCCCAACACTACGGGTTCGAGAACTATGTAGACATGACTGAGGCACATCTCCAGTCAATAACCAATAGCGGAACCCATATGCTCATATTGGTTCCTACATATTCTACGAAGACCTTTATCGGGCAAACCGCACAACAACATACGTTGTTCCCTTTGTCATCGGTATGTTACTTGCCCGAGATTCGAGCGTCAGTATCATCATAGCTAGTTCAATCTTGTTACCAGCAAGTCTCTTTACTCGTTCTGTAATGCATCATCCTGTAACTAACTAATTAGTCACATTGCTTGCAAGGCTCATAGTGATGTGCATCATCGAGAGGTCCCAGAGATACCTCTCCGATACACGGAGTGACAAATCCTAATCTCGATCTATGCCAACTCAACAAACACCTTTGGAGACACCTGTAGATCATCTTTATAATCATGCAGTTACGTTGTGACATTTGGTAGCACACAAGGTGTTCATCCGGTATTCGGGAGTTGCATAATCTCGTAGTATGAGAAACATGTATAAGTCATGAAGAAAGCAATAGCAATAAAACTAAACGATCATTATGCTAAGCTAACGGATTGGTCTTGTCCATCACATCATTCTCTAATGATGTGACCCCGTTCATCAAATGACAACACATGTCTATGGCTAGGAAACATAACCATCTTTGATATACAAGCTAGTCAAGTACAGGCATATTAGGGACACTCTGTTTGTCTATGTATTCACACATGTACTAAGTTTCCAGTTAATGCAATTCTAGCATGAATAATAAACATTTTATCATAATATAAGGAAATATAAATAACAACTTTATTATTGCTTCTAGGGCATATTTCCTTCACTAGAGCCCAGTGCCAGTTTCTGTTTTTCCTTGTTTTTGAGTTTTACAGAAAAGGAATATCAAACGGAGTCCAAACGAGCTGAAAATTTACGGTGTTTTTTATGGACCAGAAGAAGCCCACGGAGCATCGGAGTTGGGCCAGAAGACTCCTGAGGCAACCACAAGGGTGGACGGCGCGCCCCCTGGCTTGTGGTTCCCTCGGGCACCTCCTTGACTTGTTTATGATGCCAAAAAATCCTATAAATATAGAAACCCCCGAAAAGAAACCTATATCAGAAGTCCATCGCCGCAAGCCTCTGTAGCCACAAAAAACCAATTGGGAGCCCGTTTCGGCACTCTGCCGGAGGGGGAAACCATCACTGGAGGCCATCTTCATTATCCCGGCGGTCTCCATGATGAGGAGGGAGTAGTTCACCCTCAGGGCTGAGGGTATGTACCAGTAGCTATGTGTTTGATCTCTCTCTCTCGTGTTCTTGCACTACTAGGGAAAAGCCTATACACAGAATCTTACCAGCAGCGCGCTCTAAAATAAGGCGCTGCTGCTAATTAGCAGCAGCGCTTGATATAAAACGCAGCGCTTTGAAAGGAAAGTAGCGAGAGCGCCCCACGCGAAACCGCTGCCATCGCTCTAATTTCCATGACCTCGCAACCCAGCTACTTATAGCAGTGGCGCTTTATAGAGAACCGCGCCATCGCTATAGTAGTTAGCAGCAGCGCTTCTAAGAAAATCGCTATTGCTACGATCAGCCCACAAGTTTAGTCCCACCGCCCGCCAATGTGGTGTTTATCACCTCAAATATGTTACTCGAAACTATCACAACCAGTTGGTCTTCTTTGAACTCTATGTGTAGAATTTAGAAGCAATATGAGTCCTCTCCAGTTCCTACCGGAGTGGACTCATATTGACAATTCAGATTGTACACAAAAAGATCATTGATGGCCAATGTATTTTTTATGTGTGTTTAGACTTAGCAAGCGTTTTCAGTCAAATGCGCTTATAGCTACATTAGCTATAGCGCTGTTCCTAAAGTGCGCCATCGCTAGTCTCGACTTAACCCTGCTCAAAATTTCACTAAATCCTCCTCCCCTGCTCCCCTACTCCTCATCGCCGCCCGAGCCCGAGCCTGCCCTCACCGCCCGCCCGAGGCCGCCTCAACCTCACTGCTGCTGCTGCTACCGCCTCGACCTCACCGCCGCCGCCGCCTCCCCACCCCTCCGCCTCAACCTCACGCGCCGCCTCGACCTCACCATCGTCCGACGCCACCGAGGTACTCCTCCTTCCGTGCCTCCTCCTCCCACCCGCCTCCTCCTCCTCCTCCCACCGTGCCCTCATCCCTCCGCCGCCGCCTCCTCCTCCTCCGCCGCCCGCCCCCCTCCTCTCTCTCCTCCCTCCCTTGTCTCTGTTCTTGCAAATCGAGGTGTTTTGAATAAAATAGAAGTAAGAAAATTTAGGGCAATATGATTAATAGTAGTTGTAGTTGAACTATTTTAGTTGTAGTTGAACTAGTTTAGTAAGTAAATTAATAAACTAGTTGAACTAGTTGAATTAATAGAACTAACGTATTTTTAGTAAGATAATTAATATAACTAGTTGAACTACTTTATTTTTAGAAAGAACTAGTTTTTAGTAAGATAATTAATATAACTAGTTGAACCACATATTCTATTTATAGTAAGTTTATATTTAGTAAGAACTAGTTGAATTAATAAACTAGTTGAACATGTCATATTTGTTGTTATTTTTTAGTTTAAGCAATTATTCGGGATGTATTAGTGATAACTTATACGGTTTTTGCTTTTGCAGAAATCAAGGAGCCCTCCATCATCCCCCGCTCGCCGTCTCCCGCCACCGACCCCTCCGACATCGAGGTGAGACCAGCCAAATATCCATGTATATCTTTTGTTGCTCAAATAGGATAGTGGTTGCCAAGTGGCCGCTCATGTTCATTTTACACCTCCGAGTGGCCTATATTTTGCCGGAGTGTTGATTAATTTCCGCTCCGCAAATTTCAGCGCCGATATGTCCTTTTTAGTAAAGGTCATGCCGGATTTTTCAGGCCTATGTTTTTAGTACATATATTTAATTGTACAAGTTTAATCTTTGAATTATGAACGAGGAAATGTCGTATCAGACGCACGCATAGCCTCCCGGGAGTGCAGCTGGTGCCACGACGATCGAGGTATGTGCGATGTGTTCGTTGAGCTAGACAAAGATCGGGCTTCAGATTAAGCTCGAGGAGACCTTGGATGTTGAAACGGTACGCAACAACGACAAGAGTTTTTTTTCGTAATTAAGCATGACTTCAACTATTTCAACGTCTAATTTTCATCTTTTACAATTCGACTAGCTTATCCCATGCCATGCAAGACGCTATGTCTTGGAGAGGATGGGTTTTGTTGACCATGAAAATTTTGAAACAAAGAAAATACACCTAAGGACCCATCATGATATGGATTTTGAAGTAAATCTGTACAATGCTCAGAGCATAACCCATTTTGGTTGCCAAAATTGGGAAGCACTTTGCAAAATGTATGGTTTTTATGAGGGTATGATTGTCACCATGGATCTTGGTGATCCTGACATCGAGCAAGACAATATGGACATTTGGGTCCTTGTTGACACGCTTCCGATTCTACCGCAATGTGAGTTTCTCAAACATAGTTATTAACTAATTTATATTGTTTATTTCAAAATAGTTGACAGCTTATTTCCATTGACAGCTTATTTTGAATCTTCAAAGAATGTGCAGAAGATGGTAGACAAAACCCACTACATCGATGGTCTCAATTAACTTATAAGGAGAAAAGTCATCTGATTGCTTATTGTACTTTCTTTGAGAATTACAATACCTATTATCGAACTCCTCCAAATTATGGTGAATACGTGCCACTAGTGCACGTGTTGAACCACGATAACTTCTATGGAGATACCCCGTAAGATTTTTTACTATTACGACATCCGTGCATCTTTTGCATACATCCAAAACTAGTACATCATTGCTAACTACGAAGTCATTACTATGTTTTTCAACAGAAAATCCCGATGGATTGTGTGCCTCATCCGATGTATTACAATGGTCGCTTTGAAGTTCTCGAACATACAGCCAGGTCATCCTACAGATCTCACCGTGCATATCGGATTTCTAAAACCGTGAACACATGCTAATCAAAGAATGGAAAAATGTTTGGACATTCGCAAGGAGGTTCTTGGAAGTAACATTGCTTAAAGGCAAGAATTGAGACAGATAATCTCCATTCTCCATAATGGAGAGTCAGGCTATCTTGTTTTTTGCTATTTTACCTTAGAGAATATAGTAGGTCCTAAGAAAATGTAGTAGGTCCTATTAGGTACAATATGTTTATTATGTGATACAATGTGTTAGAGTTGATGATGAAGAGTACTTGTGATTACGACTAGTGACCAATTTGCTATGTGATGTCTCATTGATGAAAACGATGATCTTGAGGAGGTGTTATATGACAATGATGTATTATGATGATAAGTTGTTAATGATATTATATGATATTTATTATATCATTGGTGAAAGAATCATGATTAGTTTCAAGTGGATGTCCATCCACTTGAAACTAGTCCACGGTTGATTCACCTACTCATTATGATGTAAAACAGTCTCTAAATTCCTGTTGTATGAAAAAGTGTGTAAAGGTGTATGAAATAGAACATGGAATAAAAAGAAATAAAATACTAAATAATAGTAGTAGCGGGCAAGGAGGAGCGCTACTACTAATTACCAGCAGCGCTGTTCGAGAAGCGCCACTACTAGATCATTTTAGCAGCAGCTGGTGCAAAGGCGCGCTGCTGCTAAGCTTTAGTCAGTAGCGCCTTATCGAGCGCTCCTGCCCGCGCACTCGATAGGCCTAAAACTCGCGCTGCTGCTAGGCTTTTCCTAGCAGTGTTGATTTGGCACCATCTTGATGTACCATGAGCTTTGTTACTATAGTTGGATCATATGGTGTTCTCCCCCCTCTACCTTCTTGTGATGAATTGAGTCTTGCTCTTTGAGGTTTTGTTATGTTGAATTGAGTATTGGATTTGAGAACACTTGATGTATGTCTTGCGATGGGATATGTGTGGTGATAATGGGATGTTCTATTGATTCACTTGATGTATGTTTTGGCACTCAACTCATGGATTCCCGAGGTGACATTGGGGTAATCTATGCATAGGGGTTGATGCTGTCGGATCACGGGTTCCGGTAAATCCCTTAAGGTTCGAACTCTGGGGTGCACGTGAAGTTCTTTCCTCCCTACCGATCCACGCCCTAGCTCGCTAAGATCTCGCGAACGAACTCGATGAACTCGTAGCACGAAAGACACAAGATTTATACTGGTTCGGGCCACCATTGTGGTGTAATACCCTACTCCAGTGTGGTGTGGTGGATTGCCTCTTGGGCTGATGATGAACAGTACAAGGGGAAGAACAACCTCCTGAGGTTGAGGTGTTCTTGTGCTTGGTGTGTGGCTAGGATTGGCTAAGGATCAGATGAGATGCCTATGAATGAGTTATCCCCTACGATGGTGGCTAGTTCTACTTATATAGGCCCTGGTTCTCTTCCCTTCCCAATTATTGAGCGGGAAGGGAGCCAACAACGGCCAATTTGAAAGGGGACAGCTAGTACAGCTTATCCTGACAAGAGCGGTCTTCGCCTGCAAAAGGATCTGGTGGTGACGCCGCCTTGGGATCCATGGTGACCTCCATCTTGCCGTCCTGCTGGTCTTGGTCTTGTTGCACTGATATGGAAACCTTTGCTTGATGCCTCGGTACTCTGGGCCTGCGCTTGCCCCCTTAGCACCAAAGAGGAAACAAGGACGCTGCACGCGCTGGCGCCTGCCTGGCGCCCGCTTGGTCTCGATCGTCATGGCTCACGTCACGAGAACCTTGCGAGGTTTGCCCTGCCTTGATCTCTCCGCTCCTCGCGAGCCAACCTGGTGAGGCCGCTCCTGTGGAGGTCTTGTGTCGTCCGCCTCGCGAGGCTTGGCCCCTCGCGAGGGTCTTGGAAGCCTTGTCGATGAAGATGGGCCATACAGGCCTGCTAGCACAGCCATGCCGTGGGCCGCATGCAGGCAAGTCCGGGACCCCTGCCCTAGAACGCCGACAAGAGCCCCCGGCCCAAGGCGCTGGCTCAAGACTACAAAAAAGACACATCCGTGACATTTTGGGCGAACAAATTTTTTTGTCATACATATGACACTTCTATGATGATAATTGTGACAAAACCCGTATCATCATAGATGTGGTGGGCTCCTACTTATGACAAAAATCATGACAGTAAAATGGGCTTTTCATCCCGTAAGGGCCGGAGACGCAGCTGCATGACATTCTTTGGGCCGCCCATGACGGAAAAACCGTGGTAGAAGCGAGGGGAGGAAAATTTAGGGAGTTCCTGTTATGGTGGGAGGTCGGGGCCGAGCGATGCGCTGCTTTCTCAGATATGTACGCTGCTGCAGCGCGAGGCGCTGGCTCTAATCAAGCCGAAGCGATTGCACTTCAAAGGCTACATCGCTATCGAACCCGAGCGATCGATCGATGGCTGTTAATCGAACCCGATCGAGCGATTCTTCGCCATCGCTGCTAATCAAGCCAATCGATTGATGAACAAAGTGAGCGTTGCAAAGGGGGTTTGATGAATAAAGGAGCGGTGGCGTTGCCTCTCGGATGAACAGGACCCCATGGTGTGGAGGGCTGGATGAACAGAGACGGTGGAGGGGTGGTTGAACAGACCCCGTGGTGTGGAGGGCTGGATGAACAGTAGACGGTGGAGGGGTGCCCGTGGAGGGGTGGTTGAACAGAGCTCGTGGAGAAGCGCGCGGTGGAGGCTGGATGAACAGGAGCCCGTGGAGGCCGGAGGAGGTCGACGGTAGCCCATGGAGGCTGGAGGAGGTCGGCGGTGGAGATGAACAGTATCCCGTGGAGTCCCATTTTGCGGTACGCCGCACCCTCCCGGCGAACAGACCCCTGCTTTCACCGTAGCGCCCAACACAAGTCCGTTTGGTCTGCTTTTGCGGTACGCCACACCCTCCCGATCAACAGACCCCTATTTCGACCGTAGGAGGTCCGTTTCGTCTGCTTTTGCGGTACGCCACACCCTCCCGATCAACAGGACCCCTGCTTCGATCGTAGGAGGTCTGCTTCTCCGCTTTTGCAAGACGCTGCACCCTCCCGATCAACAAGACCCTGCTTGACAGGGCCGGTCGAACGCAAGGCCGCTTCCTCCGCTCCGCGGCACGCCAGCCTCGCTTCCATCGCCGTTCCATCCAAGCCGGTTGGCTCCCACGCTCCGCTGCCTCCCGGATGAACACGACGCATTCCGCTGTGCCTCCCCATGAACACGACGCATTCCGCTGCCTCCCCATGAACACGCATTTATTTACGCTGTTTCTCCGTTCACCCAGCAATGTACACGAGCCCTCGCCAGACGTATGCACGAGTAGGCGTCCGAGACCCTGCCCGTATGTACGTACGTGGTCGTATTTTCTTTCTTGCACCCCGATGTACGTTCGTGTACACGCTACATGCGCGCGCTCTACAACGACCAGATGTACGGACACGCTCACACTTGAATGACAACGCCATGCACGCTTCACCAGGTGGGTCCCGACCGATGGCACTTCCTTGCGGCGAAAATGTAGCTGGTGGGTCCCAGCAATGAGGGGCTAATCAGATTTTTTGCCGGACGCACTTCCTTTATGCGAAGATGTAGCTGGTAGGTCCCAGCAGTCGTGGGGCGAATCATTTTTTGCCCGGACGCACTTCCTTGCGGCGAAGATGTAGCTGGTGGGTCCCAATGCATGGGGCGAATCGCTTTTTTTGCCCGGACGCACTTCCTTGCGTGCGAAGATGTAGCTGGTGGGTCCCAAGTCGGGGAAACGTTTTTTCATAAATACGGTGGCCCGTCCGTGGGTCCCCGCCGCCGTGGAGGAATCATTATTTTGCGCGTAATAAGGAGGCACTTCCTTGCTGCGGCCGTGGACCTAGCTGTCAACCTCTCCACGTACAGTCCACGTCGATGGAAGTCGTTCCTTGACCACGTTGACGACGCCGCACCGAGAGCACCACGGCGGTGGACGACGGCGAGGCCTAGGAAGGGGACGACTCGGAGCCGGGGAAGACGCTGCAGTGGATGCCCACGCGAAGAGGAGTGCGAGGGTTCACTGGTTCGGCTGCGGTGTGAGGCTGATGTCACCGCAGAATAGCAGGGGTGTGGGTGAGTAGAGGGATGGCCTGGCCAGCGGTGGGAGTAGTAGGGGGCGGTGAGGCCTCCGCGGCATCACAGCCGGCCACGGGAGGCAGGAGCACGCGGCACGACCGGCGTTAGTTTGGGCGGCTGGAGCAAGAAGACCAGAGGTCGAAGAAGCACTACGGCCGTTGGATGAACATTGTACGGTAACAGGAGCTAGAATCGTTCATATTGACTAAGTTGACAAAGCCCTCCGTCCCTTTCAACTTGGTAGGCCCACAAGTCAGCCTCCCACTATGCTGGGTTCCACCGGTGGGGAGTATTCATTTTTTGTGCGTAATAAGGAGGCACTTCTTGCGTGTGAAGATAGCTGGTGGGTCCGACATGTCACCGGGGCACGTTTTTTCGTGAAATACGAGGCCCTTCCGTGGGTCGATATGTCGTGGAGGAATCATTATTTTGCACGTAATAAGGAGGCATTTTTTGTGCAGCCGTGGACCCAGCTTGTCGCCTCTCCACGCACGCCTACTTCGATGGTGTCATTCGTTGACCATGTTGACCACGCCCGCCGAGCGCATCCAAGGTGGTGGACGACGGCAGGCCCCTAACAGCAACGAGTCGGAGATGGGAAGACGCGAGTAGAGTCGCAGACGGAGAGGTGTACGAGGGTTAACTCGTTCTAGTGCGTGTGGTTCGGCAATGGTGGAGAAGAACAGGAGGTGTGGAGGGGTGGAGGATGGCCTGGCCAACGGTGGAGTAGCGCTTCATAGCGGTTGCATAGCAGAGCTGCTAGCAGCAGGAGGCGGAGGTGGTCCGGCGGCGCTGGAGGAAGAAGACGAGATTGAAGATGGATGCGGTCGTTGGATGTAAATCCAACGGCTAACATGTCGGAATCATTTGTTGACTAAATTGACAATGACTTCATGCTATTTCACCTATTGGCCCACATTTCAGCCTCCAAAAATGTGGCACGATTCAATCCATTTTTCAGAATTTACGCCTTTTTTTATGCCGGTAGAATTTATAGTCAATTTGATCTTTTTTTGAATTACAGCCATTAGCTGGGCTGGGTGAACAAATAATGTAGCGCCCATGCGCCCATTTATTTTATTTCCTAAAAATTACAGGCCATTTGCACTTTCTCTAAATACACGATTTTGTGGGCTGATTCTAATTATAATGTTGGGTTGGGCCAGCAATGTTATCAAAAATAAAAAGGGCTGAGCATTTTGTTATAAATATATTTAAATAATAAGTGATATTATTACATTCGTCCTTAAATCTTACCAAGCTTTTGTACACAATCACTAGGATTTTCGTGCCAAAACAATCCAGGATTTTATTTGTTAAGAAATTATTTTATAAGTTAATAAGATGTGGGATATTGTTTTCTTACATATGTAAGTATCTGTTAAATATATGATGACAATAAAATAATATATAATAAAATATAAAATAATTTAAATATATATAATATAGTTAGAAGGAAACATAAGTTGGACCTCATGCTCCTATTCTTATATAGAAAAATAGAACAGACCTCTGTGTTTTCTTCAAAAAATACATAAATTGGGCTGCCAAAATAAAACCTCGGATGGGAGGTCCATAGGCCGGTCGATACATGACGGCTCTAAGAAAATATAAACAGGCCTATGGACCTCCCATCCGAGGTCGTGGGCTGCGCATGTTAAAAATGAAAGCCTACACGGGGCAGCCCAAAACCACGCCCAACACTTGCCAAAACTTCGTCCCTCGCTTTTCTCGTGTTTCGCACACTCGACATTGTGTGGGCATTTTGACTGTGCATCATATGAAGATGTGCTATGCATGAATGTTGATCAGCATGATGTTAACTGGCTGGTAGTTCCATTTTCGTCCATGAATAAAACTTCCAACATGATGTTAACCCTGTTTGAAAAGGCCGTGTTAATATAAATGCTCGCCTCGAAAGTTGCAGCTTATCTGAAT
The DNA here is from genome assembly GCA_021605205.1 of Aegilops longissima. Classification (NCBI taxonomy): domain Eukaryota; kingdom Viridiplantae; phylum Streptophyta; class Magnoliopsida; order Poales; family Poaceae; genus Aegilops; species Aegilops longissima. Next base: position 507,896,197 of record CM038677.1, read on the forward strand.
CGAACTTGCGCTTATCTAAACTGAAACTTGTAGTTTCTTCTCCGAGAATCACATTGTCTGCACTTTTATACTCCTATGAAACTACATTTTTAAGTGCTAAAATAGATCTCTAGAATTCATAAAATACTTCATATGCTCAATATCGCAAATCTTAAATTCAAAAGACATTCATATCTGAAAGTACTCTCAAAATACACAACACAAAACACAATTCACAACCTACAAATATCGACAACCCTAAGCTCCTCCCCGACAATTCACAACCTGCCCGACTATTGGGCTGGGGGGCAGCCCTCCTATTCCTCGGCGCGCACAGCCGCCCCGTGAGATGATGTGAACGACGAGGGAGACGATGGCGGGAAGCGCCGTCGGGCCAACTGCTTTTCTCCTCTTGCAGTTGGGTTCGGACGACGAAGACTCCACCGCTCGCCTCCGCAGACACCTCACAAATGGCACCCTTTAGATGCTCGATCCTTCAATCTCTCGTGGATGCTCCATCCGATCGATACTCCCACCACCGCTTCCTCATGATCAGATTCGTGAATCTGTTTGCTCCATGGCCCGAGGAGCAGCTCTATGTACTCGGCGCGACTCCTCCGGAGTATCGCCGCCTTTTCGCTCTGTTGCAGATATTTGGCCATGGATGTCGCTGTCGCCGCTTAGTTGGTCCTTGTTGTCAAACCAAGACTGTATCTCCAACATCCTAGCTAGCTTCACAGGTCGCCGTCTGCGATCCTCACGATCGGTTGTACTCCTCCATCGATCCATTCTCCACAACACCTTCCTCGCCGGGCGGTGGTTTTGAATGAAGAGGAGAGGAGCAGCGCTGGTTTTGGATTAGAACGGGAGAGGAGCGACGCTGGTTTTGGACTGGAACAGGAGAGGAGGGGGTGGTGGTTTTGAAATGGACGAGGAGAGGAGCGGCGCTGGATTTAGATTGTAATATGAAAGGAGCGGCGGTGGTTTAAGAGGAGAAGAGCGGAAGAGCGACGCTAGTCTTGGAAGTATTTTTTTGTTGTTTTGCATATTTTGGGTCAAAATTTGACCACGTACTGTATTTGACAAGCAAAATGTGAATGCATGTCACCAAAAATTGTATCGTTTGGTTCAGATTCGAATGTACTTTCAAATTATATTATTTTTGCAACGATAACATATATTTTATGTGCGAAAATCATGGTCAATTATGACCCGAATAAAAGGGAGACTAGTTAATGTGGGGTCGCTTAATTGAAGGGTAAATTGATTTTGATTTTGATCCACCACAGCTACCGCCCTCTCGCCTAATCCTAAATCGCTGTCAGACGCCTCCTCTCCTCTTCTCCATTGCAAAACCACCTCCTCTCCTCTCCATCATCTCCATTCCAAAACCACCGCCTCGCCCTCCCTCTTCTCGATCTTCTCCATTGCAAAACCACCTCCTCTCCTCTCCATCATCTCCATTCCAAAACCACCGCCTCGCCTTTCCCTCTTCTCGATCTTCTCCATTGCAAAATCACCTCCTCTCCTCTCCATCATCTCCATTCCAAAACCACCGCCTCGCCTCTCCTCTTCTCTATTGCAAGACCACCGCCTCTCCTCCCATCTTCCAAAGCTAGCATCGACCACCGTAAGGACATCCATGGAGAGGATGCAGAAGTGAATCAGCAGATCATCATGGCGCACTGTGCAAAGTTAGCCAGGTTGAAGGAGATCCTTAGTTGGTTTGACAATGAGTGGGAGATTTCGAGGATGGTGCGGGCCATGTGGCAATGTATGCGAAAGAGCGAGACGGCGGCGATGTAAATGTACTCCTCGGCGGCAGTCATGCCGCAGTCCTCTGAGTTCATTGAGTATCTCCTTTGGGTGATGGAGCAGACAGATTCGCCCGAGGCGACAGTCAGGCGGAGGTGGTGGCCGTACAGGTCGAAGGTCGAGCACCCAGAGGATAACGAATCGATCGAGTATGGTGTGCCGTTCGTGAGGGTGCAGAGCTAGCCGGAGCCACATGAGTATTCGCTCTCCCACCGCAAGAGGAGGCCGGATGGCGCGACGCCTCTTCCCGCCGCTCTCCACGGTTCCTCGACGCCAGATCATTTCAACGGCGGCGGTAGGGTTTAAGGTAAGCTTCGACTAACCTAATCTTCCACCTGCTCATGCTTACAATCAGTGTGACAGCTAATGAAAATCATGCTTACAATCAGTCTCCGAGTACTACGCCAATCACCCTAAAATAGCTCGACCTTTGGGTCAAAGTTGTGACACAAAGGTACAAATAAAGAAAATAGATTGGTGCTTCTTTCAAAAAGAGTACTCCCTAGAAAACTGCCAATATAAGCTACTAGTATTTTATTAGAGGATTTGCTGCCGAGAAAGATCCGTCCACGAGAGCGCCACACATCCCATCGGTGGTGGTGGATGCCAATGCGCATGCAGCATGGTTGGTGTCGGTAATTTTACTTGGCACACCTCGCACTCTGCATATATGCCGCTTCCATACGTACATTTGTGCAGTTCCACCAAAATGCAGCTGAATAACCCTGTTTGCACAGATAATGAAAAAGCGTGATTACATTATAGTGGCACTAGTTGATGAAACACACAAAATAAATAGAAGAAAATATTGTGATAGTATCATAGTATGCCATGTCATGAGGGCGAGATGGACCTCATGACGCCTCATACGGCACGCCTCATATCGACATCGCCCCAAGTCTCCCAGATACACCTTCTACCAGTGATGAACATCATTGTACAGCGGTAGTACAAGGAGGCGCCTTTGAGACATTCAAATCTCTATTTTGTACATATCAACTAAAATTAAGCACCCCAGTTTATGTAAACGCTTAAACATTAACAATGGGACTAGTTGATGAAACATACTTTAACAAAGAGAAGCACTTTCTTTATCTACATTGGAAATGAAATGATAGAGATGACACTCGCCTATTTTAACTGTATTATTACTTCATTTTATCAAGGACACGGGTCGAGCAGGTGGCAAACGAGGTGTACCGCAAGGCCGCAAGGATGGAGGTCGGGGTTCTTAGACTAGGATGTCAAGCTGGCTCTTTCAGTCACCAACATGGATGATTCAATTCATGGGACCTTTTGGTGCAGTTCACCTAAAATGAAGCAATGTCCCGTGAGCTAGCAGCTTCTTCTTCAATTTTTTAAGAATGGGCTCCAGCCCGGTTCCATTTCCATCGTAAAACGAAACCCACAGAGCTTCTTCTTCATTAGTTGCAATAAAATTGAGCAACATCAAGGTTGGTTGTGAAGCTCCTGGAATGCTCAACTATAATTTGATATCATTTGTGCAGTTCAACTAAGATCGAGCGTGAAATGTATATCTCTGCTTGCACAAAAAGGTGGAAAGGAGGGTGACTAACAAGTGATGAAACATGCATCAAATGAAAAGAAGCATGTTCCTTATCTGAATGGCAATCCTACAAGAACAAAGAGAAATTTCTAAAGCAAAGTGGCATTGCTAGATATTAGTGTGGGCATTAGGATTAACTATGACAACCGTTAAATACGACATTACTTTGGGCACGGGAGAGTAGGCGGACCAGACAGTTGCATTTCTAACGGAAAGAACCAACTTATCTTAATGGGAAATTTTAGCAGGACATGTAAAGAAGTGCCATTGATTCATATTATCGAGGCATTACATTGAAAACAACATTGGTTTAACGTGTCCTTACTTTTTAACAAAGGCGACGCCTACATTTTACCAAAGGGCATTACATAAGAATGGCTCGGGCAACAAACATCGTAATGTGATATCCGGGTTGGTCCCATTTTTGTTCGGTATAGCCACCTTATATCGTGTGAGGCTAGCAAATCTAGTGTTGTACTTACTCTGCTGACTTGTCCCCAGTCCCCACTTTCTTTCCTTTTTCAACCAATAGATCGGGTTTATATTGAGTTTCTTGCTGCTTTCCTTTATTTCCTATTAGACCTAGAGACCAGTTGGATAGCAGGTCTACGCTACTATTCGCCCCATTATTTCCTCTTTCACCAAGTCCTAGATTCAAGTAACAAATCCTCCCCACCCCACCCCTTTCTTCCTTGTTTGAACCAAGTAGTATTAGATTCGAGTGCATGAACTAGTTTTACCTCTTAAACGTAAAAAAATTAGGTGGTTTTCGAACAGCCGATCGATCCTATCTATGAGGGGGCCTGAGAAATAGTAAAAGATACAAATGCAGCGACGTCAGGAGCTCGGGAAGTAGAGCAAGGCCGGTTTCGAAGGAAGTTATACCTGATGGTCGCCGGGATGTCGCTAGGTGGGCGGCGGGAGGCCGGATCTGCCCACACTACGGCAGCGAGGAAGAAGGGGTCGGAGGCCCTCCCTCTCCAGCGGTGCTTGGGAGAGAACGGCAAGGCAGGCTGATCGGGACGCGCCCAGCAGTGGGTAAGAGCCGTCGCCGAGGATGACCGCGTGAACGTTGCACCTTCTCACCTTCCCCGGCGGAGAGGATCCGGCTGGATCTGTGACCAGCGGTGAGCAGAGAGAGAGAGTGTGTGTGGCCACCGCTGTCATGTTTAGATCCGAGAGGCCGAGACAAAGGTGAAGAGAGCAACACTAGCAAGCAAGCGCGGAGGCTCCTGCCTATATACGGGAGTAGTACTAGTTTTATTTTGTCTACCGGAGCCGGCTTGACCTCGTCAATGACTGACGAGTAGTCTTCATGCACGGGTCCGGAGGCGCAGCTTGTCGCCATTTTGATCTCAAGCACCGGATTATAACATATAACACGAAAAAATGCCACATGAAAAGAAATCATAACCTCACCGCCCAAAGGAGACAACATGAACTCGGCGGACAAACTAGACGAGGAACAAAGCTCAAATTAAAGATAAACTCAGAGAAAAGGGGTCCGTCGACAGATGTCCTAATTAACATAGCCAGCTTGACCTAGATGGCAGCCGAGTAGTCACTGCTCGTGCATGTGCCCCTAATGACTAGCCCAACTCAGCTTGTCGCTGTTTAACCCTCGCAGTGATCCAAGCACATGACACCTAATTTTGCGAGATGACAAGAAACCTTTTTAGATTTCTCACCACAACTACAGCCATGTACAACACAGCTCGCACGATATGTAGACGAACCAATCCAGCGTGTCTGCTGGAGTCTGGTCACATGCATGGACGAACTGATCTTCCGTGTCTTGCGGTGGATCGCCCGTGCACCAACATAGTACTAAAACACTTTCTAGTACTAACGCCGCCTCCCTCTTCTATTAAGTCACCCGACTTATGGGCCGGGATGTGCCTATGGTCGGTTCTCAATTGCTGTCCCACATGTGTGTGCGAACGCAATATGACGCGCGTTCCATTCGGAGAGCAGCGTGCTAGACCGACCGACCGTTTGGGGTGCAACACGAACGCGACGGGCGTGCTGTATACTCCGTACATGTGTACCACCGTTTTCTAGACGCTTTGCTCCATGGCGCGGGCGCAATCCATGGATACAAAATTAGTATACTGTATACTATTTAAAAGTCAAGGGCAGGGCTTTTCCTGCGCGGTAGGCGGCGGGGCAGTTCCGCCTAGTCGGTTCGACAGAGACGCGAGAAGAGAGGGAGTAGGCTGCTGCAAACGTAGGGTTGTGTGATTTGACAGCAAGTTACTGCTGGACAGGTGTGGCCCCGTGATTTGACTTGCCATTATCATTTTAACTACGGCGCTACGACCGGCGTGAGTGTCCCGATTCCTGACCACCTACATGCAGGTGCCTTTCCCAATGCTCCACCATGTAGTAGAGGCTGGCTCTTGCATGAGAGCCCACTTCTCCACTTTTTCCTTGCCTCTCTTTCCTCCACATATGCAAAAATGCCATGTAAAGCGACTATTGTACTTACTTGTTCCTACTAAGCTTAAGCTTGCCACATAGGCATAAAGTCGATGTGGCAAGTTAATCAAGAAGAGAGAGACTAGTTTGGTGACCCAAGGAAGAAACGGTGCTAAGCGCTTACCTAGGTGAAAAGAAAATTTTGAGTCTATAGCTAATTAAATGAAGCAAACTTAGCAACACCATTTCATTGGAAGAGGTCACTCCTTGGCAAATGCAATAAATACTAGTATTTGATGTGTCCCATAATATAAGAACGTTTTGGCACTACACTAGTGTAAAAACGTTCTTATATTATGGGACGAGGGAGTACGTAAGAAATAGATAGAGAGGAGTAAAAATATACACTTATAGCCAACCTTATAGCTAACCTTGTTGTAGTATGAGTGACTAAGTGATGACTATGTATGACATGCCAACATCGATAGCCTAACGCACCATGTTAAATCTCCAAGGGCGAATCGCGCATGCGGCGACGCGAACGGTCGTGGTAGGTGCGACCATGATACGGGTGCTGGCAGCCCTTGGATCTGAGATCAAACGGTCGCATGCTAAGTTGATGAAAATTTGCAGAATAACCCTCCCGGCAACCGCAAATTTCCTCCCGCTGGCCGGAGTAGGTTTCTCGGTTTGCATGCGCGAGTTCAATGGAGGCGTAGGAGGCGTGTTCAATCTGGGCGGCGATGGACGGCGCAGTACTATTCGACGGACAACTACAACTAGTACGGAGTATATTATAAAAACAAAGAAGAGAGTAGAGATAGAGATAAGAATAGAGGAGCACCATCTATCGCCCGTGGGCTACTCCTGCGCTCCATTCGCGGCCGCAACATCCCCTACAGCCACTCCCTCCTGCGCTCCATTCGGTGGCCTTTGTTGACATTTGGGGAGCGACTCTCATGATCGCTAGTAGCCACGACTTCACCGACGATGACTTCTTCCCGACCTCGCAACCTCTTCCTCAACGACATGGGCGACAACCTCAACGCCAATGGTGCTTCTCCGCTGTAACCGTATGTGTTTCTGTCCTTCCTGTTTGAAATCGTGGTAGAATTCATGTTTCTACTCTGTGTCTTAGACTCGATCTGTTCATCTACTATGCTAGTCCGCATGATTAGTTTAATCTCTGTTATAGCCATCATGATTTATTTTGTAGTAAATCTCGTAGTAACTTGCTCATATATTCAACTGGTGGAACGTCCCCTACAGCCACTCCCCTTTCATGGACGGCCTGGTCCATGCCTCCAAGGAGCCCTTCGCTCATCGCTATGAGTGCCCGTGCCGTTTTGGGGCTCGCCGGTGGACATCGTGCATCACCGACGCAGCGCGCGGCGATCACTCACCGCCCTTGGCAAAGAACATCAAGCACGAGACGTGCTACCCTGCTCACCGTGCCGGAGTCATTTGGAGGATCAGCGCCTACCGCTAGTCTTGGAGGAGGACGACAGCGTCTTCCTCTTGATCGTGGCTACAGGCGAGGCCCGCGAGCCGCCGCCACATCTCTCGTAGTGTGCGCTGGGGCGACACCGCTGATGCCGACAACGACACGAGGCCGATGTATGGGTGCGTGCTCAGATTACTACCCTCGGAGATCCGTGGGCGGCGACACTAGCTACGCTGCTGACTTGGACTCGCCGAGCTGGGACCTTCCCGCTGATGTGGACATGGAAGACGATGGTATTATTTGACCCCAACAATGTGCATGGGGACTCCAAGGAGGTTCACCTGGACATATGCATTACTAAGTTAAATGTTGATCATTAGTCTTCGCCAATGTAATCCGCTGTCTAAGCATGTGGAGACTTCCATGCATGATCTTGCTCTATTGGAGTATCGCGATGAATAAAAGTGTATCCATTTATGGTTTAGTCTAGAATCTTCCATGTATGAATTTTTACTACAAGTACCGTGAAAGACTTATGATGAACCATTTCTGCAAAGCACAATAAGAGTTATTTCTTCACAAGTTTTGGATGCAGGTTGAACAGTTGAACGCTTTTGTTTGCAAAAGACACTTTTTTATCTATTTCACCCGGATGTTTCTGAGCTCTAGAGATGAAATAATATCCGAAGAAACCTATCGATACCTGTTACACATGAGATGACCCCCACATCCTTTGTCAAAATAAACAACACCCCGATCAATGCATTTCACTCTTCCGTGCAACGGACGGGCACTACACTAGTGTCAAAAACGTTCTTATATTATGGGACGGTGGGAGTACGAAGAAATAGATAGAGAGGAGTAAGTGACTAAGTGATGACAATGTATGACATGCCAACATCAGATAGCCTAACACACTGTGTTAAATCTCCAAGAGCGCGACCGCGCGAGCGACGCGACGGTCGTGGTAGGCACGACCATGATACGGGATGCTGGCAGCCCTTGGATCTGAGATCAAACGGTCGCATGCTAAGTTGCTGAAAATTTGCAGAATAACCCTCAACGATAGGATATTCACCCATAGGTCTAGAATCACGCCATTCAACCGTTCGATCTCAGATCCAAGGGCTCTCGGAAGCCCGTATCATGGGAGAATGGAAAGCCACTACCCTGCCATTCGCACGCTGGCGGTTCGCTCCTACTCGTCCCCGCACGTCCTTTAATACTACGGCGGTTCGCTCCTAGTCGTCCCGTCCATTCACATTACGGCAATTCCACTAATTCTAACCCTCCTCCCAAATCCATGGCGTCCCAAATCTCCCCGATCGTCAGTGAGTACAAGGTCAGAACCATCACCGGCGATGAGTTCGACGTCATCTACACCCGTTCTTCCGCGACGGTGAAAGGATGCCTTTCTCGCTTCAGACGCATATTCAAAGACTCAGATGATGAGTGGGTCCCTGGGCTAGATGTTGAGTACACCGCAGTCCTGGGACGAGAGAGGAAGAAGCCCGCCGTGATCTAGGTTTGCGTGCATGACTTATGCTTGGTCTACCACATATGCCATGCCGACGTTGAGTGCCAGGATTTTAAGGACTTCCTCGAGAGCAACCTAATCAAATTCGTTATCAGAGACTTTGGTAACGACAAAGAAGTCCTGCGTCGGATAGGCCTCGTTGTAGGCAACACCTTCGACCTCCAAAAGAATCGGCTGGTGTCCTCTCGTCAGCCTTCAATGCTGACCCTGGCAGGAGCCATGGTTCATCCTTCGTACGGTAAACTGGAGAAACCTCCATACACGTTTGATCGTCATGCATGGCAGCGGAATGTACTAGATATAGACCACATCCACTACGCTGCAATGGATGGCTACCTTTGTTTCAATATCTACAAGGGTTGGATGAAGAGCAACAGCCAAGTTGGCGGTTCAAGCAAAGAAGTATCGCCAAGAGGAAGAGGGACAAGGACTAAGTCGAGGACGAGACGAGGACCCGAGTAAGGTGGCAGTGTCGTTGTTCTGGTGGTTCTAATGCAGGTGTCTACGGAATAGTTGCAAAGTTTAATTTCAGGTGTGCTTAATTTAATTTGAGGGTGTGTTGTCTTTGAGCCCCAGCAGAACTATGTTATGTTTCTTCTTGTTACTTTAACTCTTCAAGACGTATATACTAGTATTTCTTACATTTCATCTTTTAGTTGGTATAGTACTACCACTCGTTTCTCCACATTATATACGTACAATATATATGGCCAACATTATATAGCCAGCAGTTTAGTTGTCAAAGAATTTCAGGGTGCTTAGTTCTGTCAAAGAATTCCAGGGTGCTTAGTTTTATTTGAGGGGTGGGTTGTGCTGGACACCATTATTGTGACTAGCCTTTTTAATAGTACTATATGCATAATTTGGCGACCAGCGCTCTTTATATGTGTCACCTTTTTTTTAATTTCAAGTTTTGCTCCATGGCGCAATCCATCGATACTACTGCTGTACAAAAGTATACATTTTTTAAAAGGCTAGAGGGCGGGGCAGTCTAGCTTGGTCGGTTTCACGAAAGGCGAGGGCCTTTGTGATTTGACGGCTTATTACTGCTGGAAGGCGGGGCCTTGTGATTTGACTGCTCGATAAATGCAATCGACGACCTGATCGAGGAGGAGCAAAGAACCGCAAGGCGGTCTACTCAAGTCTTCCATTGAGTAGTAATGCGACGGAGGAGCACGTAAACACGGCAGCCCAAAGGCCATATGGCGATAAAAATGATCTAATTTGCCACCATCTCATTGTTAGCATTGTTCTATTCATTCCCTAAAAACCATTGTACTATTCATGCCTCGCAGAGAACGTGACACGGCGGTGAAACACCAAGCAAAAGATGAAACACAACAGAAAAGAAGAAGGAAGATTATCACCCCAAACGATCAAATTCGGGCGCGAGTCGAATCGCTTCTTCATCGCCTCCACGACCTCCATCTCCTTGCGCGCCTCCTCCGCCATCTTCTTCATTCATCCCTGACACGGGATTTCTCGACGCGAGCCTTCATCATCTGCTCCACGGCCGCATTACGCACCTTTGATAGCAGCCGGTGCTCGGCGCGGAGCTTCGCTAACTCCTCCTTCGCTCCATGACGAGGGCCTGCAACATCTTCATCGAGGAACTACTATTCTCATGCAGCTTCTTCCACCGGGCGTTCTTCTCCTTCAACAGCCGATCTCGTGGCGAGCTTCGCTTTGTCCTCCTGAAGTCGCAGGATTTCACCGGTCGCCTTCTTCTCCGAGGCAATGCTCTTCTTCAAGCAAGATCACCAAGCCGGGCGGTCAACTCCCCCCGCTGATTGAGCTCAGCGGGCATGTCGTCGAGGCTCTCCTTCAACAACTCCATCAAGCCTTGGATGAACTCCTTCGCTTATTGAGGTGCTTATTGAGCTGATCGGGCATGCCGCCGAGGGATAACGACTCCAGCTCCGCCGGCTCGGCATGTTCGCCTCAGCTGCTAGGGGCCTCCCTGGGAGACATCGCCGCCTGTGAGAGATCTTTCGAGGTCTCTGCGTGGTGGCGAGCCCTCTTTTTTTTTCTGCAGCCTTGGTTGCCGCCTCCCTTGTTATGAGTAGTTCTCGACCTAGAGCTCTACTCACCGCCATGGCAACAACGGACTAAGAAGAAGCACTTATGAGGAGGAAAGGTAGAGTAATTTTCGTTAGGTAGTTCCCTTTTATAACTTAGTACTAGCACTAGTACTAATACCGCATAGTGGGGACACGCTCAGGTTTGGTACGTATTTAGTAGGTGTGAGCAGGCTTTGAATGTGATGGGAACAAGGTAAAGATTAATTGATGGTTTTGGTTTCGAGGTCTCAAACGGCTCCCGATGAGTTTAGTGGAACATAAATTTTAAGTACTACACTCGCTCAAATGCCTAAATATTATGTTCTTGTCAAAATTGGCACAAAATACTGAAGGAGACCAATGGAAGTACTACTTAGCAAACCACGATTTAACTACTGCATGTGCAGATGGAGTAATAATGTCTTTCTTCCGCCCTCACGTCCACTCAATTTGCATGCTGTAGGACCTTGAAGTATGTCTAGAGGGGGGGGTGATTAGACTAATTGACCAATAAAAACTTAACCTTTTCCCAATTTTATAGTTTGGCAGATTTTAGCTATTTTAGGACAAGTCAAGCAATCATCACACAATTCAAGCAAGCATGCAAAGAGTATATTGGCAGCGGAAATTAAAGCATGCAACTTGCAAGAAAGTAAAGGGAAGGGTTTAGAGGATTCAAACGCAATTGGAGACACATATGTTTTTGGCGTGGTTCCGATAGGTGGTGCTATCGTACCTCCACGTTGATGGAGACTTCAACCCACGAAGGGTAACAGTTTATGCTGAGTCCACGGAGGGCTCCACCCACGAAGGGCCCACAAAGTAGCAACCTTGTCTATCCCACCATGGTCGTCGCCCACGAAGGACTTGCCTCACTAGCGGTAGATCTTCACGAAGTAGGCGATCTCCTTGCCCTTACAAACTCCTTGGTTCAACTCCACAATCTTGTCGGAGGCTCCCAAGTGACACCTAGCCAATCTAGGAGACACCACTCTCCAAGAAGTAACAAATGGTGTGTTGATGATGAACTCCTTGCTCTTGTGCTTCAAATGATAGTCTCCCCAACACTCAACTCTCTCTCATAGGATTTGGATCTGGTGGAAAGAGGGTTTGAGTGGAAAGCAACTTGGGAAGGCTAGAGATCAAGATTCATATGGTAGGAATGGAATATCTTGGCCTCAACACATGAATAGGTGGTTCTCTCTCAGAAATGGTAAGTTGGAAGTGTAGGTTAAGTCTGATGGCTCTCTCCACGAATGAAGAGGAGGTGGAGGGTTATATATAGCCTCCACACAAAATCTAACCGTTACACACAATCTACCAAACTCGGTGGGACTGAATAGTTAAACTCGGTCAGACCGATTTAGTAAACCTAGTGACCGTTAGTGATTTTCGGTGGGACTGACATGCATCTCGGTGAGACCGATATGGTTAGGGTTAGGGCATAACGTAATCTCGGTGAGACCGATTACACAAACTCGGTGAGAACGATTTTGGTAATTAGCTAACCAGAGAGTTGGCCAGGTAAACTCGGTGGGACCGATTTGCTCTTTTCGGTGAGACCGAAATGTTACAAAAAGGAAACAGAGAGTTTACATTGCAATCTCGGTGGGACTGATCGCTCAATTCGGTTAGACCGAAACGTTACGAAGGGAAACAGAGAGATTGCAACCCCATCTCGGTGAGACCGAGATCCCTATCGGTAAGACCGATTTGCTTAGGGTTTGTGGCAGTGGCTATGACTTTTGGAATCGGTGGCGCCGGATAGAAAGAATCGGTGTGACCGATTTTGGCTTTAGGTTTAGGTCATTTGTGGATGTGGGAAAGTAGTTGAGGGTTTTGGAGCATATCACTAAGCACATGAAGCAAAAGGCTCATTAAGCAACACCTCATCCCTTCTTGATAGTATTGGCTTTTCCTATAGACTCAATGTGATCTTGGATCACTAAAATGTAAAATGAAGAGTCTTGAGCTTTTGAGCTTGAGCCAATCCTTTGTCCTTAGTATTTTGAGGATCCACTTTCATCATCCATGCCATGCCATTCATTGAGCTTTCCTGAAATAATAGTCTTGGAATAGCATTAGCTCAATGAGCTATATGTTGTTATGAATTACCAAAACCACCTAGGGATAGTTGCACTTTCAATCTCCCCTTTTGGTAATTGATGACAACATATAGATCAAAGCTTCACAAATGATAATAAGATTTAAATAACATCGTCGCTTTGAGAAGTATGTGATAAGCAAGAGCTCCCCCTAAATTTGTGCATAGTTTTAGATTTGCTTTGGACTGCAAATGCACAATGAATTAGGCTCATGGGTTACTCTTCCATGTCACATACATCTTGGTGGAGCGCTCAAAATAATAAACAATGAATACATGCACTCATCACCAAGCAAAGTGAGTGATCACATAAGATAGATAGGATAATATCAAGCATGCATAAGTGTAGCTTATGATCAAACACATGATCATCAATGTCTCACAAACATAGTATCTCAACCAAAAGCAAACAAAGTTTGAAAACCACCAAATAAAGCAAGAGAGAACAAAAGCAACACTCTCTCTCTCGAAGCCTATGATCTATACATTTTCTCCCCTTTGGCAACAAGTTACCAAAAGTTCATAGAAAATGCATAGTGCTAGATCGACTCGTGCTTGATCTTACGGTGGTGGTGTAGAGATGGCTCCTTGGACGAAGACTTCAGTTGATGTAGATGGAGCTGGAGCTGATGAAGGTGATGGAGCTGGTGGCACTGAGGCTGTAGCTGGTGCAGACGAAGTTGCTCTTGTGTCGTAAATCGCACGGTGATGACCTCTGGGCTCTAGGCACTCTGCAAACACATTGGTTGTAGTCTTGCCCTTCCTCTCCTGCATGTCATCTTGTAGTTCCTCCACTGCAGTCTGAATTTCAGTTACTTTCACATCTAAGTTATAGAACTTTTGTTCTATGATTCTCTCAAGGCTCTCCTGGTTTTGAGTTAGGGTGGCCAATCCTTCTCAATCCTCAGAGTTGATGCTATTAAGTAACCAAGCTGCTCCTGCTTGTTCTTCAAGAAATACTCAGATGCCTCCTCTTGAGTTGGCATCTTGGCAGCCTTCTCCCTCTTTGCCTTCTCCTTCTTCTCCTGAGCTTGAACTGATTGTGGATCATCTTCATTCATGACAACCTCATTGTCCTCAAAGTCTGGATAAAGTGGAAAGTGTTCCTTATCCAACTGATATTTTCCTGTGCCCATCTTTGAGTTTATCAGTTCTTGAATCTGAGGTGCATATCCACAGCTCCTCTTCTAATCTGCTGCAGTCCTCTTGATAGTTTCAATGATCAGGCTCATGACTTTAAACTTCTGTGGCACATCAAACACATGCAACATGTTGATGGCATGCCCTTTGATCATGTTATGGTCACCAGACTTGGGCAACAAAGTGTGCCTCAGAATCCAATTTATGGTTGGCAACCCTGACAGCAGAAAGTGAACTGATCCAAACTTGTGAGTTGCTAATGCCTTGTTTGGAATTTCCTTGTACATGTGAGCCATTGAATTGTGATCCTTTTTCTTCTTGGCATAAATGTCTAGGTCATCCTCATTCTCCTCTGGGGCATTTATCAGCTTTGCCCACTCCTCAACAGTTGACTGGTACCTTGTTCCTTCAGACATCCAAACAATTCTCCCATCTGGGTAAAAATGTGCTGTGGAGTAAAACTGCATGATAAGCTCATCATTCCAATTTGTGAGCTTTTGCCCGACAAAATCTGCAACTCCACAAGCAATAAATCTGTCCTGTACTCCAGGATAGTGCTCTTGATTCTCCTTCATGTAGGTCCAGTCGACCCACCTCATATCACACACAATGGGCTTCTTGTCCAACAAGATTGTCTCATAGAAGTCCTGCTGTTCCTTTGTATGGAACCTGTAATCAACAGCAGTTCTTCTCCTTGAAGCATATGGATCTTCCATTCTCCACAGTCTCAGCCCTGAATCCTTCCTGATTCTCATGTTCTCAGCCACAGGATGGGCATCATTGTGGTCTGGTATCTTTGGCTTGAGCTTCCTCAGAACTTGTCCTTCTTCATATTCCTCATCAACCTCAGGCACTGGGGCCTTGTTCTTATCAGCAGCTGGAATACTCCTAGTATTCCTCTTTGGTGCATACTTGGCCTTGGGGGCAGCTTTGGGTGCTTCCTTGGGCTTAGATGTGGCAGCCCCTGATCTAATAGCATCACCCATAAGCTTTGGTGCCTTTGGTGCTGGTGCAAGTGAGCTCTTCCTCTTCCATCATGGAAGCTTGCCCAACAACTCTGGCCATGGTCTTCTTGACCCTTTCCTTCCTCTTCTTGCTTTCAGCAACTGGCTCTTTGGGATCAGGATTTTCAGGTAGTTGTGTTGATGTTCTGGCCTTGGACATTGGTTGTCTTCCTGCAGGCCTTTTGATCTTCATGACCCTTTCCTTCTTGAGCACAACTTTCTTGGAAGTAGCCTCATCTTCCTCAGCTTTGTAATCTTCATCCTCTGAATCTAAAGTTATTTTCCTCCTTTGCCTAGTAGCAGCCTTAGGCAAATTGCTAGGAGTACTTCTGCTCCCTTCATCGAAGTTGAGGGACTAGTGCCCTCACTCAAGTCTATCTGCTCTTCGACTGTTCGGCTGTCACTTTGATCGCACATCTTGCAAAAGCCGACTGCTGACCCCGTGAAGAGTTTATAGATGAGATAGAAAAGATGAGCATCACAAAATGCAGAGGTTTTGCAAAAGAATGACTCAAAAGTTTAGTTTTAGTTTTCCATGAAAGCATTTCGGATCCACCGATTTTCAAACTCGGTGATACCGAAGCAGTTTTGGAACCTAAGCGATGATCTCGGTTGGACCGAAGTTTCAGAGCCGTGGCACCGAGACTGCTAGGGTTTCACAGAATCCTCAAATCGGTTGCACCGATTAGTAATTCTCGGTCAGACCGAGAGTCACTAGTGCAATGGCATAAGCCAAATCGGTGAGACCGAGTTTTTCAACTCGGTGGGTCCGAGATGGTTTCGGCGGAAACCTAAACCTAAAAATTTGAATCTCATCTAATTTATGAACTACTTTGGCTGGATAGAAGAGTTGCAATCGTGTCAAGATTCAATATCAAAACAATGTGCTAGGAATCAGACGTGGATAGCACAAAGATCAAGTCCATACCCTAACTTGGCGGTGGACTGGCTACAGCGGCAACGGCGGGGATGAAATCCGTAGGCGGCGGCTAAGACCAGCGACAGGAGGCTGCTGGTGACGAGGAGACGATCCGGAGACCATGATGGCAGAGCGAGCTGATGCGCGGGCGAAGGGTTTCAGAGAAATTTCCAAAATTTTGCCCGTGACTATATATAGCCCGACCTCGTCGGTGTGACCGAAAGTGGAACAACTCGGTGGCACCGAGATGCATAATCGTGTTCGCCACAGCAAATCAGTGAGACCGAAAAGTTCAAATCGGTTCCACCGATATTGAAAACTCAGATCAACTTGATGATCTCGGTAGGACTGAAATGGTAGGATCGGTCAGACCGAGAATCACTAAGAGGTTTTGGAAGTTTAAGTCTATGACTAATCGGGGACTCGAAAGTGCTCCTCACACGAGTGGTTCGAATCTGACTTGATCAAATTTTGTGATGTAGCATGAATAGAGTTTGAGACGAGAAAAGCACAGATAGCTAAAGAAGGTTCTTAGGCATTCTTGTCCATCCACTTGGCACAAAGAAAAGAAACCAAACAAGCAAAATAACAAGTGGATGTCCTTGAATGAGTAAAATATGCACCAACATGCTCACACAATAAGATGGCAAATGAAATATGTGGCAAAGCATGCACAACCAATTTTAGCATCTATCAAACAATTGGCGATGACTAGGTCATCTATATATGAGTATATTGACTTAGGAGTCAAATGAGAACATTTGATCATAGGTCATACTCATCGTTTAAGCTCAAGTGGGGTTACCTCTTTTACATAATGCATTAATGTGTTCACACCATTAGAGTTGCTTTGACTCAATTCTTAGAGTTAAGCTCCCCCTAGATGTGAGATCCCCCCTTAGAGGGATGAACTAACCTTGGGTTTTGTCGATGGTGACTTCATGTAGGTATTGAAGATGTAGATGCTCAATGTTGATGTAGATCATTTGGAGCAATCCTTTGGAGTGAGTTGCACTTTCAACTTGCCTACATGGGTTAGTCCCACAAAGAACAAACAAGAACATCCATAGAATAGAGTGATGCACACACAAGATGATGTCCATGAAAACATTTGGTTACCTTGTCCCTTGCCTTACCAACATGAGGGTTTGTGACTCCTTGAACTAGTGCAAGATGTGAAAGTTGATTGCACTTGTTCTTGACAAAATGATATGAGTGAAGAATGTTGGCGGAGTCACCCTCAAGAACTCTCTAGTTCTTCTTCTTCGGGATCCACATCATCTTGATGGGAATCCTTGGAGTTGTAGTTGTACTTGATGAAGTAGAACTTGACGTAGTCTTGGGGACCCACTCGAACGAGGCTTTAGGTGCTTCTTCAAATGCATCAATCTCTTCTTGAAGCTTGTCCTTGCCTTTGTTCTTGTGGTCTTGTGGTGGAAGATCATCTTGAGATTGTGTCCCTTGAAGGAAGTAGGATCATACTTCTCTTGTTGAGGAACAAACTTTGTCTTGGGATATTGATCTTCTTCCCACTCAACTCCATTGGCGTTGAACTTTCGCTCAAAACCAACACCTTGATTCTTCCGGTGCCTTCCTTGCTATGCATAATTTCCTCGAATTGCCTACTCCCGGCAAGGCTCTTGTAAACACCTTTCTATAATTCCTTCAATAAACTATTTTCTTGATCAAGTGTAACTTGGCTAAGAGAATCATTAGTGGAATCAAGAGAACTACTAGAAGCAACAACATTGGATTTGACATTATTATTGTTACTACTAGAGGAAGTATCTTTCGTGTACTTGTTACTAGACTTGACTTGAGGCATGTAAGTAGATAAGAGTAAACGCTTGGCAATGTAAGAAGAACTTTTCTTGCGGAGATCATCATTGATTGCCTTTAAGAACTCATGCTCTTGCTCAAGATTGAGCTTTTCAAAGCGTAACTTCTCATGAGCCCTTAAAATTTCTCGATGATCTTCGAAGATAGTTTCATGAGCCAACTTAAGAGTGTTTAGTTCTTTAGTTAGAAGCTAAATTTTCTCCTTATCATTGTCATTCGTTTGATTAGCATGATTAATTGACGTTTCATCATAGTATTCATCACTAGAGTTGTCAACAAGTAAATAATCACCTAGCAAGTCATCTTCATCACTATTGAAATCAACATACTCGGGATGTGTTACCTTTGGACCTTTGGCCATGAAGCATCTTCCAATTCCTTCATTTGGTGAATCGAATATGTCGTAGGAGTTGGTTGACACAAGTGTTAGACCGGCAACACCTTCATCTTGAGTATGTTCAGAGTCGGAGTGATAGCTTCTCTCGGAGTGATTGTCGGAGTCGGAGCCGGAAAACCATTCACCAACATGAGCTTGATGTCTTCGTTTTGTGTAGCTCCTTGACGACTTGTCCTTCCTTTCCCAATCCTTGCTTCTCCGTGAGGGTCTTCGTTCATAACGATCATCTCTACTCCTCCTCTCTCTCGGTGGTGATTCTTCTCTTTGCTTATTCTTTTGGAGAATCTTCTCTTCTTTTGTAGGTGCCGTCAGACACTCATTGGAGTAGTGTCCGGTCTCCCACAACTGTAGCAATTGCGCTCTTGACTAGAAGATCTTTTGTCATTGTAAGACCTTGACTTGGAGCTTCTTTCTTTGCTTCTACTTTTGTAGAACTTGTTGAAGTTCTTCACCATTAAGCTCAATTCTTCATTGAAGGTTGGTTTCTCACTTGATGATGTGGGGGCTTCACTTGAGGCTTTGTAAGCACCACTTGACTTGTTGTGAAGTTCCTCCTTGTCCTTGAGTGACATCTCATGAGCAACAATCCTTCCAATGACTTCCGTTGGCTTGAGATCTTTGTAGTTTGGCATCATTTGGATCAATGTGCACACGGTATCATACTTTCCATCCAATGCTCTTAGGATCTTCTTAATGATGAATTTGTCGGTCATCTCTTCACTCCCTAAGCCGGCAATCTCATTTGTGATAAGAGCAAGCCTAGAGTACATTTCAGCGACACCTTCACCTGTTGGAAATATGCCCTAGAGGCAATAATAAAAGCATTATTATTATATTTCCTTGTTCATGATAATTGTCTTTTACTCATGCTATAACTGTATTATCCGGAAATCGTAATACACGTGAATACATAGACTACAATACGCCCCTAGTGAGCCTCTAGTTGACTAGCTCGTTGGTCAACAGATAGTCATGGTTTCTAACTATGGACATCGATGTCATTGATAACGGATCACGCCATTAGGAGAATGACGTGATGGACAAGACCCAATCCTAAGCATAGCACAAAGATCGTAGTTCGTTTTGCTAGAGCTTTTCCAAATGTCAAGTATCTCTTCCTTAGACCGTGAGATCGTGTAACTCCCGGATACCGTAGGAATGCTTTGGGTGTACCAAACGTCACAACGTAACTGGGTGACTATAAAGGTGCATTACAGGTATCTCCGAAAGTGTCTGCTGGGTTGACACGGATCGAGACAGGATTTGTCACTCCGTATGACGGAGAGGTATCACTAGGCCCACTCGGTAATGCATCATCATAATGAGCTCAAAGTGATCAAGTGTCCGTCACGGATCATGCATTACGGTACGAGTAAAGTGACTTGCCGGTAACGAGACTAAACGAGGTATTGGGATACCGACGATCGAGTCTCGGGCAAGTAACATACCGTCGACAAAGGGAATAGCATACGGGTTGCTTGAACCTCGACGTCGTGGTTCATCCGATGACAACATCGAGGAGCATGTGGGAACCAACATGGGTATCCAGATCCCGCTGTTGGTTATTGACCGAGAGCGCCTCGGTCATGTCTACATGTCTCCCGAACCCGTGAGGGTCTACACACTTAAGGTTCGGTGACGCTTAGGGTTAATAGGAAGACTTGTATGTGATTACCGAATGTTGTTCGAGTCCGGATGAGATCCCGGACGTCACGAGGAGTTCCAGAATGGTCCGGAGGTAAAGATTTATATATGGGAAGTCGTCAAACGGACACCGGAAAAGTTTCGGTCATATCGGTTTTATGGAGGGTCCACCGAAAGGTTCCGGAGGACCACGGGAGGGGCCACCCCTTCGGGGGCCACTTGGGCTGCGTGGGAAGCAGCCAGCCCCTGGTGGGCTGGGCACACCCTCCTTGGCCCATGCGCCTAGGGTTGAGGGGGAACCTAAAGGGGCGCCCTAGCTTGGGGGCAAGCCCTCCCTGGCCGCCGCCCCCTCTAGATGCATCTAGATGGGGCGGCCCCTCCTCCCTTCCCCTATAAATAGAGGGGTGGAGGGAGGCTGCACACACCATTGAAGGCGCAGCCCTCCCTCCCCAACACCTCTCCTCCTCCGCATAAGCTTGGCGAAGCCCTGCCGGAGAACAGTCACTCCATCTGCATCACGCCGTCGTGCTGCCAATGGAGTTGTCTTCCTCAACCTCTCCTTCCTCCTTGCTAGATCAAGACGAAGGAGACGTCGTCGTCCCGTACGTGTGTTGAACGCGGAGGTGCTGTCCGCTCAGCACTTGGTCATCGGTGATCGGAATCACGCTGGGAACGCCTTCATCATCACCACTCCCTCGAACGCTTCCGCACTCGATCTACAAGTGGTATGTAGATGCAAACTCTCTCTTGACTCGTTGCTTAGATGAACTCATAGATAGATCTTGGTGAAACCGTAGAAAATTTTAATTTTCGCAACGCTCCCCAATAGTGGCATCATGAGCTAGGTCTATGCGTAGTTCTCTATTGCACGAGTAGAACACAATTTAGTTGTGGGCGTGGATCTTGTCAATTTACTTGCCGCTACTAGTCTTATCTTGCTTCCGCGGTATTGTGGGATGAAGCGGCCCGACCAACCTTACACGACGCTTACGTGAGACCGGTTCCACCGACTAACATGCACTAGTTGCATAAGGTGGCTGGCGGGTGTCTGCTCTCCTACTTTAGTTGGAGCGGATTCGATGAAAAGGGTCCTCATGAAGGGTAAATAGAAGTTGACAAGATCACGTTGTGGTTATTCGTAGGTAAGAAAACGTTCTTGCTAGAACCCAATTGCAGCCACGTAAAAGATGCAACAACAATTAGAGGACGTCTAACTTGTTTTTGCAGCAATTGTCATGTGATGTGATATGGCCAAGTTGTGATGAATGATGAATGACATATTGTGATGTATGAGATCATGTTCTTGTAATAGGAATCACGACTTGCATGTCGCTGAGTATGACAACCGGCAGGAGCCATAGGAGTTGTCTTTATTTTGTATGACCTGCGTGTCATTGAAGAACGCCATGTAACTTACTTTACTTTATTGCTAAACGCGTTAGTCATAGAAGTAGAAGTAGTCGTTGGCGTGACAACTTCATGGAGGCACAATGATGGAGATCATGATGATGGAGATCATGGTGTCATGCCGTGACAAGATGATCATGGAGCCTCAAGATGGAGATCAATGGAGCTTTATGATATTGGCCATATCATGTCACTACTATATAATTGCATGTGATGTTTATTATGTTTATACATCTTGTTTACTTAGAACGACGGTAGTAAATAAGATGATCCTTACAACAATTTCAAGAAGTGTTTCTAACGTGCACCGTTGCTAAAGTTCGTCGCTTCTAAGCACCACGTGATGATCGGGTGTGATGGATTCTTACGCTCACATACAACGGGTGTAAGACAGATTTACACACGCGAAAACACTTAGGGTTTACTTGACGAGCCTAGCATGTACAGACATGGCCTCGAACACGGAGACCGAAGGTCGAACACGAGTCGATAGAAGATACGATCAACATGAGAATGTTCACCGATGATGACTAGTCCGTCTCACGTGATGATCGGACACGGCCTAGTCGACTCGGATCGTAACACTTAGATGACTAGAGGGATGTCTAATCTGAGTGGGAGTTCATTGAAATAATTTGATTAGATGAACTTAATTATCATGAACTTAGTCTAAAACTTTTGAATGATATGTCTTGTAGATCAAATGGCCAACGCCATGTCAACTTGAACTTCAACGCGCTCCTAGAGAAAACCAAGCTGAAAGATGACGGCAAGAACTATACGGACTGGGTCCGAACTTGAGGATCATCCTCATAGCTGCCAGAAACAATATGTCCTAGAAGGACCGCTAGGTGACGCCCCGTCCCTGAGAACCAAGACATTATGAATGCTTGGCAGTCTCGTCCGATGATTACTCCCTCGCTCAAGGCGGCATGCTTTACAGACTTAGAACCGGGCTCCAAAAGCGTTTTGAGCATCACGGAGCATATGAGATGTTCGAGGAGCTGAAACTTGTTTTCAAGCTCACGCCCGGGTCGAGAGATATGACATCTCCGACAAGTTCTATAGTTGTAAGATGGAGGAAAACAGTTCTGTCAGTGAGCACATTCTGAAGATGTCTAGGTTGCACAACCGTATGACCCAGCTGAATATTAACCTCCCTGATGAGGCGGTCATTGACAGAATCCTCCAGTCGCTCCCACCAAGCTACAAGAGCTTTGTGATGAACTACAACATGTAGGGGATGGTAAAGACCATTCTGAAGTGTTCTCTATGCTGAAGTCAGCCGAGGTTGAAACCAAGAAAGAACATCAAGTGTTGATGGTCAATAAGACCACTAAGTTCAAGAAGGGCAAGGGCAAGAAGAACTTCAAGAAGGACGGCAAGGAGGTTGCCGCTACCTGCAAGCAAGTTGCCGGAAGAAGTCAAAGAATGGACCCAAGCCCGAGACTGAGTGCTTTTATTGCAAGGGAGGGTCATCGAAGCGGAACTGCCACAAATACTTAGCGGACAAGAAGGCCGGCAACACCAAAGGTATATTTGATATACATGTAATTGATGTGTACTTTACCAAGACTCGTAGTAACTCCTGGTATTTGATACCGTGCCGTTGTTCATATTTGTAACTCACAGCAGAGCTGCGGAATAAGCGGAGACCGCAAAGGACGAGGTGACGATGCGCGCCGGGAATGGTTCCAGAGTCGATGTGATCGCCGTCACGCTACCTCTTCATTTACCTACGGATTAGTTATGAACCTTAATAATTGTTATTTGGTGCCAAGTTTGAGCATGAATATTGTATCCGGATCTCGCTTAATGCGAGATGGCTACTCATTTAAACCGAGAATAATGGTTGTTCTATTTATATGAGAGATATGTTTTATTGTCATGTTCGATGGTCAATGGTTTATTCTTAATGAATCTCGAGCGTAGTATTACACATGTCTATAGCGTGAATACCAAAAGATGTAAAGTTGATAACGATAGTCCCACATACTTGTGGCATCGCCGCCTTTGGTCACATTGGTGTCAAGCGCATGAAGAAGCTCCATGCTGATGGACTTTTGGAGTCTTTAGATTATGAATCATTTGACACATGCGAACCATGCCTCATGGGCAAGATGACCAAGACTCCGTTCTCCGAACAATGGAGCGAGCAACCAACTTGTTGGAAATCATACATACCGATGTATGCGGTCCAATGAGCATTGAGGCTCATGGAGGATATCGTTATGTTCTCACTCTCACGATGACTTGAGTAGATATGGGTATGTCTACTTGATGAAACACAAGTCTGAGACCTTTGAAAAGTTCAAGGAATTTCAGAATGAAGTAGAGAATCAACGTGACCGAAAGATAAAATTCTTACGATCAGATCGTGGAGGAGAATATTTAAGTCACGAATTTGGTACACACTTAAGAAAATGTGGAATCGTTTCACAACTAACGCTACTGGAACACCTCAACGAATGGTGTGTCCGAACGTCGAATCGCACTCTATTGGATATGGTGCGGTCTATGATGTCTCTTACCGATTTACGCTATCATTTTGGGGATACGCCTAGAGACAGCTACATTCACTTTAAATAGGGCACCGCCTAAGTCCGCTGAGACGACACCGTATGAATTATGGTTTGGGAAGAAACCTAAGTCGTCGCTTCTAAAAGTTTGGGGATGCGATGCTTATGTCAAGAAACTTCAACCTGAAAAGCTCGAACCCAAGTCGGAAAAATGCGCCTTCATAGGATACCCTAAAGAAACCATTGGGTATACCTTCTACTTAAGATCCGAGGGCAAGATCTTTGTTGCCAAGAACGGAACCTTTCTCGAAAAGAGTTTCTCTCGAAAGAAGTAAGTGGGAGGAAAGTAGAACTCGATGAAGTACTACCTCTTGAACAGGATAGTAGTGCAGCTCAGAAAGTGTTCTGTGATGCCTACACCAATCAAGAGGAAATTAATGATGATGATCAAGGTACTTCGGATCAAGTTGCTAATGAACCTCAGAGGTCCACAAGGACACGCTCCGCACTGCAGTGGTACGGCAACCCTGTCCCGGAAATCATGTTGTTAGACAACGTGAACCTTCGAACTATGAAGAAGCGATGGCGGCCCAGATTCCAACAAATGGCTAGAAGCCATGAAATCCGAGATAGAATCCATGTATGAAAACAAAGTGTGGACTTTGACCGACTTGCCCGATGATCGGCGAGCGATAGAAAACAAATGGATCTTTAAGAAGAAGACGGACGCGGATGGTAATGTCACCATCTATAAAGCTCGACTTGTCGCTAAGGGTTATCGGCAAGTTCAAGGGATTGACTACGATGAGACTTTTTCTCCGTAGCGAAGCTTAAGTCCGTCCAATCATGTTAGCAATTGCCGCGATACTATGATTATGAGATATGGCAGATGGACGCCAAAACAGCGCCTTAACGGTTATCTTAAGGAAGAGCTGTATATGATACAGCCGAAGGTTTTGTCGATCCTAAGAATGTCGACAAAGTATGCAAGCTCCAGCGATCCATTTATGGGCTGGTGCAAGCATCTCGAGTTAGAACATTCGCTGATGAGATGATCAAAGCGCTTAGTTTATCTTGCACTTATGGAGAAGCCTCGTTTACAAGAAAGTGAGTGGGAGCTCAGAGCATTTCTCATACTATATGTAGATGACATACTTTTGATGGGAAATGATATAGAATTCTTGGATAGCATTAAGGCCTACTTGAATAAGTGTTTTTCAATGAAGGACCTTGGAGAAGCTGCTTATATATTAGGCATCAAGATCTATAGAGATAGATCGAGACGCCTCATAGGTCTTTCACAAAGCACATACCTTGATAAGATTTTGAAGAAGTTCAAAATGGATCAGTCCAAGAAAGGGTTCTTGCCTGTATTGCAAGGTGTGAGATTGAGCTCAGCTCAATGCCCGACCACGGCAAAAGATAAAGAAGAGATGAGTGTCATCCCCTATGCCTCAGCCATAGGATCTATTATGTATGCCATGTCTGTGAACTGCACTGATGTAAACCTTGCCGTAAGTTTGGTAGGAAGGTACCAAAGTAATCCCGCAAGGAACTTTGGACAGCGGTCAAGAATATCCTGAAGTACCGAAAAGGACAAAGGACATGTTTC
This sequence comes from Aegilops longissima, assembly GCA_021605205.1. Taxonomy (NCBI): domain Eukaryota; kingdom Viridiplantae; phylum Streptophyta; class Magnoliopsida; order Poales; family Poaceae; genus Aegilops; species Aegilops longissima. The sequence goes on from CM038677.1 coordinate 507,921,602, forward strand.
GTTTATGGAGGTGACGAAGAGCTCGTCAGAACGGGTTACGCCGACGCTTAGCTTCGACACGATCCGATGACTCTAAGTCACAAACCGGATCGTGTATATGTTGAATGGTGGAGCAGAAGCTGGTGCAGCTGCAAGCAAGCGCCGTGGCGGGATCTACATGTGAAGCGGAGTACATGGCAGCCTCGGAGGCAGCGATGAAGCAATTTGGGTGAAGGAGTTCATCACCGACCTAGGAGTCATACCCAATGCGTCGGGCCGATCAAACTCTTCTCGTGACAACTTTGGAGCTATTGCCCTTGCCAAGGAGCCCAGGTTTCACAAGAAGACCAGGCACATCAAGCGTCGCTCAACTCCATCCATGAAAATGTTCAGGATGGAGACATAGAAATTTGTAAAGTGCATACGGATCTGAATGTCGCAGATCCGCTGACTAAACCTCTTCCATGGGCAAAACATGATCAACACCGAACTCTATGGGTGTTCGATTCATCACAATGTAAACTAGATTATTGACTCTAGTGCAAGTGGGAGACTGTTGGAAATATGCCCTAGAGGCAATAATAAAAGCATTATTATTATATTTCCTTGTTCATGATAATTGTCTTTTATTCATGCTATAACAGTATTATCCGGAAATCGTAATACACGTGTGAATACATAGACTACAATACGTCCCTAGTGAGCCTCTAGTTGACTAGCTCGTTGGTCAACAGATAGTCATGGTTTTCGACTATGGACATCGATGTCATTGATAACGGATCACGCCATTAGGAGAATGACGTGATGGACAAGACCCAATCCTAAGCATAGCACAAAGATCGTAGTTCGTTTTGCTAGAGCTTTTCCAATGTCAAGTATCTCTTCCTTAGACCGTGAGATCGTAACTCCGGATACCGTAGGAATGCTTTGGTGTACCAAACGTCACAACGAATCGGGTGACTATAAAGTGCATTACAGGTATCTCCGAAAGTGTCTGTTGGGTTGACACGGATCGAGACAGGATTTGTCACCCGTATGACGGAGAGGTATCATCGGCCCACTCGGTAATGCATCATCATAATGAGCTCAAAGTGATCAAGTGTCTGGTCACGGGATCATGCATTACGGTACGAGTAAAGTGACTTGCCGGTAACGAGACTAAACGAGGTATTGGGATACCGACGATCGAGTCTCGGGCAAGTAACATACCGTCTGACAAAGGGAATAGCATACGGGGTTGCTTGAACCCTCGACGTCGTGGTTCATCCGATGACAACATCGAGGAGCATGTGGGAACCAACATGGGCATCCAGATCCCGCTGTTGGTTATTGACCGGAGAGCGTCTCGGTCATGTCTACATGTCTCCCGAACCCGTAGGGTCTACACACTTAAGGTTCGGTGACGCTAGGGTTAATAGGAAGACTTGTATGTGATTACCTAATGTTGTTCGGAGTCCCGGATGAGATCCCGGACGTCACGAGGAGTTCCGGAATGGTCCGGAGGTAAAGATTTATATATGGGAAGTCGTCAAACGGACACCGGAAAAGTTTCGGGTCATATCGGTTTTATGGAGGGTCCACCGGAAAGGTTCCGGAGGACCACCGGGAGGGGCCACCCCTTTCGGGGGGCCACTTGGGCTGCGTGGGAAGCAGCCAGCCCCTGGTGGGCTGGGCACACCTCCCTTGGCCCATGCGCCTAGGGTTGAGGGGAAACCCAAAGGGGCGCCTTGCTTGGGGGCAAGCCCCTCCCTTGGCCGCCCCCCTCTAGATGCATCTAGAGGGGCCGCCCTCCTCCCTTCCCCTATAAATAGAGGGGTGGAGGGAGGATGCACACACCATTGAAGGCGCAGCCCTCCTCCCCAACACCTCTCCTCCTCCGCATAAGCTTGGCGAAGCCCTCGCGGAGAACAGTCACTTCATCTGCATCACGCCGTCGTGCTGCCATTGGAGTTGTCTTCCTCAACCTCTCCTTCCTCCTTGCTGGATCAAGACGAAGGACACGCCGTCGTCCCGTACGTGTGTTGAACGCGGAGGTGCTGTCCGTTCAGCACTTGGTCATCGGTGATCGGAATCACGTTGGGAACGTCTTCATCATCACCACTCCCTAGAACGCTTCCGTACTCGATCTACAAGTGGTATGTAGATGCAAACTCTCTCTCTTGACTCGTTGCTTAGATGAACTCATAGATAGATCTTGGTGAAAACGTAGAAAAATTTTAATTTTCTGCAACGTTCCCCAACATCACCATCCTTCATTTTGAACTTGTCAAGCTGACTTTGGAGCACATCCAACTTGGATTCCTTGACGGATTCGGTACCTTCGTGCATATCAATCAAAGTATCCCAAATTTCCTTTGCATTCTCAAGACGGCTGATTTTGTTGAATTCTTCGGGGCACAATCCGTTGAAGATGATGTCACATGCTTGAGCGTTGTATTGTAGCATCTTCAATTCTTCCGCATTAGCTTCACGGTTCGGTTCTCTCCCATCGAAAAGTTCACCTTGCAAGCCAATACAAATAATTGCCCAAACGGCGGGGTTATGTCCAAGAATATGCATTTTCATCTTATGCTTCCAACTAGCAAAATTAGTACCATCAAAGTAAGGACCTCTACGGTGATAATTTCCCTCGCTAGACGCCATACTCTCCTAGGTTTTGAAACCAAGACTATGAACACAAAAAGCTATGGAAATCAAAGCAAATGGAGACCAAAGCTCTGATACCACTTGTAGGACCTTGAAGTATGTCTAGAGGGGGGGGAGTGATTAGACTACTTGACCAATAAAAACTTAACCTTTTCCCAATTTTATAGTTTGGCAGATTTTAGCTATTTTAGGACAAGTCAAGCAATCATCACACAATTCAAGCAAGCATGCAAAGAGTATATTGGCAGCGGAAATTAAAGCATGCAACTTGCAAGAAAGTAAAGGGAAGGGTTTAGAGGATTCAAACGCAATTGGAGACATGGATGTTTTTGGCGTGGTTCCGATAGGTGGTGCTATCGTACCTCCACGCTGATGGAGACTTCAACCCACGAAGGGTAACAGTTCATGCTGAGTCCACGGAGGGCTCCACCCACGAAGGGTCCACGAAGTAGCAACCTTGTCTATCCCACCATGGCCGTCGCCCATGAAGGACTTGCCCCACTAGCGGTACATCTTCACGAAGTAGGCGATCTCCTTGCCCTTACAAACTCCTTTGGTTCAACTCCACAATCTTGTCGGAGGCTCCCAAGTGACACCTAGCCAATCTAGGAGACACCACTCTCCAAGAAGTAACAAATGGTGTGTTGATGATGAACTCCTTGCTCTTGTGCTTCAAATGATAGTCTCCCCAACACTCAACTCTCTCTCATAGGATTTGGATCTGGTGGAAAGAGGGTTTGAGTGGAAAGCAACTTGGGAAGGCTAGAGATCAAGATTCATATGGTAGGAATGGAATATCTTGGCCTCAACACATGAGTAGGTGGTTCTCTCTCAGAAATGGTAAGTTGGAAGTGTAGGTTCAGTCTGATGGCTCTCTCCACGAATGAAGAGGAGGTGGAGGGGTATATATAGCCTCCACACAAAATCTAACCGTTACACACAATCTACCAAACTCGGTGGGACCGAATAGTTAAACTCGGTCGGACCGATTTAGTAAACCTAGTGACCGTTAGTGATTTTCGGTGGGACTGACATGCATCTCGGTGAGACCGATATGGTTAGGGTTAGTGCATAACGTAATCTCGGTGAGACCGACACACAAACTCGGTTAGACCGATTTTGGTAATTAGCTAACCAGAGAGTTGGTCGTAAACCGGTGGGACTGATTTGCTCTTTCGGTGAGACCGAAATGTTACAAAAGGAACACAGAGTTTACATTGCAATCTCGGTGGGACCGACGCTCACTTCAAGTTAGACCGAAACTTTACGAAGGGAAACAGAGAGATTGTAACCCTATCTCGGTGAGACCGAGATCCCTATCGGTAAGACCGATTTGCTTAGGGTTTGTGGCAGTGGCTATGACTTTTGGAATCGGTGGCGCCGGATAGAAAGAATCGGTGTGACCGATTTTGGCTTTAGGTTTAGGTCATTTGTGGATGTGGGAAAGTAGTTGAGGGTTTTGGAGCATATCACTAAGCACATGAAGCAAAAGGCTCATTAAGCAACACCTCATCCCTTCTTGATAGTATTGGCTTTTCCTATAGACTCAATGTGATCTTGGATCACTAAAATGTAAAAATGAAGAGTCTTGAGCTTTTGAGCTTGAGACGATCCTTTGTACTTTGTATTTTGAGGGATCCACTTTCATCATCCGTGCCATGCCATTCATTGAGTTTTCCTAAAATAATAGTCTTGGAATAGCATTAGCTCAATGAGCTATATGTTGTTATGAATTACAAAAACCACCTAGGGATAGTTGCACTTTCACATGCCCTGTACTAATTGACCATCAATGAAGTGAATGACTTTACACGCGTCAAATTATCACATGGGGTCGATCTTGGTACAAAATTGCGTCCGCCTGTACCGCAGGTAAAGCGCATGCGGGAATGAGTGCGTGCGTGGCGTGCGTGCACATCTTCGCTTCGTGCATGTACCGCCAGTGTGGCTCAGGGAGGACTTGTACATTCTTTTGGAACCAGCAGCACGTCACTGTGATCAATCCACACAAGGAGGTCGCGACAACGCCTCCACATGTGCCACGTGGCTTCATGAACTGTAAGAGAGACACTATGTAGCGTGCCATTGGCATTCTAATTTACGTGTTTTGCACATACTCGAAGTACTAGTAAGGTACACGTGCATTGCATGCATCAGATTTTGCAACCAAATTATGAATAAATACCACACTATAGCATGTAAGCTCTGAGTCATATATGCCTGATGTAGCCCTTCGTTTAATTCTTATAGTTCATCTCATTCAAAATCAATTAGAGGGTGCTTGGATACGTTTTAGTCCCATGACTAAAAGTAGTGAGACTAAAACATGCTAGCCTCATCCATGCTTGGATCCAAATACTAAGGAGACTAAAATCAAGTAAATGAGCAATTATTATCCTCCAAACCCTCCAATCTAGAACTCGCCCGTGTTAAAGGAGATGAGTTAAATGACGAGAGAGAGGACTAATCCACATTTTAGTAGGGGTACCCCTGACTAAAAAATTTTAGTCTCAAGACTAGTTTTAGCCCCTCCTTAGTCGTGGGTGCATGGAACTTTAGTCTCTTAAAGAGACTATTTTAGTCGATTAAAATAAGTCCCTTGATTCAAGCACCTCTTAGTTTTTATAAAAAAGCTAAGAACGCGGAATAGGAAAAACATGGGATTATAGTGGAATGTCGTCTTGAATCCTACAGGATTGTACGAGTGTTTGATTGTGCATGGAAAAACGCAATATTCTTTCAAAGAGGTTTGAGTGGATGGGATGTTTCCTATGAAATCTAGTGCAAACGAATCATATGGAAAAATCCCTATGGTTTACAATCCTACGAATCAAACAACCAAGATAGGAAAAATTCCTAATGATTAGAATCCTCCAAAATTCCTTTGAGAATCCTTTGAATCCCTTAATCTATTTTATGATTCATGGAATTGTGCGTTGTAAAGCATAAAGTAAAAACAAATAATGGCAATTCAACTAGAAAAAAAGTTTGGGCAGTTATGATACGGAAGATTCTAGAACAAAAGAGAACCACTGTTGTTTTGAGGTTTGTGCATTATGCTTAAGTTCAACCATGGAGTCTGCTAGATTGTACATGTGACAAAATCCGGTGGGGGCTAGAAGATGGTGCGAGGGGCGAGTGGAGGAGAATATGAATGAATGCACAAGTGCGTAGATCGATATTTAGAGAGAGGTGGCGAACACGCAGCTTGTTGTAACGCAGTGGCGGAGCCATGAAAATAAATGAGCTAGGGGCCAAGCATTGCTAATCCTTTACGAGGAGAGTCAATTCATGAAATTAAACCTTTTTTAGCAGTAATTGTCTAATGATCACATTCATATTAGCCTCGATATATAGTGATGTTAGGGGGCAGAGCCCTTATCGCCTGTCTTCGCCATTGTGCACGCGTCTGAGAGATGAAGCGGAAGGCATGGATGATGAGAGGGGGACGTTGGATATATAATTAAAGTGGGTGTATTAGATATATATGTTAATCCTATATAGAGAGGTATAGATTGATCGATGTGGACGTGGGAAAAAGGGTGAGACCTCACTGGATATATCGATTGATCGGTTTGTCTGGAAAACTATGAAAGACCTAGCTATATACACACATACATAGAGGAACATCGATCATTGCGCATGCACGCGTGAGAGATAAATAATGCCCGATATGATGGAGAGGGGGATGTGTGTGGGTGTGTGCCTTCATGGGAGACCGACCTGAAGAAAAAGATTGCATGCGTCACGATGGATAATGCCGATCGGTAGTGTGTGTGCATGCATGCACGAGAGAAAGTTAGTGGTACAATTATAAAGAGAAGACTACCGTGGGTGTAAAAGAATAGGTGAGGTCATAATCAATGTAAAGTTGAATTCAAATATTTGAATAAGAGATCCTGATGTTTGAAACCCATGCATGCGTGAATATAACGGAGATCTGCGGTGTAGTTAGGAAACGAGCATGTTGTAATGTATACACATTGAACAAGGTCGACTGATTTGAATTTGAGATACCGATGGCGGACATCATTTGGCCACGCCGCATCCTTGCATGAACACACTATTCTAATTGAGATGATGGGTGCTTCAGATCACATATCTATATCTATACCCTTATATATATATATTATATTTTATATTTTTTTATATTGTAAAGGGTAACTTTAACTATGAAAGATGGTCGTTGGATGAGGCGAATCCGATGGTCCAAAGATGGCAAATTTGAGCACTATTGGCCGTTGGATATCATCTAGATTCCACCAGATTTCGCCACATGTATAATCTAGAAGACTCCATGGTTGAACTTAAGCATAATGCACAAACATCAAAACACAAGCACTTCTTATTTATTCTAGAATCTTCCGTATCAGAACTGCCCAAATGTTTTTCTACATGATTTGCCATTATTTATTTTTACTTTGTGTCTTACAACGCACAATTCCATGAATCTTAAAATAAATTGGCTTTCTTACAAAAACTAGATGATTTTGAATGAAATGAACTATAATAATTAAACGAACATCTACATCATGCATATATGACTCAAAGCTTGCATGCTATAATGTGGTATTTATTCATAATTTGTTGTTAAATCTCATGCGCAATGCACGGTACCTTACTCTAGTCTAAATGGTGTTTGTGTGTGTGTTGTGCGTGTTGAGGTGCAAATTGTCTTTTTTGGGTACACGTTAAGCTTGTTCTTCGAAATTTCAAGCGGCGCTTTGTTATGCCGAAAATTCAAGCTAGCGTCTCTCTCTATTGTGCTGCAAACTCCCGCCTCTTCAACCCGCGCTTTGTTAGCCCGAAATATTTAAGATATATCTTTGTCTCGCAGTTCGACAACTCCCTCCATCTCAACCCGCGCTTGCTATTCTGAAATTACAACGCGCATTTAAAACTCCCACCTCCTGTGAAATCCCGACACGCGAAATGCCCGTGGTACTCTGAACCAAAGAACCGCCTCAAATCGGTGGGGGTACTTTCATAACTTACCCCACATTTCGGACAAGCTGCCTCCAAGCCATGGTTCCCCACCGCCATCCCATCCGCCCACCCATTCATACACCGAGGCCGTGAAAACCCGCGACAAAACCCCACACCCTGCTCCCTCCGCCACCCAGCGAGCCTCTTCCCCGACGACGCCGTCCACAAGAACACTCGACGTCCCTCATCCACCGTGCATCGATGAGGATCCGTCGTCGATCTCATCGCCCCACCGGTTCAGCCACCCCATCCTCCACCTCCAGGAGCTGCCCCGATGTTCCTCTCGTCTTTCATGCCACCTGCCGGTGTCAAACCGCGGATCTCGGTAGGGGGTCCCGAACGCAGCGTCTAGGCGGATGGTAACAAGAGACAAGGGATATGATGTTTTACCTGTGTTCGGCCCTCTCGATGGAGGTAATACCCTACCCCGCTTGATTAATATTGATGATATGGGTAGTACAAGAGTAGATCTACCACGAGATCAATGAGGCTAGACCCTAGAAGCTAGCCTATGGTATGATTGTTGTTCGCCCCACGGACTAAAACCCTCCGGTTTATATAGACACCGGATAGGTTAGGGTTACACGTAGTCGGTTACAATGGTAGGAGATGTACATATCCCAGACGCCAAGCTTGCCTTCCACGCCAAGGAAAGTCCCATCCGGACACGGACGAAGTCTTCAATCTTGTATCTTCATAGTCTTGGAGTCCGCCGTGATGATAGTTCGCTATCCGGACACCCCTAGTCCAGACTCCTCAAGAGCTCCCGAACCAGGCTTCAATGACGACGAGTCCGCGCGCATATTGTCTTCGGCATTGCAAGGCGAGTTCCTCCTCCAATACTTCATAGAAGGTTTTGAACACCAGGATAGTGTCCGCTCGCAAAACAAGTTCCACATACCACCGTAGAGAGAATAACTTTTGCACGATTCGCCGACGTATTCCGGGCGTGACATCACACCACGCCAGGCCTTTATATGAATCGTTTTTACTGCTCCACCTTAGCGCGTTTAGCGAGGGCGGTTTTGGCACGCCTTATCAAAGCATAGATCGCCCCTCTTATTCCGGGATTCTCATCAATACGGACGTGGGTAACCCATCCGCGCCATTGATTACGGCGCTTGGGAGATAAGCGAGTTTTACCAGCTGGTGGGGACGATAGCTTCATCTGTCCATATAAGGGATAAGGATCCACCTTTTCACCCACGCCTTCTTCCTCCTTTGCTCATCCATTTCGCAAGACTCGAGCTCCAGCGCCCAAGTCCGCACATCCCACCTCAACCTTTCTCCAACCATGTCAGAGCGGGAGGCAGGTGGATGGCCTCCTCCGCCACGGAGGGGCACATCACAAGACTGCGGGAGGCCGGATACTTGTCCGGCGACATCACAAGACAAAGCTGCCCGATCGCGGGCAGCTTATTCCAACCCCTGTGCCCCATGAGAGGGTGGTGTTTCTCCCCACTTCCTCCATGGACTAGGTTTTCCACTTCACCCATTTGTCCGGGGCTCATGTTCTACTACGGCCCGACTTCCACGACCTGGCCCCGAATTTCATCCTCAACATCTCGACATTTATCGTCGTGTGCGAGGCCTTCCTCTGCATCCAGCCCCACTTCGGCTTATGGCTGAAGATCTTCAACGTCCGACCGAAGGTAGTGGGCGGCTGTCAAGCGGAGTGCGGAGGCGCCATGGTTGGCAAGATGGCCAAAGTCCTATGGCTCGAGGGTTCCTTTGTGGAGACAATAAACGGGTGGCAATCAGGGTGGTTCTACATCACCGAGCCACGTGACCCCAAATGGGTGGCGGCCCCCGGATTCAGATCTGGCTTCCCCACACGGCTCTCGTCATGGAAAGAGACGGGCCGGACTTGGGGGAATTCAGACGAGACATCCGGACTCCAAACATGCATCCGAAACCTGGTGGACAAGAATCTCAGGCTTGTCAACGTAATCCAGGTGATGCTCATCCGCCGGATCCTCCCATGCCAACAACGGGCCTTCAAATTGTGGGAGTTCGATCCGGCACAACACTCGACTCTAAAAAGGCTCTTTGACACTACGCACGAAGACGCTGGAAGGTGTTGTTCAAGGCGCCGAGGCTCCCTCATCCGCCATCAAGATCGCAGATACAGCTCGCAACGCCGTCAGCGAGGTAAGTTATTTTGCCCTTTACGGACTCTTTTTTCATAGATTGACTCTATGTGGGATCTAAAACTCCCTAATCTTAGACAGAACTGGCTGAAGACGTCCGGACAGATTAACTGTCCGGCTCCTTTGCTGGAAGACCCAGCGGACGCTCGATTGACGGGGCTGCGAGCTCCGGTACCCCATGTGGTGCCGGAGAAGAAGGCCAAGAAGGAGGCCACGGGAACTCGAAGGAGCTCCCGACGCCAGGTGCTGCCAGATTCTGATGCAGAATCTTCTCCTGGGGATGAGGAGGAGGAAAAAGAAGCTTCTCCCCCAGCGGGGGAGAAGAGTAAAAGGAAGGTCGCCCCAACTAGGGAGGCCGGAGGGTCCAAGAAGGGAAGAACCCTTCCTCCGGACTTCTCCACCAACGTCGACAGTGACGAGGAGGATTGGCCAACAAGGGCCAAGCCCCTGGCGAGATCGTAAGTGTCCGGATACCCATGACTTTTTATTATTGCATAGTGTTCTCTAATGCCGAACAATCATGCAGCCCACCCAAGAGCGAGCTAGCCGCTTCGATGAGCGGGTCCCTGGGTTCGTCGGAAATGGAGAGTACTTCGCTTCCAACCGCCTCCTCGCCTCACACCCCGGACGACGCCGAGGTGGTGCCCCAAGGGGGGCCTGGTCAAGAGGAGGTGGCGCAGGAGGCGCCACAAGGCAACCTCTCGGGACTCAGCGCGTGGGGGCAAGACCTCAGGGCTCTAAGCCCACCCTTGTCCGACTCCATGCCGAACTGTCTGCTGGTTCTCGAGCTCGGCAAGCAGTCCCTTCAGAAGAAGGGTCGACGCCGGTGTCTCTCGGCCCAACCGAGGCACCGGATAGCTTATCGGAGGCGCTTAATAGCTTCCATTGAGGAGGAGCACCGCATTGTTATGAGTGCGGTGATCCGGACAGTTCAGTCCGCCAAGAGCGGGCTGACTGAAGCTCTGCACCAGCCTTCTAACAAAGCTTTGAGGTAAGTTTAGAATATGTAAAAATATTACTGCATAGACAAGAGTTCTCGATGCTTAGTTCGTGTTCGGAAAGAAAAGCCGGACTAAGGATCTAAAACATATACGCAGGAGTCTAACATAAGTATGTCAATATGGAAATGCAGGCGCGGGTCGACCTCCTCCAGACCGATTTCACGGAGGTCAATGCATTGAAGTAGAACCTCGAGCGGTCCGAGAACGAGCTCGGACAAGCCAAGAAGCAGCTCGAGGACAAGGAAGGTAAGTAATACCTTATTAAAGAAATACCTTTAAAAGGTTTTGCTGCAAAAATAACAGAATAACTTTGGTACTACAGGGCCACGAACGAGGTGGCGACCTCAAGGAAGCGTGTCCGTGGCCTTTACAAAGCGGCCATGAACGCACCGAGCGAGAGAAGGGGAGGCGAGCTGGCAAGGTAAGGCAAGAGCTCCAAGCTCGTGGAAAACATGAGAGTTTGGAGCGTGACTCGAGACTCGAGAGTCCGAGCTCGCCTCGGCTCTTGAGAGTGCCAAAGCTGCTAAGGCCGAGGCCCAAAAAGCCCTCCAAGAAATTGAATCGCTGAAGAAGATAGCGGCGGGTAAGGCATTCTTTATGCAAAGCAAGCATGTGAAAGTGAATTACCTATTACTTACCCGGATTCAAGCTCTCCAGAGCATTCGCAGATCTGCCCCTGCAGCAGGTCCGATGTCGCCGATTCTACCGCGCCAAGGAGGGAGCTCAACAGAAGGTGTTCTGTCTCAATATGTCAAGCCGACATCCGGTGCCCCTAAGCTTACCAAATGAAGCAGCTGGTCGAGCTCCACAAGGTCGCCGAACAGGCTATGAAGGGCCTCATAGTTCGCCCGTGGCCATTGGAAGCCATGCCCGGAGCTACTTCGCTTAGTGGGCGGCTGGTGGACGATGTCCACGAATCAAAGTCATCAAGCGCCCGTCTGCATTGAAGGTGTCCGTTGGCCCTTGCCCGCTAAAGTGCACCGGGCAAGCTGGATGCGAGAAGCTTGTGACGGACGGGCCACCAAGGGCAAGGAGCATCGACGCCCAAATGTATTATGAGGGCCTCTCAAGGGTGCCCACTAATAGCGGATGAGTGCTCCAAAGATGTAATTTTGAATAGACCCGATTTGTTATCCTGTGACGCTAAAACTTGTTCATATGCGCTTAAGGAACGCTTGTTAATTTAAAATATTACCTTCTATGCGGCGGTTTATCAAATTTGAGAGATGGCAAGTCGTTATTTCAGCCCCATGCCACGAAAGTGTGGGGTGTTCGATAAACTTGAGCACTCTTGTTCCCATTCTGGGTCCATCTAGGAGGCACTCAACGCAACGAACCAGGCAACCGAACTTATAATGCTTGAACACTCTCACTTAGCCATAGAATTCTATAATTTTAAATTTCGCGAAGCCCCTAGTATTCGAAGACCGAAGTTCGGGCGCCATCCACGCCTTTGGCCGGACAATTTGGTTCCTCGCCTAAGCTGCATAAGTCTTTAGGGACCCAAAACCTCTCGAACAGCGATCGCTCTCGCCTCTATCATGACGGCCAGTTTTAGCTTTCCACCGAGGTGCTTGACCCAGCTCAACTGGGGCACAATCGTAGTGGTTCTCCCGGTGCTACCTTAGCCGACATAACGGAACGTAAGGTACCAAAACATGGGAGCCGGGCAAACCCAACTATTGACCCAAGACATGATTCGGAGCCGATTCATATAATGATATAAGTTCGGGGTGCCGCACTTGTGAAAGTGTTCGGACTTATCACACCATAATTTTGGGGTACTTAAGCCCCTGGTGTATTAGCCGTACCAAAGTGTACGAGTGCAACATGTCATGAAATGAACATTTATATAGATAAAGAAAAGAGTGCAATAGCTGCAGACTAAGGCATAGCCTAGTGGTGGGAAGGGGTTGATGCCTTCCCACCCACCCAGGTTCAAGGCATGATACTTGCAATTTGGGTTTGTTGCACCAATTATACTGTAGGGGGTTCCCTTACAGTCTTTCTGTCAAAAAAATAGGCAAAAGCTATGCATTGTTTATTCAAAAAGGTATTGCAATTAAGGCAAGACGATACAAATAGTGCGATAAGCAAGGAATGGGACTATCTAACATGTCCTCTCCGTGGGTAAGCAGCGGATGATATGTAAAACAGGTATAATGCTCGTAATAGAGACCACCTGAGCACTTGACGTGGCTTTCTGCTTCCCTGGCTGTTGCATCGTGAGTTCGGCGATTCTAGTGCCGGACAGGACTTCTTGAAGAATGAGTCCTGAGAGTAAGAAAAAGGAAGAAAAGAAAAAAAAGAATGACACAATCGGGAGCCCCTGGTGCGGTCGAGCCGCATTCTTGGCGTGCCATGGTCGTGCCCCTCCCCATATGCCCATGGTATCTCCAGAGCGTAACTATGTACGCGTAATACTAGCTTCGCAATTTCGCGAGGGCTGGGGTTGGGGCCGGATTGCTACGCTGCGCTTGAATTGTGCCGTGGTCTTGTTGTCGGTTACCCGGCGCGCTGGCGGTGTCCGGACGCTTAGTGGCTGGACTCGAATTGCCGTGAGAGGCTGCTTTGCACCTCCGCCGCGAGGGCCGCTGTGTGCTCCTCCGCTCGAGAGAGCGCTCGTGTTTCCATTGACCGTGATTACTCTCGGAGGTCCCGCATCTTGAGCTTGAGGTATGCGAAAGCGGCACCGCATTGAACTTTCCAATGCGGTTCGTCCGAGCAAAGGCATGATAGCCGCCATGAACGGGACTATGTCAAGATTAACTCTTCGCTTGGAAGTTATCCGGGATCTCAAGACCACTTCGAGTGTGACCGAGCCCGCATAATTGGCCTCTACACCTGTATGACGCCTTTAAAGGTCGCCTTTGTAGGTTTAATCCTTGAGCGGTCTATGCCCATTTTGCGACAGATCCCGATAAAGCAGTGTTCAGGTTGCTACCGCCGCCCATCAGACTCGTGAGGTGAATCCACAATAATTGGGTCAAGAACCAACTCGCGAAACCGCCGTGGACGGATGCTAGTGGGTGGTCCTTCGATCGAAGGTGATCGGGCAGAAGACCATGGGTTGAACTTTGGGGCGACCGCTCCATCGCATATACGTCCCGTAGTGCAAGCTTCCGCCCCTTTGGGTATGTGGGTTGCGATATCATGTTCACCGTCCGCACTTGTGTGGGAAAACCTTCGTCCTCTATTGTTCGACGGCCGGGATCTTCCTCATCATCGCTATGCAGCCCCTTGTCATTGAGTTCAGCACTTAACTTGCTGTTTGTTTGAACACCCAACAATCCATGTTGGTGTGATTGGCTGGTTTTTTGGGGTGCCGTATCCGCACAAGCGATTGAGTATTCGGTCCAAGTTGACGGGCCTCGGGTATTTCTTTTGAATGGCTTCTTCCACGACCGGTTTAGAGCTCTCAATCCGCTATTGACGGTCGATCTTCGTGATATCGCCATTAATGCGCACTTGTTCTTGTTGCGACGCGACCTGCCATTGCTGTCCTTGGTATCCCAACTATCGTGGTGTTTGGCCAAGTTGTTGCTTCGAGCTAGCCAGTTATCCTCTCCTCACAAAAGTGAGTCATGAGGGTTGTGAGGGCTGCCATAGATTTCGCTTTTCCCGCCCTAGGTGCCGGCAAGCCACTCGTCATGGATGTTATGTTTGAAGGCTGCAAGGGCCTCGTGATCCGGACAATCAATGATTTGATTTTTCTTTGTTAGGAACCGCGCCCGTAACTGTCCGCCGATTCTTCCGCTGCTGAATTATGTGGCTAAGGTCATCGGCGCTCGGTGGTCGCATATATGTGCCCCGGAAGTTATCAAGGAATGCGGCTTCCGTGTCCTCCCAACAACCAATTGATTCTCGCCGGCAAGCTGTTGAGCCAATGTCGAGCTGGTCCTTTAAGCTTGAGTGGGAGGTATTTGATGGCATGTAGATCATCACCAAGGGCCATGTGGATATGCAGGAGGTAGTCCTCGATACGCACCGCATGATCCGTGGTACCATCGTATGATTCGATGTTTACGGGTTTAAAGCCCTCGTGGATTTGATGATCCATTACTTCATCCGTGAAGCATAGTGGTGTGCGCGCTTTGTATTGGGCTATATCACGACGCCGCCATATGAGCTTGGTTCATCGTGTTCGCCCACCGGATTTGCTGATCCGCGCGACGGTAATCATCCCGCCGCTACGCCCACGCCGATCCGTGAGATCGATCTTGTATGTTTTGCCTTATCCTCCAATATATCTCGCAAGTCCGGCGCGTTGTCCCCTGCCTTGGTACTTTTTGAGCGCGCCGGGTGTGGCTTGAGCGGAGGGTCGAGAGGCTTTCTTCGTCGCGCCACTGTGGGTGGCCGGTCTGCCATGTCGTCGACGCTGGTGACTTGGGTGCTTCCTCCTCCGATCGAGGCAACGACCCGCGCTTGGGGTAGCTTTTGAGGGGCGCTTGAGTTCATACTCTTCGCCGCGAGGACTTCACCATCCGTCACCTAGCAGGTCTTGATCAGCTCTAAGCTGTTGCTGCTTTTTCTTGAGGCTGCTTGTCGTGGCTATAAGCACGCGCTTGAAACGCCCTGTTCGGCGGGATCCTCGTGCACCACAAATTGTCGTCGCCGAGGCTTGCCTCATCTTCGGAGGGAGGCGATAATTATCGCCCTCGACCTTCTTTTTCTCGCAGACCGTCAGGCGGATTTGCTTCTCCTCCTCCCGCGCCGAGTCCCGCTGGAGGGGGTTTTCTTCGCACCGTCCGGTTGTTATTATCTCCCGTGCCGAATCATCGCTTTTGCTGTGGCGGATTTAGAGCGGCACCGCCGACGCCGGCGCTTCGTTGCTTCTTGAGGGTCATCCTCCGCTGTTCCATCGCCATTCCCATCTTTTGGGATGTCCACCATGTATATGTCGATGACGCAGGTGGCCTTCCAAAGGCCTCGTAGGGGCTGGGTCTTGGTCGCCTCCCGCATCGCCGCCCATATCGCCGATGCCATCGAGTCGTTAAGTCGAGCATGTCGGTTAAATCATCGACAAATGGCTACAAAGTGGTGGTGGGTGGGCGCTGAATTTCTTCGCCGTCTGTGATCCCAACCTTCCCGTCCGTAGTCCGCCAGGCTCTCCGGATAAAGAGAGAGACTTTAGTGAATTCAGGATGTCGCCAAAGGGCGAAGTGCCGAAAGACGCCCGCGCAGGAACTCCATGACCGGCGCCTAATCGGACTCGATTGGGGGCGCGGAGGGTTCGCAGTCCGGAGAGGAGTCCGCACCGGAGTCGAGGTCTTCGCAGCGACAGGATGGAGTTCGCCCAATCGCCAGAGATTGTAGCCCCGAGGCGTGTCCAACCACTGCCCTCGATCGCGAATCCGCCCGGATTAAGGGTCGGAGCGATATCGGTGCGCCTGTGGCAATCGCTCGCCACAGTAGCTAGATCATGCCCATCGAGACAAAGGCGGCACGCTTGGTTGCGCTCAACTGGTCAAGATCAAGTCTCCGCGATATCGGCCTGATAGTTCAAACTTCCAAATCTGACCCGATGGCCGGGCGAGCTTAATCTGCTCCTGATGGCCAAGCTTAATTGTCCCGCAGCAGGCAAAGCCGCCAATCACGTAAGATCTGTCCGGGAGAAAAGTCTCACCCGATCGCTGTTGTTGATGATCGGCGATCCATCGGGCCTATCGGTGACGCATACGCAGGAACTCTCAATGAAAGCACCAATGTCGGTGTCAAACCGCGGATCTCGGTAGGGGGTCCCGAATCGCGCGCCTAGGCGGATGGTAACAGGAGACAAGGGACACGATGTTTTTACCCAGGTTCGGGCCCTCTATGGAGTTAATACCCTACCCCGCTTGATTAATATTGATGATATGGGTAGTACAAGAGTAGATCTACCACGAGATCAATGAGGCTAAACCCTAGAAGCTAGCCTATGGTATGATTGTTGTTCGCCCCACGGACTAAAACCTCCGGTTTATATAGACACCGGATAGGTTAGGGTTACACGTAGTCGGTTACAATGGTAGGAGATCTACATATCCGTATCGCCAAGCTTGCCTTCCACGCCAAGGAAAGTCCCATCCGACACGGGACGAAGTCTTCAATCTTGTATCTTCATAGTCTTGGAGTCCGCCATGATGATAGTTCGCTATCCGACACCCCTAGTCCAGACTCCTCAACCTCCATTCCCACACCGCCATCTTCACCGCACCACCGAAGAGCATCATCATCACCGCTTTCTGATGAAGCTGCGCCTAATAGGCGCCACCAAAGAGGTTGTACACTAATTGCTGCATTTTCTTCTTGATTCGATCTCACGGTGCCGCCGGCGCCGTCCCGAGCCAACACGGCGCTGCTCCATCAAGAGGAGCTGCTGCTGCTTAGCTTCGCCACTTCCGCTGTCGCGCTCGCTCTTGCTCTAGGTCCCCGCCTGTCTCTGCTCTTGCTATTGTTTTGCTCGCGCTGTTGCTCTCGCTTCTTGCTCTTGCTCATGCTTGCGATGCTGTCCGATGAAGCTACACTTCACCGATGAATCGACTTTTGGGTCACCAATTTTCAGGGGTGGGGGGCTCACTGGGTGAAGGAAGAACCAGCCA
Organism: Aegilops longissima; assembly: GCA_021605205.1. NCBI lineage: Eukaryota > Viridiplantae > Streptophyta > Magnoliopsida > Poales > Poaceae > Aegilops > Aegilops longissima. Next base: position 507,938,945 of record CM038677.1, read on the forward strand.
TAGCAGGGAGGGGGGCTCACGGAGAGGTACCCCACTATCTATCTTCGGTTCAGATGGGGCGGTGGTCACCGCGGTGGCGGGCGTTGGCGGGAGGTGGCGTGGGATCGCCAGAGAAAAGCTCGCATGTGGGGGCCTAGAGGGATGGCCGGGCAGCGGCACCGGCGGTGGGGAGGTTTTTGGCAAGCGGGAAGCGACCACGTCATGGGCGGCGGGGGCTGTTGTTGGCCGGTGGTGGCTGGCGGCTCAGGGGTGGAGGTTCAAGATGAACCGCAGCCCTTGATTTCAGATCCAACGGCTGCAAAATCGACCGACCAGAGATGAAAAGTCACGACCGATGTGTAGCCTCACCTTGCTAGTGCGCTCAGTTTCGCCGACAAAGAAAATTCTGTTTTGACAAAGAAAATTCAGTTTCGGCGCTAAATTCAGTTTCGATAGTTAAGTTCAGTTTCGATAGTTAAGTTCAGAGATGAGCGGCTGATGTATTTTACATCTAGCACTTTGTGGTTATGTATTTTACGCCATGTATTGAGATGCTATTAGATTTCCACCAGGTTAACGTTGTTTGTTGTCTCTTGTCCTCGCTTCAGCCTCGCCCGCATAACTCACCGGAGCTGCTCCAACGATTTAAACCTCCATCACAATGAGCAAGACTGGCTGCATCTCCGCACGCCTAAGATCTTCTTCCTCCTCCGACAGCAAAGTCAGCCGAGCATCCTCACCGCCAACCCAATCATGCTGAGATCGACATGGCTTCGCCAAAGAGGTTGTACACTTGTCTGCATCTCTTTTTACTCTACATGTTATATATATTGTCCATCGAGCACTCATAGTAACGGGAAATACGATTATTTTATCCTACTATATGACAAGTCGTGAGGTACCGTGCAACTTAGCTATCCGTGATGGACTCTCTTGAACGCCATCATTATTTATCTCTCGCTGCTTCACTGTGCATTTGTCGATGGGCCCGGAGTTGAGCTAGTATGGCAGTGGCCTCGGTCCAAAGTAATAGAAGTAGCATAAAAACATTTTTTAGTGTAGGATTTTCCTTGCTCAAGCTCGCCTACTAGAATCGCCAGAGCTTGAAAGGAAAAGTGAATGAAAAACAAAGGAATTGGAAAGTTTCTATGGTACTACTTTTCATGAATTTGGTGCAAAGGAATGGAGCAAAGGAAAACTGAGGATTTGTTCCTTTAGTGTCACCTTGAAAGAAAACCGTAGGAATTCTAATTTCCACTTCTCCTCCTTTTCATATTCCTATTCATCAAGCACAAGACTAAGAGATAGTAGCATAATAGCATTATAACCGTGACATTTTCTTGTGGTTTGACTTAATCTCACCATGATTTTTGCATCCCGTGATCTTCCAATTGTTGTGAATCAAACATCCAGATTGGCGTAAATCCTGTGTTTTTAAATTCTCTGCTTTGCACGGCATTCCTATCATATTCCTGTCTATTTCTATCCTCGCATTGTTAGAATCCTCAAATTCAAACAAGCCCTTACTCAATTACTTCGTTATATATATGTGTGAAAGAAAACCTGTGTGGTTTGTCCTGCTTCCTGCGGTGTGTGGTTCCAACCCAGCTCACTGCTCCAACGACGGAAGGGTTCACCACAGCAGGATCCACTCTCCGACTGTCTTTCGCCGCCCGATCTTCTTCCCGCCATTGCCACCACGATAACCGTGATTACCATCATCAATCGAGCAGATGACCTTGAGGACTACACGGTCCGCAAGAGAGGTCGCACTCTTCCGTGCTCGCCACGCTATGCGCCGCTTAATATGATGACATGCTACATTATCGCGTGTTCACCTATTATACTCCGAGTCAGTCCAAACTAATGCTGAAACTTGAGTTTTAAATGGTTGTGGGGTACATATTGGGGCAGCAATCAGCACTATCTGCCTACTATCTGGTTAATCTCCGTGTCTACTATGATTTTCATGTTGGGTGCAAACAAACATTAAAGGAGCCATTATTTGTATTTTTAACTAAAGCTATTATCCGCCGCTATCATTGGTTTTGGTTCTATCCACGCTTTGCTACCATCACTGGATTTGTGCATGCACTCCTTACATAATCTCACTATGTTTTATTCCTATGCATGCCGCTTATTGTACACAATGGAACTAATCATGTAGAGCAAAAGAGACGAGCCTTGCGTGGCAATAAAATTTCATGCAGATGTCGCTCCATGGTGGGCGCAAAGGCAGCCCCTCCACCCATTTTGGATCGTAATGAAGAGGAAGATAACTGCTCGAGGGGATTCGTAGGAGAAGACCACTCCTATTTACCCCATGAGGTCTTCGCCTAACTTGGCATGCCGATGTTGGTAATATCATGCATATGGTGCCTTGCATTGCTTATCAGATACATTAAAGATGTCATCCGCTTAGTTTAGACATGCTTTGTGTCAATGCCATCTGCTTAGTTTCTTTATCGATATGTGAATCATGCAATGCCATCTTGTCTAGCCAAGCATCATATATGTGAATTTTGCAATGCCAACCTGGTTAGCCACCATCTTATATGTGAATTATATCATGCCATCATTTTTTATTACGTGTTAAATTAGTCAACAATTTTAGTACATTCAATTACTCTTCCTGTGCATCAGCCATTCGCACGGTCATGGTAAAATCTGAGTGGAAACAAGGTCTTCAGAGCGCATAATGCTATCTCGACGGGCGCATGTCTTGTTGGTTACCGATAGCTCCTCGAGGAGGATTCGAGACGATGACCACCATATTCCCCGAGGTGCATGCCCTAACTTGGTAGGGTTATGTTGCTCATATCATGTGTATGGTATCTTGCATTGCTATGTCATTTGCATAGTTTAGACATGCTTTGTGTGAATGCCACCTATTTAGTGTCTAATTACCATATATGTGAATTATGCGATGCCATCTTGTTGCAAGACATTATATATGTTAATTATGCAATGTTATCTTGTTGCAAGGCATTATGTATGTGAATTATGCAATGCCATGCTGTTTAGGCAAGCGTCATATATGTGAATTATATCATGCCGTCCTTTTTTTGTATTTCTCATTGCTTTTGTCAACAATGTTTGTATATTCAAATGCTCTTCCTGTGCATCAGCCATTTGAATTGGTGATGGAGAAATCTGGAGTGAAAACAATGTCTTCAGAGTAGACGATGCTACCTGCTGAAGCAGATATCTTGCTAGTTACAGATAGCTCTTCGAGAAGGATTCAGAGGCGTATGACCAGTCCTATTATCCCCCGAGGTGTATGCTCAAACTTGGCAGGGTTATATTACTCATATAATGCATATGTTGTATTGCAATGCTTAGTTTTTACATCATATACACAATATTGAATGCCATCTCCTTAGTTGACACATCATATATGCGATTGCCCTCCGCTTCACTTCCTTAGTATATAAATCATATATTTGAAATTATGTCATGCTATCTTGTTTAATTAGCCATCATATATGTGAAATTATGTCCCGATATTCTATTTGCTTAGACAACATAAATGTGAATTATTTCATGCCCTGCTTTTCTTCCCTACTATCCATTGCACTGCTCATCTTACAATGTCTATGCATTCAATTACTTTTCTTGTTTATCAGCCATTTCAATTGAGAGAGTGATAGCAAGATTCTGTGGGAGTAAAAACACGGTCTTCAGAAAAGATCGTGCTACCTGTCGATGCAGATAGAACCACAGTTGTACTTGCCCAAGAACCAGCCCCACCATACATAACCCACACTCATGCAGATTGTACCCCTACCAAGTTGGACAGAGAACCAGCTACACCCCTTCTAACCCCAACCCCAGCAGATAGACACACATTTCCCATTGACACAAAGACCGCCTCCACCACAGAAAGCACCCAAACACGAGCAGTTAGTAAGGCAACTGCAGTGCCCAAATCACGAGGACCACCACTCCCAACCCAAGTCAACGCTAAAGCGTAAGAAGAATTGTTCTCATGTCGTTCAGAGCTATGGTTCATACTACTTTGCTCTTGCATCATTGTATTTATCGATACCAACCAATTTCAAATTTGAAGGATGCAATTGAAACTCCAATGGCACAACAGTATGTTTTAAACCTGCTTTTCAACCTGTTTAGCTGTTTGTCGTTGTTACTTGCTCTATGTTGATTTCAGTTTCAATTGAATAAACAGTTATGTTCTCATGCCATGCACATGACAAGTGTTGTTATTGTTGTGTAGTTTCCCACACTTATATTCTGTCTATGCTGCTTTGTCTTAAATAGATATGATTCGAACTGTATCTATCTTGATTTGGCAACATAAACTAGAATGACATAGACCATACAAAGGACCATACTACATAGATATATGTTTGTTTCATGATGTTATCCTCGTCCACCTTACTACTGAATTAGTTTACCAAAATGAGTTTCATATACTACATTGTAAACCTGAGATGTGTTTGTTTGTTTCTCTTTAGAACGCGGATAAAATATTGGAGAAGAGTACCTGTTATGCAATGGTAAAGGAAGTAATGCGATAAGGTTCAAGATAGTGAGACATCCCTCGTTGGTCTCCAAGAAAGCTGATAAAACTATATTGAAGACACCGAGACAACCCCAAAGTCATGTCTTGATGTAGTGTTCGAGTTATCGCTACCATCGCCGCACCACTTCTTCAACTCTTTGCCTCGAATCAGTTCGGCTTGAGTCTCAACTTCAAGTTGAAAGACATCGATTAGATGTTATGCAACAGAAGTCAAGGACCGAGGAAGTCCTCGCAAAATTCAGATGCATACTTTCCGTGCAACAACAAGTGCCGGAGGACTTAAGCGCCAAACAAGAGAAAGTTAATAAGCTTGCAAAGCATCTTGCCAAAGATTATGGGTACCTGTGATATTGTTTCTTGAGCTCTTTCAAGTGGTTTCAGCTCTCGACTTGTTTTGCTGCGCGCTTATATGCTGCTGTGTTCTATATTTGCACCGGTGGCGTAACTTTGATGCCCAAAGGACGTAATATGTGTAATAGCCGTGATAGCCTAGTGTAAGTTGCTTGCTTATTTATTTCCTTGTTGTCTTGTTTATTTGTTTGCTTGTAGTCGCAGCTTCTTTTTCGCGGTTTGCTAGTGGTTGCAATAACCTATTTTTTAAAACTAGGTTACAATAAACGCCACAAGAGTGACATCGGGCGACGGGTCAGAAACAAGGGGCCTTCTACGACCGTAGAAATAGTGGGCCTACTACGAGCAGAGAAACAAGTGGGCCTTCTACGGGTCCGAGAAACAATGGGCCTTCTATGTGCCGAGAAACAATGGGCCTTCTACACGCCGATCATCAATGGGCCTTATACGGGTCAGATGATCGACACAAACATGGGTCCAACAGATCGCATTCGCTATAAACGGCTAGAGTTGAATTGTCCGCTCATGGGTCACCATAACGAGCCATCGTTAATAGGTCATATTTGATGACGCTATGAAAACGCCCAACGATTAACGGACCACAAACGGGCCGATCAGAATCAGGCTGAATTTGGCCCACAAGCGTAAAATGACAGTAACGGGCCATAAGTAAACGGATACGGAAATGAGCCCAAGAATAAATGGGCTCTAAGAAGGCCGAAGATAACATGGGCTGGAAACGGCCCAACGGAATAACGGGCCGTTAATGGGTATAAAGTGATACATCGTTTTATACGGGCCGCCACCACGGGCCATTAATGGGTGTAAAGTGATACACTATTCATTACGGGCCGCCACCACGGCCGTTAATAGGCCAAGAGTTACATAGGGCCTCATATGGGCCGAAGACGCCATGGGCCATACATGGGCCGGCGAAAACGGGTCGAAGATGGCCCGATGACGCCATCGGGCCTAATTCGGTAGGGCGAACGGGCTTTGGGTTAGCGGGTCGTAATGGGCTATATGCTAACAGCCGTTAACACGCTTCATGGGCCGCCCGCCACCTTTTGAACAAGTCAAACGGGCCGCCTTCTCACAAAGAATGGGCCTCGCTGGTCGTGCCACGGTCGATGTATCATAGGCGCTTCGCTCAATGAGTGGATGACATCCGTCCCGCGGTGAGCCGACACGCAGTTTCCTCCAGCCAATGATGATTTTACACGGAAAATCCCCATTGGTCGGGATGTTAACGGGTTATCGGATCCAAAACCCGACCCAATAGCTTAACAGCTGCCCGCTACAAAGGATGCCACGGTCGGTCACCCTTGATGAAAGCACTTGCGGACGGCGATTTATCGTCATGGAAGTGGACACTTCCGTGATGATAATTTTCGAATGTCATGGAACACTTCTACGACAAAGATGTGTATGACTATCTTGATTCTCGCATAAATTTGTCATGGATGTACATGCATGATGTAAAACGTGACTCATCAGAATAAACACGATCATCACGTAGTGTATTTTTTGTAGTGTTGGCTTCGAGGCGGCCAAAGATCATATGAAGCGCCGCTGGCCCCAAAGCTCGCGGCCTTGATCGACGCTGGGCGTGTTGATTGACGCGGATGTCTCCGCTTCCCCATGCTGCCTCGCAATCGCCCGACTTGACAAGTCCTCGCGACATGTAAGGGAAAATCATCGCTACTCGTGATCGTGGGAGGCGCTTGCTGGCTTTCTCGCTATAAATGGGGAGGGGAAGAGCCCCGCTGCTCTCTCTTTGCGCCCGCTTGCTTCCCCCCGCTCCTTCCGCTAGTAGCAATGGCGCCCATCCGAAGGTTTTCACCATGAGAAGGGAAAGATTCCCCTTGACGCGTCGGCGCCGCTCCCGCCGAAGAAGAGGTCGGTTCACCGTCACGACGAAGCGACGATGCAGGTGGTGACGAGGCCTTGGTGCGAGCGGCCTCCTCCGGCAAGATCTTCATGACCCGCAGCTGGGGTGAGGTTGCGTGGGTTTGCTGTGCTGAGGGCACCCTCGCGATCCACTTTAACTATGACGGCGCCTCCACGCTGTTTTTCAAGGTCTTCGATGCGGAGGGCCGCCGCCTGGAGTGCTGCCCTGGAGGGGAGCGCCAGACACCACGCCGCCGCGCTCTCCAAAGAAGCAAGTAATCTTGACGCCCAGCGGTTCTCCCGAGGTCTATGAGACTCGGAGATGAGCGACGGTAGCTACGCGTCCCGAGCTCTCGCCATTGGCCAGGGGCTGGCGGCCCCCGCCGCCATCGCTAACTGGATGGGTTGTAGGCAGCCTCCCGCGCCCATCGCTGATGATGGCGCCACCACGGAGGGTGTAGATAGGATTCCCTAAGTTCTTGTCTTTGTTCCCCGCAAGGAATCAGAAGCAGACATGGGGCGCCAGAAGGGTCTGTAATGTCTTTTGTTGATACTATCCCTGTTATGAAAATTTGCGAATGCTCGTCTCTGCTTAGGGCTCGGTCTCCCCTTTCCAACCTCGCGACGGCTCATTGTTTACGCCGACAGTCCCGGTCCCCTGTGCAAGCCGCAGCCGCCGCCGGTATGCTGTGTCGCGCCGTGGTCAAGGCCAGAGGTGAGCGCCCGAGGTCCAAGAAGAGCCCTCGAGGCGCGATGCTAAGGAGGTCCCTTTAGCGCCAAGCAGCCGTGGTAAGGTAAGAAAGGGAGGCGACGCTGCCGCAATGTGGCTGCGGCGAAGGTGACCCTTAGGCTCCAAACGATTAGCCAACTGAAAAGTAGACTTATCTTGGCGGTTTGGAGCCGACTTTGCGGTGCGCCGTGTTAATGCGTAGCTGTGCCAGGCCCATGCGAGCCTTCCCCTTCCCCACGCCTACTTTATGCTCTATGTCCTCGTGTCCCGCCCCGAAAGCAAGCTCAAACGCCACCGGTATGCTGTGTCGCGGCCGTGGTCAAGGCTGGGGGTGAGGGCCGAGAGCCAAGAAGAGATCCCGAGTCGCTGATGCACAGAGCCCCCTTTAACGCCAAGCAAGTTTAATTGCATTGAGAAGAGGAAGCTCATGGTGCCTCCTCGCTATCATCCTCATGAGATTCCTACGAAACAAAGACAAGGAGAAACATGGTTTGCCATTATGGTTGTCATCCACCGCTGCCTTTGCGAGGAGGCGGAGGCACTCGGGCCCGGTGAGGTGACGTCATTGGCGTGCGCGAGCCGCAGCACGGCCGCCAGATTTGTCGATGTTTGCAGGATCAGAGCGAATTCGACCTCGACGGTCAAGCCTTTCGTTACTGTACATCCTCGATCAAGATGTCGCGGCACACAAGACATTAATGTATATATCAAAGTGCAATCACATGTATAAATAACGAAATGATATATATACCTCATAATAATCAGCGAAACAATCAAACGGGTGTGGAGTCCCATCAACGCCATCGGCAGTTGAGTGTAGACCGTAACCTCAGATCGTAACTCTTACTCGTCGAGGAAATATCTGCAACATGATACGCTGTAGAAGGTAGGCCAAGACATTGAATGTACCGCAAGATCACAATAAGAGAAAACAGATGATAAACTATACTATATGCAGATGGCTTTGTGGCTCAGATCTGAGTTTTTTTATGTAAAAGCTGGTATTATTTCCCTACATCAAAGGAATAAATGAAGTCTGTACTAAGGAGTTTTCTATCATGACATGGTTCCGCCAACCGATGTCTCATAACCCAAAATCATCATATGTTGCCCACAATTGTTATCAATCCGTGTTGAGAGTTCCGAGATAGATCCAAGTCCGTAGGCTCAAATTGTCCGTAACCGGGACACGGCTAATCGATTAGGTTTAAACCTCCGCAGAGGTTTGTACACTTTACCCGCAAGATTCGATCCTCTTTTACGCTCGCACTTCGTGGTGTTTGAGAACAAGATGACCAAACATGGTCTTCCAAGAGTTCCTCCGACCACCGTCCGTGCTCATTCAATCCTACCGTAGTTCTACATCCGCTAGCACCGCCCCAGCCAGAGTCACAACTAAGGTCAACCAAGCCGAGCCCATAATGACTTGCGGTTGCATGTAAGCTTCCGGCATGAAGTATTCTTCCGCTCTTTGAGTCTGGGTGAAGCTCCGCAAGATGTCATGGCGCTTTCCATGCATCCCGCCAACCACCGGTTTCTCCAGGTGCCCACAACCATCCTTCACCCAAGAGTGTGTATTGAATTCTTGTCTCGAGTCTTGAAGTCTTGAGGCCTTGAAGATGCAAGTCCTTGCAGGTGCCATCATGGAGTTGTCGCCATTGACGAAATCCTTCATTCTCACACCACCCCTGAGCACTCATACCAAACCCCGCCTACTATAGCGTAGCATTAAAATAAATAACGCCCGGCTTGGTAACAGGTGATGGGTTCCTACCTCATGCATACTACTCAACTACAAGGATTCAATAACACTATCGAGGGGTGGTTGCAAGGATGCCACTAAATGCAATAAAACATAGGTATGAAAGCAATGATCAAAGTGAACTTGCTCGGTGATGTTGACGATCTTCAAAACTAGGGTTTCAGAGTAGCAAACTTCAGACCGAAATTCTACCGAGATAAACAATAATCACCATAAGCACATAGCATGGGATCACATAACACAATAGCATAGCAAAAGTAACATAACACACCAAAACCAAATCCAAATGGAAAAACTCAAAGAAAATCCACTCAAGTTTCCTACTTCAAACAACAACTAGAACTAGCTTTATATAATAAAAAATTTCTTAACATAACCTAATCATGGTTTTAGGTTAACTTAACAGAATAGGATTCACTAGCAACTAGGAGCAAAAAGAATTAATTAAAAGCTATTATAAAACTCCTATTAGGCCTAATCCAATTTCTATTAAGAAAATAAATTAAAACTTTTATTAATTATAAATAAAAGTTCATCTATTAGAGTGACAGAAACTAACCTAGAATAATCTATCACAAGTTAAAAATAAATTTATTTACTAATTAATTTAATAGGAAAACAGTAGCTAGCTAATTAATTAGGATTAACAAGATTCTGCTTAAACTAATTTTTTATTAATCCTAAAATACCCAAATTAATTTTTATGATTTGACAATGACAAAACAAAGTTGGTACAAAAAGAATCATATAAAATAATTTTTCTAACTCAAGTTATAGCAGATTTACTATTCTGACTAAAACTAAATTAAAGCAATTTTAATTATTTTAACATAGCTAAATATATATTTTACAGAAACTACATAAAATTTGCAACCCAACAAAAAAGAATCACTCAAAAATATTAAACAGAATAAAAGATATCAATTTTTCAAAACAGAAACTATCCTGCTAAAACAGAAAATCAAAATAAAAGAAAAAGGCCTAATGGGCCTATATCGCATCAAGGCCAAATAGCCTAACGGCCCTAGGGTTAAACTAAAACGGGCCGCTAAATAACTAAAACCCTAACTAATAAATAAACCGATTGAACCGGCCGGTTTTTAATAAAACATATTCTTCTGGGGTTCTAATCGTACGTCTGCTTGAGATCTAAGGGGGGGGTGTTCTGTGGCTTACCGAGTCCGGCGACGGCGGGCGGGCGGCGAGAGAGGCGGCTGGGCTTCCAAGGCCGTGAGCTTGGGAAGTCGCCTGGAGGATGCGGGGAGCACGGGAGGGGTTCGTGGGGTTGGGGTGGTCGGGAGGGCTAGGCGCCGACGGTGGCGACTTTGGCGGCGGAGGGAGCTCGGTCTCCGTGAGGTCGAGCGGGAGGGAGAGGGGTCCGCGAGGTCTCGGGTGGGGGATGGGTGCGGGGCTCCGCTTATAGCTGGGGTCGCCCTCGCTCGGGGATCGGGCGATCGGGATCCCGGATCCTTCGATCCGCGATCTCCGGCGGCGATGGCGCATGGTATGGGAAGAAGATGGGCGTGGGGCTCATTGCCGGAGAGAGAGAGAGAGAGGCGAGAGCGGGCGACCGATCGGGAGGGGTTCGGCGCGAGGGGGATGGGATGGCTGGCTCATTGGCTCTGGAGCCAAGGCTGGGCCGGTCGGTGGGTGGACTCGGCGCTGGTCGGGCCAGGGTTCGGCCGGGCGCCCGAGGGGGTTTTTTTTAAAATTTTATTTTTTAAATAAAACAAAACAGAGTATATCTTTTAAAATATAAATATTTTATATAGGACATATATATACCAAAATGATCGTAAAAAGATTTTCTACAACATGAACTATTTTTCAAGTTCAAATAAAATACACAAAAATTCAAATAAAATAAAGAGTGTTTCTGCCCTAATAAAATCCAATAAAATCATTTTTAAAATACCAAATGACTTCAAATTTATTTTCTCCTAATTTTTCATTGAAGGAATCATTTTACCCTATTTCCATCTATTTGTTTTTAGGAGGAAAATAATTTGAATAAAGTCCAAATAATACTAAATTTGAAAGGAGGTTTCAAAATACCTCCCAATGACTTTCAATTTGGTTCTTTTAACTTCCAACTCATATTTCATATAATTGAAGAAGTCATTTTATCTTCCTCATGAAAATCATTGAGTTGCATAAAGTTTTGAATTTGAAATATCCCCAAATGAAATTCAAATCTTTTTCCAAAACCCTTTTCATTTCAACATGGAAGAAGTCATGTCATCTTCACTCTAGGTTTTGGTGTTGCAATGAACTTGAGTTCAATTGGGATCCAAAAGGCAAAATGGAAAGTTTGGGAAAGTCATTTCATTCCTCTCATTCAACTTTCAAAAGTTTCAAATTCCACTCAATTCCACTCAATCAATCAGTCAAACAATCAGAAAACAACCATAGTTATTTATTTAATATAACATTCCAAATTTGGGATGTTACAGGGACGGACCCATGCATGCTGCCGTGTTACAGGAGCGGCCCCGTGGGGCGTAGAGTCAAGGTGCAACAGTCATAGATAGGTTAGGCATGGAAAGCATACTGGCTCATGTAAAAGCAGGGAAGATACACGCCACTGGGTCAGGCCCGAGCGGCTTGGGGACGATGCAGCCCGAGGGGCGCCCCCAGCAAGGTAAGCTAAAGACATAATGAAAAGGGGTACATGCCACAGGGACGGACCCACACGGCCTGGGAATGATGCAGCCCGAGGGGCGCCCCCACTAAATGAACTTGGAAAATGTCACCGGTTTTGTTGATGAAGGATGTTAGCAGCCAAGGTACGCGAACAAAGGAGTTGCTCATGAGCCACTGACCCCGAGCCTCGTGGAGGCCTGGGGCCTGTGCGGTTCCTCGAGGACCTTATCCATCTCCGCCAGGACGGCATGGTGCCTGGCCTCCTGAGTCGCCAGGACGTGCCGCAAGTTGCGCTGATAGGCAGACAACACGCTCGGCAGGACACAAGGAATGCGAACGTAGCTGTGCGGTGGGCCCTCGCAGCGGCCCACGCGCGAAGGCCAGAAGAGCTCCTGAGTGGTGGCCCTGTTGAGCCCTGGGACGTCGATGCAGACGCGCAGCCCGGCATCATTGCCTGGATGGGGAGCTGCACCTGGTGAGCGACGGTCGCCGCGCATGGCCCTTGCGTCTTGTAGTTCCTGAGCGGTCTTGGTGATGAACTACTGAGCGGTGGGTGCTCCTCGCCCTATGTCCTCCTGAGGGAAACATGACATGAAGCACGCCTCCAAGTGGTGCCCGAGCGCCTCCCTCATGATGTTGGAAAGGTCTGAGGCCCTCCAGAAGAGAGCCCCCGAGCCCTGCCCGAGAAGGGCACCGGGTGCGCCTTCCTATGCGATGGAGGGAGGCGCCCCTGGAGCGCGCACTGATTCTGACGAGGTTCCAGGCCGACGCCATCCCCTGAGGTCCTGCTTGGCGCAACTGCTTCTTCTTCTTGGGGATGGCCTCAGGAAAGCCCTTGCTCTTGCTGTCGGGGTCGTCGATGGCTGCAGCTTGAAAAGCACGCTCGAGGGAGCACACCGCATCTCTTTCTTCACATGGGACCGTGATGATTCCGTCGCTCCCCGGCATCTTGAGGACATTGTAGCCGTGATGGGTCACCGCCATGAACTTGGCCAGGGATGGATACCCGAGGATGGCATTGTACGGCAGACGGATGTGCGCGACGTCAAAGTCGATGAGCTTGGTGCGGTAGTTCTTGCGTTCTCTGAAGGTGACAGGGAGGCGGACCTGCCCTATCGGCATGGTGGAGCCGTCGGTCACTCCTGATAAAGGCTTGGTAGGCTAAAGCTGATCATACGGCACTTGGAGGTTGTCGAACCTGTCGACGGATAGGACATTGAGCCCTGCGCCCCCGTCGATGAGGGTCTTAGTGACTTGCACGTTGCTGATGACTGGGGAGCAGAGCATCGGGAGGGTGCCTGCAGTGGCCGCACACTTGAGCTGATCCGCTGAACTGAAGGTGATGGCGCACTGGGACCACCTGAGCGGGCGTGTGGCCTCGAGCTTGGGGAGGACCGCATTTACTTCATGAGCAAACTGTTTGAAGATACGCTGCGAGGCTGGGGCCTAAGCTCCGCCCAAGATGCAGGCTATGGCACGCGGCTCCTGGAAGCCCCCAGCCCCCTTGTCTTGATGATGATCGTCATTCCTTCTTGGTGGTGGCGAGTGGGGAAGACTGGTGTTGCCTCGAGGACGGTCCTCACGAGGTTGATCCTCCAGCGCCGCGAGGCCGATCTCGCTAGCAGTCCTCATGAGGCCGGTCGCACCACTCCCGGCGCGACCACGGTCATCCTAGCTCGCCACCTCGCCCTCCTCCTCAGCCATAGCCCCGTCATTGCACTCGGGTGTCGCATCAGAAGGCCCTTCTCGAATGGCTATGAGATCTTGACAGTCGCTGGTGTTGTGGGTGTGCAGGTTGTGGAAGATGCAGAACGGTCGACTGCTCTTGGATGACTTGGGTTGATCTCTGCCGCGCTTGGTGTCCGGCTCCGCCGCGAGCACGGCTGCTCCCTTGCGCTTCACGTCCTTGGCCTTGGCTTTCTTCTCCTCCGTGTTCGCAACCGGGAGCTCATGGAGGGAGATGCGCCCTTCCTCAGCTCTTGCACACTTGGTCGCCAGGTTGAACTACTCCTGAGACGTGCACAGCTCCTCGTGGATAGAGAGCTCCTCCTTCATCTTGACGTCACGGACACCATCAGAGAATGCGGAGATGATGGCCTCGTCCGTGACCTTGGGGATCTTGAGATGAACATTGTTGAAGCGCTGGATGTACTTCTGGAGGGTCTCTCCCAGTTGTTGCTTGACGCGACGCAGGTCTCCGCAGCCGGAGGACGGTCGCGAGTGCCCTGGAAGTTGGCGATGAAGCGGTCGTGCATCTCGCCCCAGGAGGAGATCGAGCCGGGAGGCAGGTTCAGGAGCCACGAACGGGCGTCGTCTTTGAGCGCCATAGGGAACCAGTTCGCCATGACTTTCTCATCGCCGTTGTCCGCCTCGATGCTCAGCTCGTAGAGCTGCAGGAACTTTGCAGGGTCAGGGGTGCCACCGTAGCGAGGAGGCAAATCCGGCTTGAACTTGCCCGGCCAGGTGACGCTACGCAGCTCGGGAGTGAAGGCGCGGCAGCCGGCCGTGGTCGCGGGGGGGCTTCTTGGAGACGGAGCTTGGTCATGATGCCCTCGTGCCGCTCCGGCAAGCTGCGCGGGGCCCGGCCGCGGCAGAAGAGCCTGGCGCGGCGGTGCGAGGAGTGGCGGAGCGTTCTCTTGCGGTCGAGGGACTTCCTGACAGCTTCTTTCTTCACACGCGGGTGCCGGACGCGGTGGGTCACGTCGTGGAGGCGCGCGCCTTGGTGCCAGGGAGTCGTCTTGGGGCATAGGTGGCGGAGGTGCTCCGTGAGCTATGTCGTCCGTGGCTGGCGGAGGGCGAGGCAGTGAGAGGGACGGCACGGTGGAGCCCCCTGCGGCACCGACAAGCTTGGCGACGCGGTCGAGCCAGTCCTCGTAGAGGTCGTCGACCGGGCGGTAGCACAGGAGCTCGTGCGCCATGAGAAGCGCGGCCCGTGCATCCATGGGAGCGCGACGAGCGTGGGACGACGAACCAGCGGGAGTTTGTGATGGGGTAGCGGTGCGGCCGTCATGTTGCACCGAGGGGTGCAGCGAGGATGCTTGCTGCTCGTTCCCTGCCGGGCCGGTGGTGGCGTTGGCGGCAGGCGACGAGGAACGACAAGGTGGCCCGCCGACGGGAGCCGTCTGAGCGACGCGGGTGGCGAGGGCAGCCCGCGCCAAGACGAGCACGGCGAAGGCCCGCCATAGAGACAACGGAGCAACCGGATGCGAGCGATGAAGGAAGCTTTGGCGACTTTACCGGGCGCGCTAAATGTCGGATCACGGTTCCGCAAAACCCTTAAGGTTCAACTCTGCGCGCGCGCGGGTTCTTTCCTCCCTACCGATTCACGCCTAGCTCGCTAAGATCTCGGATGAAATCGATTTAACTCACGGCACGAAGACACAAGATTTATATCGTTCAGGCCACCATTGTGGTGTAATACCCTACTCCAGTGTGGTGTGGTGGATTGCCTCTTGGGCTGATAATGAACAGTACAAGGGGAGCAACAACCTCCTGAGGTTGAGGTGTTCTTGTGCTTGGTGTGTGGCTAGGATTGGCTAAGGATCAGATGAGATGCCTATGAATGAGTTATCCCCTACGGTGGTGGCTAGTTCTACTTATATAGGCCCTGGTCCTCTTCCCAAATATTGAGCGAGAAGGGAGCCAACAACGAAGAATTTGAAAGGGGACTACTAGTGCAGCTTATCCTGACAAAAGCGGTCTTCGCCTGCAAAAGGCTCTGGTGGTGACGCCGCCTTGGGCTCCATGGTGACCTCCGTCTTGCCGTCCTGCTGGTCTTGGTCTCTTTGCACCGATATGGAAACATTTGCTTGATGCCTCAGTACTCTGCCCCTGCGCTTGCCCCCTTAGCACCAAAGAGGAAACAAGGACGCTGCATGCGCTGGCGCCCGCCTGGTCTCGATCGTCATGGCTCACGTCACGACAACCTCGCAAGGTTTGCCCTGCCTTGATCTCTCCACTCCTCGCGAGCCAACCTGGTGAGGCCGCTCCTGAGGAGGTCTTGCGTCGTCCGCCTCGCGAGGCTTGGCCCCTCGCGAGGGTCTTGAACGCCGACAGATGCATGTTTTTGTCCTATATTCTCCGATAGAAACTTTGGAGTGATTCTTTGTTGCATGTCGAGGGATTATTATACGATCCAATTATGTTATCATTGTTGAGAGACTCTGCACTAGTGAAAGTATGAAACCTAGGCCTTGTTTTCAAGCATTGCAATACCGTTTTTGCTCACTTTTGTTACTAGTTACCTTGCTGTTTTTGAAGGAAATATGCCCTAGAGGCACTAATAAAGTTATTAATTATTTCCTCATATCATGATAAATGTTTATTATTCATGCTAGAATTGTATTAACCGGAAACATAATACATGTGTGAATACATAGACAAACATAGTGTCACTAGTATGCCTCTACTTAACTAGCTCATTGATCAAAGATGGTTGAGTTTCCTAGCCATAGACATGAGTTGTCATTTGATTAACGGGATCACATCATTAGGAGAATGATGTGATTGACTAGACCCATTTCGTTAGCTTAGCAGTTGATCGTTTAAGTTTCCTGCTATTGCTTTCTCCATGACTTATACATGTTCCTATGACTATGAGATTATGCAACTCCCGAATACCGGAGGAACACTTTGTGTGCTACCAAACATCACAACATAACTGGATGATTATAAAGGTGCTCTACAGGTGTCTCCAATGGTGTTCGTTGAGTTGGCATAGATCGAGAATAGGATTTGTCACTCCGATTGTCAGAGAGGTATATCTGGGCCCTCTCGGTAATGCACATCACTATAAGCCTTGCAAGCAATGTGACTAATGCGTTAGTTGCGGGATGATGCACTACGAAACGATTAAAGAGACTTGCCGGTAACGAGATTGAGCTAGGTATTGAGATACCGACGATCAAATCTCGGGCAAGTAACATACCGATGACAAAAGGAACAACGTATGCTGTAGTGCGGTTTGACCAATAAAGATCTTCGTAGAATATGTAGGAACCAATATGAGAATCCAGGTTCCTCTATTGGTTATTGACCGGAGATGAGTCTAGGTCATGTCTACATAGTTCTCGAACCCGTAGGGTCCGCACGCTTAATGTTCGGTGACAATCGGTATTATGAGTTCATGTGTTCTGATGTACCGAAGGTAGTTCGGAGTCCCGGATATGATCACGGACATGACGAGGAGTCTCGAAATGGTCGAGACATAAAGATCGATATATTGGATGACTATATTTGCACATCGGAATGGTTCCGGGTGAGATCGGGAATATACCGGAGCACCGGGAAGTTACCGGAACCCGCCGGGAGGTATATGGGCCTTATTGGGCCTTAGTGGAAAGGAGCAAAGGAGGGGGCGTGCCCCCCCCCAAGCCCAATCCAAATTGGGAGGGGGCCCGCCCCCCCCCCCTTTCCTTCCTCCCTCCTTCCCCTTCCTTCCCTCTCCTACTCCAACTTGGGAAAGGGGAATCCTACTCCCACCGGGAGTAGGACTCCCTCCTTGGGCGCGCCTAGAGAGGGCCGGCCCTCCCCCTCCTCCACTCCTTTATATACGGGGGAGGGGGCACCCAATAGACACACAAGTTGATCATTGATCTCTCTTAGCCGTGTTAGGTGCCCCCCTCCACCATAATCCACCTCGGCCATATATTAGCAGTGCTTAGGCGAAGCCCTGCGTCGGTAACGTCATCAATACCATCATCACGCCGTCATGCTGACGAAGCTCTCCCTCGAAGCTCTACTGGATCATGAGTTCGTGGTATGTCGCCGAGCTGAACGTGTGCAGTCCGCAGAGGTGCCGTAACTTTAGTGCTGGGATCGGTCAATCATGAAGACATACGACTACATCAACCGCATTGTCATAACGCTTCCGGTTACGGTCTACGAGGGTACATAGACGATACTCTCCCCTTTGGTTGCTATTCATCACCATGATCTTGCGTGTGCGTAGGAAAATTTTGAAATTACTACGTTCCCCAACAATGGCATCCGAGCCAGGTTTATGCATAGATGTTATATGCACGAGTAGAACACAAGTGAGTTGTGGGAGATACAAGTCATACCGCTTACCAAAGATGTCATACTTTGGTTCGGGCGGTATTGTTGGATGAAGCGCCCGGACCGACATTACGCCAGACGCTTACGCGAGACTGGTTCTACCGACGTGTTTTGCACATTGTGTGGCTGGCGGGTGTCGGCCCAACTTTAGTTGAACCAAGTGTGACTACGCCCGTCCTTGTTGAAGGTTAAAACAACACTAACTTGACTAACTATCGCTGTGGTTTTGATGCGAGGTAAGAACGATTCTTGCTCAGCCCGTAGCAGCCACGTAAAACTTGCAACAACAAAGTAGAGGACGCCTAACTTGTTTTTGCAGGCATGTTGTGATGTGATATGGTCAAAGCATGATGCTATATTTTATTGTATGAGATGATCATGTTTTGTAACGGAGTTATCGGCAATCGGCAGAGCCATATGGTTGTCGCTTATTGTATGAAATACAAACACCCTGTAATTGCTTTAATTTATCACTAAGCTGCATCGATAGTCGAGAAGCAATAGTTGGCGAGACGACAAGGATGCTACGATGGAGATCAAGGTGTCGCGCCAAAGGATTTATGGTGATCATGATGTTGCTTTGGAGATGGATATCAAAGGCACAATATGATGATGGCCATATCATATCACTTATATTGATTGCATGTGATGTTTATCCTTTATGCATCTTATTCTGCTTTGATTGATGGTAGCATTATAAGATGATCTCTCACTAAAATTTCAAGATACAAGTGTTCTCCCTGAGTATGCACTGCTACAAAGTTCGTCGTGTCGAGACACCACGTGATGATCGGTGTGATAAGCTCAACGTTTTATACAACGGGTGCAAGCCAGTTTTGCACACGCAGTAATACTCGGGTTAAACTTGATGAGCCTAGCATATGCAGATATGGCCTCGAACACCGAGACCGAAGGTCGAACGTGAATCATATAGTAGATATGATCAACATAGTGATGTTCACCATTGAAAACTACTCCATTTCATGTAATGATCAGTTATGGTTTAGTTGATTTGGATCACGTGATCACTTAGATGATTAGAGGGATGTCTATCTAAGTGGGAGTTCTTAAGTAATATGATTAATTGAACTTTAATTTATCATGAACTTAGTACCTGATAGTATTTTGCTTGCCTATGTTGATGTAGATAGATGGCCCGTGCTGTTGTTCCGTTGAATTTTAATGCGTTCCTTGAGAAAGCAAAGTTGAAATATGATGGTAGCAATTACACGGACTGGGTCCGTAAGTTGAGAATTATCCTCATTGCTACACAGAAGAATTACGTCCTGGAAGCACCGCTGGGTGCCAAACCCGCTGCAGGAGCAACACCAGATGTTATGAACGTGTGGCAGAGCAAATCTGATGACTACTCGATAGTTCAGTGTGCCATGCTTTACAGCTTAGAACCGGGACTTCAACGACGTTTTGAACGTCATGGAGCATATGAGATGTTACAGGAGTTGAAGTTAATATTTCAAGCAAATGCCCGGATTGAGAGATATGAAGTCTCCAATAAGTTCTACAGCTGCAAGATGGAGGAGAATAGTTCTGTTAGTGAACATATACTCAAAATGTCTGGGTATAACAATCACTTGATTCAACTGTGAGTTAATCTTCCAGATGACAGTGTCATTGACAGAATTCTTCAATCACTACCACCAAGCTACAAGAGCTTTGTGATGAACTATAACATGCAAGGGATGGATAAGACAATTCCCGAGCTCTTCGCAATGCTAAAAGCTGCGGAGGTAGAAATCAAGAAGGAGCATCAAGTGTTGATGGTCAACAAGACCACCAGTTTCAAGAAAAAGGGTAATGGGAAGAAGAAGGGAACTTCAAGAAGAACGGCAAACAAGTTGTCGCTCAGAGAAGAAACCCAAGTCTGGACCTAAGCTCGAGACCGAGTGCTTCTACCGCAAAGGGACTGGTCATCGAAGCGAATCTGCCCCAAGTATTTGGCGGATAAGAAGGATGGCAAGGTGAACAAAGGTATATGTGATATACATGTTATTGATGTGTACCTTACTAAAGCTCGCAGAGCACCCGGTATTTGATATCGGTTCTATTGCTAATATTTGCAACTCAAATAGGGACTACCGATTGAGCAAAGATTGGCTAAGGACGAGGTGACGATGCGCTGGAAATGGTTCCAAAGTCGATGTGATCGCTGCCGCACGCTACCTCTACATCTACCTTTGGGATTAATATTAGACCTGAATAATTGTTATTTGGTGCCGCGTTAAGCATGAACATTATATCTGGATCTTGTTTGATGCGAGATGGTTATTCATTTAAATCTTAGAATAATGGATGTTCTATTTATATGAGTAATATCTTTTATGGTCATGCACCCTTGAAGAGTGGTCTATTTGTGTTGAATCTCGATAGTAGTAATACACATATTCATAATGTTGAAGCCAAAAGATGTAGAGTTGATAATGATAGTGCAACTTATTTGTGGCATCGCCGCTTGGGTCATATTGGTGTAAAGCGATGAAGAAACTCCATACCGATGGACTTCTGGAATCACTGGATTATGAATCACTTGGTACTTGCGAACCATGCCTCATGGGCAAGATGACTAAAATGCCGATCTCCGGAACAATGGAGCGAGCAACAGATTTGTTGAAATCATACATACTAATATATGTGGTCCGATGAATACTGAGGCTCGCGGCGGGTATCGTTATTTTCTCACCTTCACAGATGATTTGAGCAGATATGTGTATATCTACTTAATGAAACATAAGTCTAAAACATTTGAAAAGTTCAAAGAATTTCAGAGTGAAGTGGAAAATCATCATAACAAGAAAATAAAGTTTCTACGATCGGATCGTGGAGGAGAATATTTGAGTTACGAGTTTGGTCTACATTTGAAACAATGCAGAATAGTTTCAGAACTCACGCCACCCGAACACCACAACAGAATGGTGTGTCCGAACGTCAGAATCGTGATTTTACTAGATATGGTGCGATCTATGATGTCTTTATTGATTTACCGCTATCGCTTTGGGGTTATGCTTTAGAGACGGCTGCATTCACTTTAAATAGGGCACCATCGAAACCGCTGAGACGACGCCTTATGAACTGTGGTTTGGCAAGAAAGCAAAGTTGTCGCTTTTAAAGTTTGGGGCTGCGATGCTTATGTGAAAAAGCTTCAACCTGATAAGCTCGAACCCAAATCGGAGAAATGTGTCTTCATAGGATACCCAAAGGAAACTATTGGGTACACCTTCTATCACAGATCAGAAGGCAAAACATTTGTTGCTAAGAATGGATCCTTTCTAGAGAAGGAGTTTCTCTCGAAAGAAGTGAGTGGGAGGAAAGTAGAACTTGATGGGGTAACTGTACCTGCTCCCTTATTGGAAAGTACTTCATCACAAAAACCGGTTCCTGTGACACCTACACCAATTAGTGAGGAAGTATGATATTGATCATGAAACTTCAGATAAAGTTACTACCGAACCTCGTAGGTCAACCAGAGTAAGATCCGCACTAGTGTGGTACGATAATCCTGTTTTGGAAGTCATGTTAATTGACCATGGCAAACCTACGAACTATGAAGAAGCGATGGTGAGCCCAGATTCTGCAAAATGGCTTGAGGCCATGAAATCTGAGATGGGATCCATGTATGAGAACAAAGTATGGACTTTGGTTGACTTGCTCGATGATCGGCAAGCCATAGAGAATAAATGGATCTTCAAGAAGAAGATCGACGCTGACAAGAATGTTATCGTTCACAAAGCTCGACTTGTTGCGTAAAGGTTTTCGACAAGTTCAAGGGGTTGACTATGATGAGACTTTCTCACCAGAAGCGATGCTTAACTCGTCCAATCATGTTAGCAATTGCTGCATTTTATGATTACAAAATTTGGCAAATGGATGTCAAAACGCGCTCCTGAATGGATTTCTCGAAGAAGAGTTGTATATGATGCAACCGTAAGGTTTTGTCGATCCAAAGGGTGCTAACAAAGTGTACAAGCTCCAGCGATCCATTTATGGACTAGTGCAAGCCTCTCGGAGTTGGAATAAACGCTTTGATAGTGTGATCAAAGATATGGTTTTATATGCACTTTTGGAGAAGCCTCAGATTTACAAGAAAGTGAGGGAGCTCAGAGCATTTCTAATATTGTATGTGGATGACATATTGTTGATTGGAAATGATATAGAATTTCTGGATAGCATAAAAGTAAACTTGAATAAGAGTTTTTCAATGAAAGACCTCGTGAAGCTGCTTATATATTAGGCATCAAGATCTGTAGAGATAGATCAAGATGCTTAATTGACTTTCACAAAGCACATACCTTGACAAAGTTTTGAAAAGTTCAAAATGGATTAAGCAAAGAAAGGGTTCTTGCCTGTGTTGCAAGGTGTGAAGTTGATTCTGCACTCAATGCCCACCACCGCAGAAGATAGAGAGAAAATGAAAATGTTCCCTATGCTTCAGCCATAGGCTCTATCATGTATGCAATGTTGTGTACCAGACCTGATGTGTGCCTTGCTATTAGTTTAGCAGGGAGGTACCAAAGTAATCCAGGAGTGGATCACTAGACAGCGGTCAAGAACATCCTGAAGTACCTGAAAAGGACAAAGGATATGTTCCTCATTTATGGAGGTGACAAAGAGCTCATAGTAAATGGTTACGTTGATGCAAGCTTTGACACTGATCCGGACGATTCTAAATCGCAAACCCTATACGTGTTTATATTGAACGGTGGAGCTGTCAGTTGGTGCAGTTCTGTAACGCCCTCGATGCGGCTATATCTCCCACGTGTCGAAGCACGACTTAGAGGCATAACCGCATTGAAAGCAATGTCGCAAGTGAGGTAATCTTTACACAACCCATGTAATACATAAGGGAAAGAGATACATAGTTGGCTTACAATGCCACCTCACACAATACATAAATAAACATCCATCATCCGATTACACTCAAGGTCCGACTACGGAACCAAAATAAAAGAAGACTACCCCAAATGCTACACAGATCCCCGATCATCCCAACTGGCTCCACTATCGATCATCGTGAAAAGACACATAGTAACCACCACGCCTCGCTGAACTCCCACTTGAGCTCGGTTGCGCCACCGTGACCGCATCGCCGGCACTGCAACTGCTTTGGTAGAATCTGTGAGTCACGGGACTCAGAATCTCACACCCCGAGATCAAGACTATTTAAGCTTATAGGAAGAACAGAGTTGTGAGGTGGAGCTGCAGCAGCGTTACCAGCATATATGGTGGCTACATTCGCAAAAGAGAGCGAGAAGAGGAGCAAGGCACGGTCGTGAAGCTAGTAGCGATCAAGAAGTGATCCTGAACTACTTACGCCAAACATAACTCCAACATCGTGTTCACTTCCCTGACCGCCGAGAAGAGACCATCACGTTACACACGCCGTTGATGTGTTTTAATCAAGGTCAACTTCGGTTTTCTACAATCGGACATTAACAAATTCCCATCCGCCTCATAACCGCGGCACGGCTTTCAAAGATAATACCCGCAGGGTGTCCCAACTTAGCCCATTATAAGCTCTCACGGTCAATGAAGGATATTCCTTCTACCGAAGACCCGATCGCCTCGAATCCCGGACTAGAAGACATTTCGACAAAGAATAAAACAAGACCAGCAAAGTCGCCCGACAGCCGACAAACCCGATAGGAGCTGCACATATCTCGCTCGTGGCACATCCGGATGAGACATCCTACGAGTAAAACCAAGCCTCAAGTTTCCCCAACGTGGCCCCGCAGTTTGCTCGTTTCGGGCCAGCACTCCAATGGTAAAACCAAAGTTGGGCCTTGCTGGAGGAGTCTTATTCAAAGCGAACTGTCAAGGGGGTCCCATAAATCACCCAACCGTGTCAGGAACGCGAAATCAAGGAACATAACACCGTATGACGGAAACTAGGGTGGCAAGAGGAACAAAACACTGCATAAGGCCGAGTCTTCCACCCTTTACCAAGTATATAGATGCATTAATTAACCAATAGATATTGTGATATCCCAACAAGTAAACATGTTCCAACAAGGAACAACATCTCCATGTTCCAACAAGGAACAAACTTCATCTTCACCTGCAACTAGCAACGCTATAAGAGGGGCTGAGCAAAGCGGTAACATAGCCAAACAATGGTTTGCTAGGAAAGGATGGTTAGAGGTTTGACATGGCAATATGGGAGGCATGATAAGCAAGTGATAGGCATCGTAGCATAGGCATAGCAAAAGAGCGAGCATCTAGCAAGCAAAGATAGAAGTGATTTCGAGGGTATGGTCATCTTGCTCGCAAAGTTCTCGAGTTGTCGAAAGCTTGATCCTCGTAAGTTGCTTTCAACAGGTTCCTCGCTCATGTACTCGCCTCCGGCTCTACCCAAAGCAAGAACACAAACAATGGAACCACAATAAATCAAGGTGCAATGCACAAGCAACATGATGCAATACATGGCATGATATGCGAGATGTGATATGCAATGCGTATGCGTGTTCGAAGGAAAATGATGAACCAGGCATCAACTTGGCAAACCAAGTATGTCACTGAAAGGTGAGATGATTTCGGTTGAAATCGATATAAAGATCACCGGAATCGGATGCACGGTTTGCAAATGGCAAGCAAAACAAGAATGTCACAAATCTGCCATTAACGGCATGATACCACTTAGCAAGCAACAAGAAATTAAGCTACTGCACCCAAACGAACCAACAAAGCATATGGCAGTGATCTACTCAAGATGCTTGACAAAAGATGAACACTGAGCTACGGTTAAATCAAACCATAACAGGTCCAAACAAGCATGGCAAAAGTGCAAAATATATCACCTGCACAGACTTGGAGAAAATATCAACATGGCGTAATCAGATCAGAAGCAATGTTCAGAGCAAGCAAACAACATGCTACAGGAACTTATAATAGCAAAACAAGGCATGGCATGAATCTACTCAAAGCATAGAACAGAAGTCCCTTACTGACCATGAGTCAAAAGGGATCATAAAATGCAATAGCAACCATGTCAATATAGCAAGTTTCGTTAACAGATTCAGCAAACAGGGCATGACATAAACAGATAACAAGTAGGCATGTTTAAGAGCTTGATGCACTCACTACAGAGCATTACATGATAAACTAAGCATACCTCCATCAAGAAGACATGTCATAGAAGATATACATGGCAAGAACAACATCATAGCATACACGGATCAACTACAACAACCTTGGCAAAATTGAATAACAAGTAAACAATCTGCCAGGAAACATTTTATAGCAAAAGTAGAGCTCGATTGACTCAAGCTATAGCACTCCATAATTGCAAACAAGGGCATAGATAGATAGATCATAACCATATGTTCAAAACATCCTTACTGAAGTATCTCAAAATATGCATGGATCTATCGGTAGCATCAAGTTAACATGGCATAAAAATATCAGCAAAATAGGGGCTGAAATCAGCAACATCATGAAGCCTACTTTGCATGCTTGTGCTAGTCACCACAGAGATCACAAAAATAAATGGCATACACCCCTGTAAAGATGGCATGGCATATTACAAAACACATGTAGAACTCAAGTTCATAGGATGCACACATCAATCATGGCAAAAATGACAAAAGTGCATGTTCTGTTAAGAAACAGAAACTAACATCACATAGCCCTCTTCCAACAGCAATTCGGGCATCAAGATAAGCTCAAATGAAAATTATGCAATGAGACGAAATGATCTACTCTTCGAGACGAACAATCCGATATGCTATACGCCCAAAACGGAGCCACGAGTGCAGAGCTATGGCATGATGAAAATGCAACAATATACTGACAGAATAAAAGACTTGGAGGAATCCGGGGGAGAAGGAGAAGTCAACCCTCGTGATTCTCGGATCCAGATCCGATCGAGGCGGTGGTGGCGGCTCACCGGAGAGGGAGGAAGGAGAGGCCGGGGCCGAGGCTGGGCCGACCGGAGGAGGAGGGGGGCCGGCGCGGGCGGCCGGTGGAGGCGCGGCGGGCGGCACGGGCGGCGGGAGGCGGTGGAGGCGGTGGCCGGGCGGCGCTGGCGCTGGACGGCGGGGGCGACAGCCGCTGGCGGCGCGGCGACGGCCGGCGGCGGGCGGGAGGCGGCGAAGGCGGCGGCGCTGGGCGGGCGGGGCCCTGCGCTGGTTCGGGCGGCCGGGCGGCGGCGACGGCGGGCACGCCCACGGAGGCGCGCGAGTGGTCGGGCGGCGGCGGGCGGACACGCCCGTCTGTTCGGACGGTGTCCGCGATCGGAGAGGAGCGGGCTAGGGTTAGGTAGGAAATGATCCGGATTTTCGGGGAGGCTATATTTATAGGTAGAAGGAGCTAGGAAGCTCCAAATGAGGTGCGGTTTTACCACACGATCGTGATCCCGACGACGGAGAGCATGGAAGTGACTTAGATGGGTTATTGGGCTGTTTTGAAGGGTGTTGGGCTGCAACTTAAAAGAGGCCTTTGCGTGAGTGCGGTTAACCGTTGGAGTACCAAACGAGCTCCAAATGACCCGGAACTTGACAGGTGGTCTACCGGTGCTATACCAGGGCCACTTGGCAAACCTCGGTCCATTCCGAGAAAGTTTAGTACCTGCTCACGGAAAAACGTAAAAGGGGACGCCGGGGGACATAGGAGTGCCGGATTGCAAAACGGACAACGGGGAAAATGCTCGGATGCATGAGACGAACACGTATGCGAATGCGATGCACATGATGACATAATATGAAATGCATGACATGGACAAAATGCAAAAATGAAGAAAAACCCAACCACGGAGGGAATATCATATCACAATGCCGAAAATGGCAAGAGTTGGAGTTACAAATATGGAAAGTTACATCCGTGGTGTTACAACACTCCACCACTACAAGAGGATCTCGTCCCGAGATCTAGGACTGAAAGAACTCCGGATATTCGGAACGGAGGTGATCCTCGCGCCCTGTGTGGCTTCTCGGTCGGAATGGTGTGACCACTTCACTTTCAGGAATTTGATTGACTTGTTGCAGTCTTGCGCCGGTTTCTTCAAGAATAGCAACGGGTGCTCATGATAAGAGAGATCTTCTTGGAGGTCAATTTCTTGAAGTTGATGGTGCGCTCAGAGTCTTGAAGCACTTTGGCGGTTGTGACACATGAAACACATCGCACGCTCGCTGGTTGGACGGAAGCTCGTTGATAGGCTAGATCGCCTCTTTTGCCAATGATATTGAAAGGACCCACGATCTAGGGGCAAGCTTCCTTTGATACCGGGTTACGACGAGTGCCTTTCATTGAGAGACGCGGAGGTAGACATGGTCTCCGATTTCAAAAGCCACATCACGGTGCTTGTCATCATAATAGTTCTTCCGCGCGATTATGCTGCTTTGAGATTCTCACGAATGACTTTGCACATTTCTTCGCTTTTGTGATCAAGTCATTGCCAAGAAGTTGGCGCTCACCTGCCTCGACCAATTGAGAGGAGTACGCACTTTCGCCATAGAGAATTTCGAATGGGCCTTGCCTCAACTCGCTGGAAGCTGTTGTTGTAGGAGAACTCGCATATGGAAGACAATCTTCCCACTTCATACCAAGGAAATGACACAAGCCCCGAGCATGTCTTCGAGGATTTGATTGACTCGCCGACTTGGCCACTTGTTTGAGGATGGAAAGTCTGTGCTGAAACGAATGTTGGTGCCCATGGCCTTCTCAAAAGAATCCAAAACTTGGAGGTAAAGATGCTGCCACGGTCTCAAGAGATCACTTGTGGAATGCCGCAAGGAGACAATCCTCGAGGTGTATAACTCGCCAACCGAGCTGCTGTGATAGATTCTTTGATAGGAAGAAAATGAGCCACTTTAGTAAGCTTGTCAATGACAACGAAGATAGCATCATTTCCACGCTTGGACTTTGGAAATCCAGTCACGAAGTCCATTTCAATATGATCAAACTTCCATTTCGAATAGCAAGAGGTTGGAGGAGACCAGCTGGTCGTTGGTGTTCGCTTTCACTCTTCTCGCAGACATCACACTCATTCACGAATTGAGCAATTTCGCTTCATTCGAGTCCACCAATATGACCGCTTGAGGTCATGGTACATCTTCGCATTTCCAGATGAATGAATAGAAGCGAATTGTGTTCCTCGCTCATAATGACTTTGCGAAGATCACCCTTTGGAACCACAATCCGCTCCTCAAGAAAAGAGTATCTTTGTCATCAATGTGGAAGCACTTGTACTTGAATGCCCTTGTCGATACCACGCTTCACCTTTTTCACCATGGTATCCAGGAGTTGAGCCTCACGAATCTTATCTTCC
The DNA here is from genome assembly GCA_021605205.1 of Aegilops longissima. Taxonomy (NCBI): domain Eukaryota; kingdom Viridiplantae; phylum Streptophyta; class Magnoliopsida; order Poales; family Poaceae; genus Aegilops; species Aegilops longissima. The sequence continues at coordinate 507,967,176 of CM038677.1, forward strand.
AAATTAGGAGAGACTATGAGGTTGGTAAGAAAGCCTTGAGGAACAACTTGAAGATTCAGCTTATGGAAAGCTTCACGATATCCGTTGGAAGGGCTTGAGGATTAAACTGCTGCAATAAGCCTTCCTGCTCAAAGCATCTGCAATGACATTGGCCTTGCCCTGAGTATATTCAATACTTGGGTTGTACTTTTGAATCATTTCACCCATCGAGTTTGCTCGAGGTTGAGGTTGGGTTGAGGAAGATATACTTGAGACTCTTGTGATCGGTGAATATGTCCACTTTCCTTCCCAACAAGAGATGTCTCCATGTTATCAATGCATGGACAATCGCCGCCAACTCAAGATCGTGAGAGGGGTAGTTCTTTTCGCTGGGCTTCAATGACGAGAGGTATAGGCCACAACTCTCTTCTCTTGCATTAACACAGCACCGAGACCTTGAAGAGAAGCATCACGTAAAACTTCAATGGCTTGGATTCATTAGGAGGAGTCAAGACAGAGCTGTGACGAGTTTCTCTTTGAGAGTATTGAAAGCAACGCCACACTCGTGGAGACCGTATATACTTCACATGCTTCGGAGGAGGTTGGAAAGAGGCTTTGCAATCTTAGAGAAGTTCTCAATGAATCTTCGCAATAGCTTGCAAGACCAAGCAAATCGCTAAGTTGCTTGACATTCGAGGAGGTTCCCAATTCACAACCGCAGACACCTTCTCGGATTAACAGCGATGCCCTTGGCGGAGATGATGTGACCAAGATAAAGCACTTCATCAAGCCAAAATTCACATTTGGAAAACTTCAGATAGAATTGATGCTCTCTGAGCTTGTCGAGCACCAATCGCAAATGTTTGGCATGATCCTTCTTATTCTTGGAGAAGACCAAAATATCATCAAGATAGACCAGGACGAATTCATTGGTGTAGGGGTTGAAAATGAAGTTCCTCATTCGAGAGAATGTTGGAGGAGCATTGACAAGGCCGAAAGACATGACAGTATATTCATAAGAACCAAAGCTTGTTCTGAATGCTATCTTGGGAATATCTTGTTCACGAATGCGAATTTGATGATAACCCATACGAAGGTCAAGCTTGGAGAACACTTTAGCACCTTTGAGTTGCTCGAATAGCTCATTGATGTTGGGAAGTGGATACTTGTTATTGATTGTCTTCTTATTCAGTGGACGGTAATCGACGCAAAGTCGGTCCATGCCATCCTTCTTCTGGACAAAAAGAACACCACAACCCAAAGGAGATGAACTCGTTCTGATCAAACCCAGACGCTCTTGTTCATCGAGCTGCTTCTTCAATTCCTTCAGCTCATTAGGTCCAAGCTTGTATGGACGCTTGCAAATGGGTTCAGTGCAAGGCTCAAGATCGATAACTAATTCAATCGGCCGTGAGGAGGCATTCCGGAAGCTCTTCCGAAAGACATCTTGGTACTCACAAACGATCGAATCGAGAGATAGCATCCAATTCGCCCTTCTCATTGAGAGAAAACAACCAATGGTTTCATCACGAAGCGCATAGATGATCACATCATTAGAAGAGTGAGTCAATTGAATTTCCCCGCAGCACAATCAAGCTGAGCTTTATGCCGAGAAAGCCACCCATCCCGAGAATAAGATCAATATCCGAGTCACCAAGGAAAATTGGTTTAGCCAGAAATCTATAGTCGCCCATCTTGATAGAGACATCGAGCAATCAAACTAGAAGTCATAAGCTTTCCGGAGAAACAACTTGCATAACTTTGGACAAAATCTCGTGTCAACATTGTGCTTCATGCAAAAGGATATGACATGAAAGAATGCGATGCACCAAGATCAAATAAGACTTTTGCAGAATATCATTAATCGAGAGATTACCCATTATCACATCGAAGAATCTCTCGCTTGCGCTGCATTCATCATGTTCACCTTTGCAGACTTGGGATTATGCTTGACCACCGCATTGCTGGAAGATTTCACAGAGGAGGAGGCGGAAGGCGCTTTGGTTGAAGCACTTGTTTGCATAGTGACCTTCTCGCTAACACTTGTTGCAAGTCACCTCCGAGAGCGGAAGTGATAAGGAGCATTTGACCTTGGAGCTTGAGAATTAGACTTGATCTAATAGCCTGGTTGGGCGGGTGGAAGATCCACGACCACCTGAGTTCTTCTCACGATAAGGCCGACGGAACGGAGGAGGTGGAAGGTAGAACTTTTGTCGCTTAGCTGCCACTTGAGAGGAAGAAGAAGACTGAACTGCATCCCCGATTCTCTTCTTAGAAGCCTCACATTTGAGCTGGGCAGCTTCTTGCTTCAAAGGCCATGTTGTAGAAATCATCATACTTTTCTCGCTCAAAAGCACGAGAGCTAATTGCAGATCTTCTCCGAGACCACCTCCGAATTGATAGATCATACTCTTTTCATCGTGGACGCCTTGCTTAGCAAAGCGAAGCGAAGCTCGAACTGGATATTGTATTGATACACGACATGTTGCCTTTCTTGAGATTGCGGAACTCCTCACGCTTGCTCTCAACAACACTTTTCGAATGTGGTGAGCTTTGAAGTCTCGCGGAACTCATCCTGTAATTACACGACCTCCTCTCGAATCTTTGTATTGTTGATACCACTCAGCAGCTTGGTCCTTGAGTTGAAACGAAGCAAACTTGACAAAGTCCTCGTGTCCGACATTGCTACATTCAAAATGTTTGCAGATGTCCACAAGCCAATCGTTTGCTCTGTGGCCTCGGCTACGTAAGCTGAAAGACTTCGCTTATTAGCGAGGAACCGATCGAGGGTAGCAAAGTGCGGCTGGTTGTTGCCTTGGCCTTGATTGCCTTGATTGCCTTGCCCTTGGGTACGCTTCTGCAAGAGTTGCAAAATCATCTCGAGCATTTGCGTTGGTGGCTGCCATGATAGTTGCCATGCCTCCGGAGGCGGAGGTGGAGGTGGAGGGTCTGACCGACTCCCATCATTATGCTCCGGATTCAGACGCTGGCGGAGCCATCTCAAGAGGGTGACATCCGTTAGCACTTTGATAGACAGATAGACAAGTTGAAACAACGGATAGAAATTGCAACATATAGTCTTCACAATAAACATTCGAACAAGGATGAACGAATGAATTCCAAAGTTAACATCACACGTCCAATAAGGTGAGAAGCCACTTGATTAAGGGTTGATGAAAAAATGACAAGGTACGATCGAACAAATAAGTGGTAAGGATTACCCAATCGCAAACCAAATATCTCGGGAAGAAATGCTAGGAGCTACTTGAATCCCACCTATAAACTCCCCAAACTTTCTCGGTTATGCAACTGGTGTTGGGGATACAGGGACACAAAATATATCACCCAAACTAACAATACCTAGATCCAATTGTATCCATCCGTCAACACATAACCAAGAAACCTTCGAAATCGTGTACCTCGACCTTCAAAAGCATCCGTTATACGAGTCATGGCAATACTCCCGAGCTCGCCCCAAAGATCAAGTTATCGTGGTTATCTCACCAACAACTGCATAAAAGAGATTTTCGATGTCGGCAAATCTCGTATTCCAGAATCGCAACGATAAAATTGTGAAGACAACACCCTGAGCTCAACTCCCCGGACACCGCCACAACCCCTAAATGTCGAGGCACCAAGAACAATGCTCTCATCACAAAACCATCGAACGATTCCAAGATACCCGCGTGATCCTAAAAAAATTTTAGTGAAATTTGAGGAGAGGAGAGTCAAAACTTCTACGTTAGGAGACCTCACCAGAGCGATTTAAGGACCTGGGAGTAAAAGAATCCTACTCTCCGATATATATAATCCTAAGACTCAAAACATTTTTGTTCTAGACTCAACAACGCTAGCAAACAATCAGCTGGGGCTCCTAAGTCGGGATGGCTCGATTACCAACTTGTAACGCCTCGATGCGGCTATATCTCCCACGTGTCGAAAGCACGACTTAGAGGCATAACCGCATTGAAAGCAATGTCGCAAGTGAGGTAATCTTTACACAACCCATGTAATACATAAGGGAAAGAGATACATAGTTGGCTTACAATGCCACTTCACACAATACATACATAAACATCCATCATCCGATTACACTCAAGGTCCGACTACGGAACCAAAATAAAAGAAGACTACCCCAAATGCTACACAGATCCCCTATCGTCCCAACTGGCTCCACTACGATCATCGTGAAAAGACACATAGTAACGACCACGTTCCTCATCGAACTCCCACTTGAGCTCGGCTTCGCCACCTGACCGCATCGCCGGCACTGCAACTGTTTTGGTAGAATCTGTGAGTCACGGGACTCAGAATCTCACACCATGAGAGCAAGACTATTTAAGCTTATAGGAAGGACAGAGTTGTGAGGTGGAGCTGCAGCAAGTTTACTCAGCATATATGGTGGCTACATTCGCAAAAGAGAGCGAGAAGAGGAGCAAGGCACGGTCGTGAAGCTAGTAGCGATCAAGAAGTGGTCCTGAACTACTTACGCCAAACATAACTCCAACATCGTGTTCACTTCCCGGACCACGAGAAGAGACCATCACGGTTACACACGCTTGTTGATGTGTTTTAATCAAGGTCAACTTCGGTTTTCTACAACCGACATTAACAAATTCCCATCTGCCTCATAACCGCAGGCACGGCTTTCGAAAGATAATACCGCAGGGTGTCCTAACTTAGCCCATTATAAGCTCTCACGGTCAACGAAGGATATTCCTTCTACCGGAAGACCCGATCAGTCTCGAATCCCGGACTACAAGACATTTCGACAAAGAATAAAACAAGACCAGCAAAGCCGCCCGATTGTGCCAACAAACCCGATAGGAGCTGCACATATCTCGCTCGTGGCACATCCGGATGAGACATCCTACGAGTAAAACCAAGCCTCAAGTTTCCCCAAGGTGGCCCTCAGCGATGCTGCTTTGTTTGGGCCAGCACTCAAGGAGCACCGGTCCGGGGTTAAATAAAGATGACCCTCGGCTCGCGAAAACCGGGGAAAAAGGCTTAGGTGGCAAATGGTAAAACCAAAGTTGGGCCTTGCCGAGGAGTCTTATTCAAAGCAAACTGTCAAGGGGTCCCATAAATCACCCAACCGTAAGGAACGCTAAATCAAGGAACATAACACCGTATGACGGAAACTAGGTGGCAAGAGGAACAAAACACTGCATAAGGCCGAGTCTTCCACCCTTTACCAAGTATATAGATGCATTAATTAACCAATAGATATTGTGATATCCCAACAAGTAAACATGTTCCAACAAGGAACAACATCTCCATGTTCCAACAAGGAACAAACTTCATCTTCACCTGCAACTAGCAACGCTATAAGAGGGGCTGAGCAAAGCGGTAACATAGCCAAACAACGGTTTGCTAGGAAACGATGGTTAGAGGTTTGACATGGCAATATGGGAGGCATGATAAGCAAGTGATAGGCATCATAGCATAGGCATAGCAAAAGAGCGAGCATCTAGCAAGCAAAGATAGAAGTGATTTCGAGGGTATGGTCATCTTGCCTGCAAAGTTCTCAGAGTTGTCGAAAGCTTGATCCTCGTAAGCGTTCTCAACAAGTTCCTCGTTCACGTACTCGTCTCTCGGCTCTACCCAAAGCAAGAACACAAACAATGGAACCACAATAAATCACGGTGCAATACACAAGCAACATGATGCAATACATGGCATGATATGCGAGATGTGATATGCAATGCGTATGCGTGCTCCGGAAGGAAAATGATGAACCAGACATCAACTTGGCAAACCAAGTATGCCGCTGGAAAGGTGAGATGATTTCGGTTGAAATCGATATAAAGATAACCGGAATCGGATGCACGGTTTGCAAATGACAAGCAAAACAATAATGGCACAAATCTGCCATTAACGGCATGATACCACTTAGCAACAACAAGAAATTAAGCTACTGCACCCAAAAGAACCAACAAAGCATATGGCAGTGATCTACTCAAGATGCTTGACAAAAGATGAGCACTGAGCTACGGCTAAATCACATCATAACAGGTTCAAACAAGCATGGCAAAAGTGCAAAATATATCAGCTGCACAGACTTAGAGAAAATACTGAACATGGCAGAATCAGCATCAGGAAGCAATGTTCAGAGCAAGCAAAAAACATGCTACAGGAACTTATAATAGCAAAACAAGGCATGGCATGAATCTACTCAAAGCATAGAACAAAAGTCCCTTAGTGACCATGAGCCAAAAGGGATCATAAAATGCAATAGCAACCATGTCAATATTGCAAGTTTCGTTAACAGATTCAGCAAACAGATAACAAGTAGGCATGTTTAAGAGCTCGATGCACTCACTACAGAGCATTACATGATAAACTAAGCATACATCCATCAAGAAGACATGGCATAGAAGATATACATGGCAATAACAACATCATATCATACACGGATCAACTACAACAACCTTGGCAAAATTGAATAACAAGTAAACAATCTGCCAGGAAACATTTTATAGCAAAAGTAGAGCTCGATTGACTCAAGCTATGGCACTCCATAATTGCAAACAAGGGCATGGATGGATAGAGCATAACCATATGTTCAAAACATCCTTATCAAGTATCTCAAAATATGCATGGATCTCTCAGTAGCATCAAGTTAACATGGCATAAAAATATCGGCAAAACAGGGGCTGAAATCAGCAACATCATGAAGCCTACTTTGCATGCTTGTGCTGGTCACCACAGGGATCACAAAAATACATGGCATACATCCCTGTAAAGATGGCATGGCATATTACAAAACACATGTAGGACTCAAGTTCATAGGATGCACACGTCAATCATGGCAAAAATGACAAAAGTGCATGTTCTGTTAAGAAACAGAAACTAACATCACATAGCCCTCTTCCAACAGCATTTCGGGCATCAATATGAGCTCAAATGAAAATGATGCAATGAGATGAAATGATCTACTCTTCGAGTCGAGCAACTCGGTATGCTATACGCCCAAAGCGGAGCCACGAGTGCAGAGTTATGGCATGATGAAAATGCAACAATATACTGACAGAATAAAGGACTTAGAGGAATCCGAGGGAGAAGGAGAAGTCAACCCTCGTGATTCTCGGATCCAGATCCGACCGAGGCGGCGGTGGCGGCTCGCCGGAGAGGGAGGAAGGAGAGGCCGGGGCCGAGGCCGGGCCGACCGGAGGAGGCGGGGGCCGGCGCGGCGCGCGCAGGAGGCGCGCGATGGCGCGTACGGGCGGCGGGAGGCGGCGGAGGCGGCGGCGGGTGGCGCTGGCGCTGGACGGCGGGCGACGGCTCGCCGGGGCGGAGCGGGCGACGGCCGGGCGGGCGGGAGGCGGCGGCGGCGGCGGGCGCTGGTCGGGGGGGGCCTCTGCTGGCTGGCGGGCGGGCCGGGCGGCGACGACGGCGGGCACGCCCACGTGGCGGGCATGAAAGTGGTGGGCGGCAAGCGGACACGTCTGCCCGGTCCGGACGGTGTCCGCGCCGGAGAGGAGCGGGCTAGGGTTAGGTAGGAAATGATCCAGGATTTTCGGGGGGAGGCTATATTTATAGGTAGAAGGAGCTAGGAAGCTCCAAATGAGGTGCGGTTCTCGCCCACACGATCGTGATCCGACGACGGAGAGCATGAAAGTGACTTAGATGGGTTATTGGGCTGTTTTGAAGGGGTGTTGGGCTGCAACTTAAAAGAGGCCTTTGCGAGAGTGCGGTTAACTGCTGAGTACCAAACGAGCTCCAAATGACCAAACTTGACAGTGGTCTACCGGTGCTATACCAGGCCACTTGGTAAACCTCGTCCATTCCGAGAAAGTTTAGTACCCGCCACGGAAAAACGTAAAAGGGGACGCCGGGGACATAGGAGTGCCGGATTGCAAAATGCATAACGGGAAAATGCTCGGATGCATGAGACTAACATGTATGCGAATGCGATGCACATGATGACATAATATGAAATGCATGACATGGACAAAATGCAAAAATGAAGAAAAAACCCAACCACGGAGGGAATATCATATCACAATGCCGAAAATGGCAAGAGTTGGAGTTACAAATATGGAAAGTTACATCTGGGGTGTTACAAGCTCTAAACAAAGCGTAGTGGCAGGATCTACGTGTGAAGCGGAGTACGTAGCTCCTTCGGAAGCAGCAAATGAAGGAGTCTGGATGAAGGAGTTCATATCCGATCTAGGTGTCATACCTAGTGCATCGGGTCCAATGAAAATCTTTTGTGGCAATACAGGTGCAATTGCCTTGGCAAAGGAATCCGGATTTCACAAGAGAACCAAGCACATCAAGAGACGCTTCAATTCCATCCGGGATCAAGTCCAGGTGGGAGACATAGAGATTTGCAAGATACATATGGATCTGAATGTTGCACACCCGTTGACTAAGCGTCTTCCACGAGCAAAACATGATCAGCACCAAGACTCCATGGGTGTTAGAATCATTACTGTTTAATCTAGATTATTGACTCTAGTGCAAGTGAGAGACTGAAGGAAATATGCCCTAGAGGCAATAATAAAGTTATTATTTATTTCCTCATATCATGATAAATGTTAATTATTCATGCTAGAATTGTATTAATCGGAAACATAATACATGTGTGAATACATAGACAAACATAGTGTCACTAGTATGCCTCTACTTGACTAGCTCGTTGATCAAAGATGGTTGAGTTTCCAAGCCATAGACATGAGTTGTCATTTGTTTAACAGGATCACATCATTAGGAGAATGATGTGATTGACTAGACCCATTTCGTTACCTTAGCACTTGATCGTTTAAGTTTACTGCTATTGCTTTCTCCATGACTTATGCATGTTCCTATGACTATGAGATTATGCAACTCCCGAATACCGGAGGAACACTTTGTGTGCTACCTGTCGGTGTCAAAACCGGCGGATCTCGGTTAGGGGGTCCCGAACTGTGCGTCTAGGGTCAATGGTAACAGGAGACTGGGGACACGATGTTTACCCAGGTTCGAGCCCTCTCTATGGAGGTAATACCCTACTTCCTGCTTGATTGATCTTGATAAATATGAGTATTTCAAGAGTTGATCTACCATGAGATCGTAATGGCTAAACCCTAGAAGTCTAGCCTGTATGACTATGGTAATGAGTCTCTCTCTTTCCGGACTAAGTCCTCCGGTTTATATAGACACAGGAGAGTTACACAGCACTTGACCTAGGGTTACACAGGGTCGGTTACAAAGAAAGGAATCTACATATTCGGTCGCCAAGCTTGCCTTCCACGCCAAGGAGAGTCCCATCCGGACACGGGTGCAGTCTTCGGTCTTCGTATCTTCACAGCCCATCAGTCCGGCCCATGGCTAACAGGCCGGACGCCCGAGGACCCCTTAGTCCAAGACTCCCTCAGTAGCCCCTGAACCTGGCTTCAATGACGAGAAGTTTGGCGCGCAGATTTGTCTTCGGCATTGCAAGGCGGGTTCCCCTTTCCGAACTCCAAGATAGTCCCCGAACGTGATGATTGTGTCCGGACCTGTAACACACACCACACACAACCGCAGAGAGAATATAATATTCCACGGGTCCAATCCGCTGACAACTTTTTTCAACGTGACATCACGTCTGCTCGGTCATAATTTCGGACCGTTTTGTTCTGCCGTTCCATGTTTCGGAGACGCGGTTGCTATTGGCACATCTTGTCAAAGCAAAGATCGTGTCCCCTTATTGCGGGATTCTCATCAATACGGGTATGGGTAACCCGACCGTGTTGTTTACACAACCCTTGGGAATAGGCGAGTTTTATGGAGAGTGAGGAGGCGCTTGATATTCGCGACCATTTATAAGGGGATAAGAATTCGCCCTTGTCTACTCACGCCTTCCCCTTCCTTTGCCCTTCCATTCTTGAGCTCCAGCACCCCAGTCCCCATCTTTCTCCATCTCCGAAAAGCATCCGACTATGTCCGGATCCGGAGGTCAAGGCAAATGGATGGTGTCCTCCGTCAAGGAGAAAGACATTGCCGAGCTTCGGGCGGCCGGGTATTTGGCGAAGGAAATCACCCACCGTCTTCCAGCCCAGGGGCAAGTCGTCCCCACGCTGAAGCCCAACGAGAGGGTGGTATTCATCCCTCACTTCCTCCGCGGCCTGGGGTTTCCACTCCACCCTTTCGTCCGCAGGCTAATGTATTATTACGGGATAGACTTCCATGATCTATCTCCGAACTGTTTCCTCAACATCTTGGCGTTCATCGTCGTGTGTGAGGCCTTCCTCCGTATCCAACCCCACTTCAGGCTGTGGCTCAAAGTCTTCAATGTGAAGCCAAAGGTAGTGGACGGCCAGCACGCGGAGTGCAGAGGAGCCATGGTGAGTAAGCTGGCCAATGTCTCCTGGCCAAAAGGCACTTTCGTGGAGACTGTCAAGGAATGGCAAAAACAATGGTTCTACATCACAGAACCTCGCAGCACAAACTGGGCCACGGCTGCCGAATTTAACTCCGGTGCTCCCATGCGACTCACCTCCTGGGTCGAGAAGAGCCCGAACTGGTGTTCGCCAGACGAGCTGATAGCGCTGCAGACGCGCGTTCAAAGCATGGTAGACAAGAATGTAAAACTTGTCGATGTAATCCAAGTGATGCTGGTTCACCGGATCCTCCCTTGCCAAAGCCGAAAACGCCCCCTTTGGGAGTTTAATCCGAGGAGGCACCAAACCCTGGAGAGGCTCTTTGGAACGACTCACGAAGATGCATGGAAGTTGCTCTTCAAGGGCGATGAGATACTGCCAGCCACGGATTCAGATCGTGGGCACGACGTTAACCATCCTGCCAGCGCGGTAAGTTTCTATCGTGTCCTCTACTTATTTGCTTCAAGGAGGATATATGAACTTTTACTATCATTACTTCTTTAGGAATGGATGGAGAGGGCGAAGCGGATCTAGTGTCCGGCTCCGCTACCTGAAGATCCAGTCATTCTGCGTTTAGCGAAGATGCTGGTGCCGGCGCCCTATACAGCGCCGGCGAAGAAGGCCAAGGGGAAGGCCAAGGGGGTCCGGAGTGACCCCCGTCGCAAGAATGCTTCGGACGCGATGTGTGAAGACAAAACCCGCTCCTCCGCCATCGAAGATAACAACGATGAGGAGGAGGAGGAGGAGAACAACCCTCTCCCTGATGGGGGAAGGAAGAAGAGGGTGATACGTCCATTTTGCATCATGCTTTTATATCGATATTTATTGCATTATGGGCTGTTATTACACATTATGTCACAATACTTATGCCTATTCTCTTATTTTACAAGGTTTACATAAGAAGGAGAATGCCAAGAATCGAATTCGGCCGAAAAGGAGAAAATATTAGAGACCTATTCTCCACAACTCCAAAGTCCCAAACTCCACGGAATATCTTACAATAAATAATAAAAATCCTCGCCAAAGATGAAGGCCAGGGCCCACACCTTGTCCACGAGGGGGGGGCACGCCTCCTAGGGCGCGCCTCACCTCGTGGGCCCCCGGTGGCTCTCCGATGCCCATCTTCGCTATATGAGGTCTTTCGTCAAGAAAAAATCAGAAGCAATCTTTCGGGACTAAAAACTCCGCCACGAGGCGTAACCTTGGCGAAACCAATCTAGGGCTCCGCAGAGCTGTTCGCCGGGGACACTTCCTCCGTGAGGGGGAAATCATAGTCATCATCATCTCCAACGCTCCTCTCAGCGGGAGAGGGCAATCTCCATCAACATCTTCACCAGCACCATCTCCTCTCAAAACGCTAGTTCATCTCTTGTATCCAATTCTTGTCTCCAAGTCCGGGATTGGTACTAGTAGGTTGCTAGTAGTGTTGATTACTCCTTGTAGTTGATGCTAGTTGGTTTATTTGGTGGAAGATCATATGTTCAGATCCTATATGCATATTAATACCCCTCTGATTATGAACATGAATATGCTTTGTGAGTAGTTACGTTTGTTCCTGAGGACATGGGAGAAGTCTTGCTATTAGTAGTCATGTGAATTTGGTATTCGTTCGATATTTTGATGAGATGTATGTTGTCTAGCCTCTAGTGGTGTTATGTGAACGTCGACTACATAACACTTCATCATTATTTGGGCCTAGAGGAAGTCATTGGGAAGTAATAAGTAGATGATGGGTTGCTAGAGTGACAGAAGCTTAAACCCTAGTTTATGCGTTGCTTCGTAAGGGGCTGATTTGGATCCATATGTTTCATGCTATGGTTAGGTTTACCTTAATAGTTTTGTTGTAGTTGCGGATGCTTGCAATAGAGGTTAATCACAAGTGGGATGTTTGTTCAAGTAAGAACAGCACCCAAGCACTGGTCCACCCACATACCAAAGTATCAAAGTACCGAACGCGAATCATATGAACGTGATGAAAACTAGCTTGACGATATTCCCATGTGTCCTCGGGAGCGCTTTTCCTATTATTAGAGTTTGTCCAGGCTTGTCCTTTGCTGCAAACAGGATTGGGCCACCTTGCTTCACTTTATTTACTTTTATTAATTGTTGCTCATTACAAATTATCCTATCACAAAATTATCTGTTACCACTTATTTCAGTACTTGCAGAGAATACCTTGCTGAAAACCGCTTATCATTTCCTTCTACTCCTCGTTGGGTTCGACACTCTTACTTATCGAAAGGACTACGATAGATCCCCTATACTTGTGGGTCATCAAGACTCTTTTCAAGCGCCGCTGTCGGGAGTGAAGCGCCTTTGGTAGGTGGAATTTGGTAAGGAAAAATTTATATAGTGTGCTGAAATTTATCGTCACTTGTTACTATGGAAAGTAATCCTCTGGGGGCTTGTTCAGGTATCTTCACCCTAACAAGAGAGCAAAGAGTTGCTCCTCAACCTAATGAACCTACTGAACCTATTGAAAATGAAACTCCTTTTGAAGTTCCTTCGGGTGTGATGGAAAAACTACTAGCTAATACTTTTGTAGGAGATGGAACCAAGCATCCTGATGAACACTTAATATATGTGGATGAGGTTTGTGGATTATTTAAGCTTGCAGGTATACCCGATGATGTTGTTAAGAAGAAGGTCTTCGCTTTATCTTTGAAGGGAGATGCATTGACATGGTATAGGCTATGTGATGATACGAGATCGTGGAACTACACAAGATTGAAATTGGAATTTCATCAAAAATATTATCCTATGCATCTTGTTCATCGTGATCGCAATTATATATATAATTTTTGGCCTCGCGAAGGAGAAAGCATCGCTCAAGCTTGGGGGAGGCTTAAATCAATGTTATATTCATGCCCCAATCATGAGCTCTCGAGAGAAATAATTATTCAAAGTTTTTATGCTCGACTTTCTCATAATAATCAAACCATGCTCGATACTTCTTGTGCTGGCTCTTTTATGATGAAGACTATTGAATTCAGATGGAATTTATTGGATAGAATTAAACGCAACTCTGAAGATTGGGACCTCGACGAAGGTAAGGAGTAAGGTATGACACCTAAGTTTGATTGTGTTAAATCTTTTATGGATACCGATATTTTCCTTAAATTTAGCACTAAATATGGACTTGACTCTGAGATAGTAGCCTCTTTCTGTGAATCTTTTGCTACTTATGTTGATCTCCCCAAGGAGAAGTGGTTTAAATATCATCCTCCCATAGAAATAAAAGTAGCTGCACCTATTAAAGTTGAAGAAAAGACTGTCACTTATAATGATCCTATTGTTCCTACCTCTTATGTTGAGAACACTCCCTGTTAGAATAAAGGATCATGCTAAAGCTTCAACTGTGGTTCGTAAAAGCAATATTAGAACTTATACACCTCCTGAGCAAGTCAAAGTAGAACCTAATATTGCTATTGTTAAAGATCTCTTGTATGATAATATTGATGGGCATGTTATTCAATTCTGTGGTGAATCTGCTAGAATTGCTAAACCTGGTGCTAAAGATAAACATAGACCTGTGGTAGGCGTGCTTGTTATTTCTGTTAAAATAGGAGATCATTGTTATCATGGATTATGTGATATGGGTGCTAGTGCTAGTGTTATACCTTATGACTTATATAAAGATTAAGCATGAAATTGCACCTGCTGAGTTAGAAGATATTGATGTCACAATTAAACTTGCCAATAGAGATACAATATCGCCAGTGGGAATTGTTAGAGATGTTGAAGTCTTGTGCGGGAAAATCAAATATCCTGCTGATTTTCTTGTTCTAAGCTCCCCACAAGATAGCTTTTGTCCAATTATATTTGGTAGACCCTTCTTGAATACTGTTAATGCTAAGATAGACTGCGAGAAGAATGTTGTTACTATTGTCTTGGATGATATGATTCATGAGATTAATTTCTCTAAATTTAGTAAACAACACCGTGAAGAAGAATTACCTAGTAAGGATGAAATCATTGGTCTTGCTTCTATTGCCGTACCTCCTAGTGATCATTTAGAACATTATTTGTTAAACCATGAAAATGATATGTTTATGAATGAAAGAAGGGAAATAGATGAAGTATTCTTTAAACAGGAACATATTCTGAGACATAATTTGCCTGTTGAAATCCTAGGGGATCCTCCTCCACCCAAGGGTGATCCTGTCTTTGAGCTTAAACCGTTGCCTGATAATCTTAAATATGCTTATCTTGATGAAAAGAAAATAAATCATTTTATTATTAGTGCTAATCTTTCAGAGCATGAAGAAGAAAGATTATTGAAAACTCTGAAGAAGCACCGAGCTGCTATTGGATATACTCTTGATGATCTTAAGGGCATTAGTCCCACTCTATGTCAACATAAAATAAATTTGGAAGAAGATGTCAAACCAGTCCGTGATCATCAACGGAGTCTTAATCCTAAGATGAAAGAAGTGGTAAGGAAATAAATACTAAAGCTTCTGGAGGCAGGTATAATTTATCCCGTTGCTGATAGTCAGTGGGTAAGTCCTGTTCATTGTGTCCCTAAGAAGGGAGGTATTACTGGTGTTCCTAATGATAAAGCTGAATTGATCCCGCAAAGAATTATTACAGATTATAGGATGGTAATTGATTTCCGAAAATTAAATAAAGCTACTAAGAAAGATCATTACCCCTTACCTTTTATCGATCAAATGTTAGAAATATTATGCAAACATACACATTATTGCTTTCTAGATGGTTATTCTGGTTTCTCTCAAATACCTGTATCGACTAAGGATCAATCAAAGACTAATTTTACATGCCCTTTTGGTACTTTTGCTTATAGACGTATTCCTTTTGGTTTATGTAATGCACCTGCTACCTTTCGAAGATGCATGATGGCTATATTCTCTGACTTTTGTGAAAAGATTTGTGAGGTTTTCATGGACGACTTTTTCGTCTATGGATCCTCTTTTGATGATTGCTTGAGCAATCTTGATCGAGTTTTGCAGAGATGTGAAGAAACTAATCTTGTCTTGAATTGGGAAAAGTGCCACTTTATGGTTAATGAAGGTATTGTCTTGGGGCATAAAGTTTTTGAAAGAGGTATTGAAGTTGATAAAGCCAAGGTTGATGCTATTGAAAAGATGCCATGTCCCAAGGACATGAAAGGTAAAAGAAGTTTCCTTGGTCACGACGGATTTTATAGGAGGTTCATTAAGGACTTCTCAAAAAAAATTCGGCCACTGACTAATTTATTACAAAAAGATATACCATTTGTATTTGATGATGATTGTGTAGAAGCATTTGAAATACTTAAGAAAGCACTGATCTCTGCACCTATTGTTCAGCCACCTGATTGGAATTTACCCTTTGAAATTATGTGTGATGCTAGTGATTATGCTGTAGGTGATGTTCTAGGGCAAAGAGTTGATAAGAAATTAAATGTTATCCATTATGCTAGTAAAACTTTAGACAATGCTAAAAGAAATAATGCTACTACTGAAAAAGAATTTTTAGCAGTTGTATTTGCATGTGATAAGTTCAGACCTTATATTGTTGATTCTAAAGTAACTATTCACACTGATCATGCTGCTATTAAATATATTATGGAAAAGAAAGATGCTAAACCTAGACTTATTAGATGGGTTCTCCTGCTACAAGAATTTGATTTGCATATTGTTGATATAAAGGGAGATGAGAACCCCGTTGCAGATAACTTGTCTTGGTTAGAAAATGTTCTTGATGACCCACTACCTATTGATGATAGCTTTCCCGATGAGCAATTAAATGTCATAAATACTTCTCGTAGTACTCCTTGGTATGCTGATTATGCTAATTACATCGTTGCTAAATTTATACCACCTAATTTCACATACCAGCAAAAGAAAAGTTTTTCTTTGATTTGAGACATTACTTTTGGGATGACCCACATCTTTATAAAGAAGGAGTAGATGGTGTTATTAGATGTTGTGTACCTGAGCATGAACAGGAACAGATCCTACGCAAGTGTCACTCCGAAGCTTATGGAGGACACCACGCTGGAGATAGGACTGCACATAAGGTATTGCAATCTGCTTTTAATTGGCCTACTCTCTTCAAGGATGCCCGTAAGTTTGTCTTGTCTTGCGACGAATGTCAAAGAATTGGTAATATTAGTAGACGTCAAGAAATGCCTATGAATTATTCACTCGTTATTGAACCATTTGATGTTTGGGGCTTTGATTATATGGGACCTTTTCCTACCTCTAATGGATATACACATATTTTAGTTGTTGTTGATTACGTTACTAAGTGGGTAGAAGCTATTCCAACTAGTAGTGCTGATCATAACACCTCTATTAAAATGCTTAAAGAAGTTATTTTTCCGAGGTTTGGAGTCCCTAGATATTTAATGACTGATGGTGGTTCACATTTTATTCATGGTGCTTTCCGTAAAATGCTTGCTAAATATGACGTTAATCATAGAATTGCATCTCCATATCACCCTCAGTCTAGTGGTCAAGTAGAATTGAGTAATAGGGAACTCAAATTAATTTTGCAAAAGACTGTCAATAGGTCTAGGAAGAATTGGTCCAAGAAACTTGATGATGCATTATGGGCCTATAGAACTGCATATAAAAATCCTATGGGTATGTCTCCGTATAAAATGGTTTATGGAAAAGCATGTCACTTACCTCTCGAAGTAGAACACAAGGCATATTGGGCTATTAAAGAGCTCAACTATGATTTAAAACTTGCCGGTGAGAAGAGGTTATTTGGTATTAGCTCACTTGATGAATGGAGAACCCAAGCTTATGAAAATGCCAAGTTGTTTAAAGAAAGAGTTAAAAGATGGCATGACAAAAGGATACAAAAGCGTGAGTTTAATGTAGGTGATTATGTATTGCTATACAACTCTCGTTTAAGATTTTTTGCAGGAAAACTTCTCTCTAGATGGAAGGCCCTTACGTTATCAAGGAGGTTTATCGCCCGTGCCATAAAATCAACAACTTCAAGGCACAAATCTGAAGGTGGTAAACGGTCAAAGAATCAAACACTATATCTCAGGTAATCCCATAAATGTTGAAACCAATGTTATTGAAACCGTAACTCAAGGAATACATAAGGACACTTTCCGAACGCTTGCATCTCAAAAGGAGTAGGTATGTGGTGCGGTAAGTAAACCGACTCCAAAACAATTTTAAGGCAATATTCGCTTTGGAATATTTAGAAAATAGAAAATAAGTAGCAGTCCGGGAAGGACACGAGGGCCCCACGAGGGTGGAGGGCGCCTCACCTCGTGGGCACCTCGTACCTTCCGGACTCCGCTTTCTTGCACGATACGATTTTGGTCGGTAAAATTCATTATATATTCTCCCAAGGTTTTGACTCACGATCACGCAAATATCCTCTGTTTTGTTTTCGAGCTGTTGCTGCTGCAGATTAGAGCAAGATGTCTTCTCATGAGTCATCGGGAGAGCTGGTATCTAATCCGCACCGAACCAAGGGCAACAATAAGGTGACCCCTTTGGGCCAACAACGGAGGAGGAGATGGAGGCTGACTTGATGAGAGTAGATGCCATGGAGGATCAAGAAGTCACTTCTCGCTTCCGAGCTGGGTTCGCGATGGGGGAACTACAGAGCTCAGCTATTCCAAACTCGGTTATCCTTCCAATGTTAGATTTCTTTCTTATGAAAATATGAAGAGGAGTGTCACTTGTTCTCCAAGAGCTATGCAACACCCTTGGGTGCAAGGAGCCTTAGCAGCTAAGGTGAAAGCTTCAAGGAAATAATGGACCTCAAGCAGCAAGTCAATAAGCTTGAGGAGGAGAATCGTATCCTAAAGGGCATCATCGCCAAGAATGTTTCACCAACCCCGAAGAAGGAGATATAATCACATGGGTATGGGCACTCCCCTTGGCAACTGCCAAGCTTGGGGGAGGTGCCCCGGTATCGTATCACAACCAAATCTCCTATTGTAGGTGTCAAAACCGGCAGATCTCGGGTAGGGGGTCCCAAACTGTGCATCTAGGCGGAGACAAGGGACACGATGTTTTTACCCAGGTTCGGGCCCTCTCGATGGAGGTAAAACCCTACTCCTACTTGATTAATATTGATGATATGGGTAGTACAAGAGTAGATCTACCGCGAGATCAGAGAGGCTAAACCCTAGAAGCTAGCCTATGGTATGATTGTTGTTCGTCCTACGGACTAAAACCCTCTGGTTTATATAGACACCGGAGAGGGCTAGAGTTACACAGAGTCGGTTACAATGGGAGGAGATCTACATATCCATATCGCCAAGCTTGCCTTCCACGCCAAGGAAAGTCCCATCCGGACACGGGACGAAGTCTTCAATCTTGTATCTTCATAGTCCAGAGTCCGCTAAAGGTTATAGTCCGCCATCCGGACACCCCTAATCCAGACTCCTCAAGAGTCCTCGAACCAGGCTTCAATGATGACGAGTCCGGCAGCAGATTGTCTTCGCATTGCAAGGCGGGTTCCTCCTCCGAATACTTCATAGAAGATTTTGAACACAAGGATAGTGTTAGGCTCGCAAAATAAGTTCCACATACCACCGAGAGAGAATAATAATTACACAACCAATCACGACGATTCCGCAACGTGACATCACACCACGGCCAAGCCTTTATTCAATCGTTTTACTTGTCCCACCTCAGCAAGACTTAGCGAGGCGGTTTCTTGGCACGCCTTGTCGAAGCAGAGATCGTGTCCCTTATTCCGGATTCTCATCAATACGGGCGCGGTAACCGAACCGTGCGCTATTAATTACGGCGCTTGGGAGATAAGCGAGTTTTACCAGCGGGTGGGGACGTGCAGTCTCGTCCGCCCATATAAGGGGTAAGGATCCGCCTTTTTCATCTACGCCTTCTTCCTCCTTTGCTTGTCCATTTTCAAGACTCGAGCTCCAATACCAAGTCCGCACATCCCACCTCAACCTTCTCCAGCCATGTCCGGAGCGGAGGCAAGTGGATGGTCTCCTCCGCCACGGAGGGACACATCAAGAAGTCGAGGGAAGCCGGATACTTGTCCAATGACGCCGCAGACCGGCTCCCAGATAAGGGGCAGCTCATCCCCACCCCAGGCCCCATGAGAGGGTGGTGTTCTCACCCATTTCCTCCATGGACTAGGTTTCCACTTCACCCATTTTTCCGGGGCTCATATTCTACTACGGTCCGGATTTCCACGATCGGCCCCGAACTTCATCCTCAACATCTCGGCATTCATCATCGTAGCGAGGCCTTCCCTCGCATCCAGCCCCACTTCGCTTATGGCTGAAGACCTTCAATGTCAAGCCGAAGGTAGTGGGCGGCCGCCAAGCGGAGTGCGGAGGTGCCATGGTGGGCAAGATGCCCAACGCCCTATGGCTCGAGGGCTCGCTCAGAGAGACCATAAAGGTGGCAATCGGGTGGTTCTACATCACCGAGCCGCGGACCCTGAATGGGCAGCGCCCCGAATCCGATCCGCATCCCCACGCCGCTAACTTCGGAAAGAGAAGGGCCTGTCGTGGGGTAATTCGAAGAGCTGACCGACTCCAAACCTGGCCCAAAACCTGGTGAGCAAGAAGCTCAAACTCGTCAACGTAGTCCAGGTCATGCTCATCCGCCGGATCCTCCCATCCCAACAACGGGCTTTTAGCTTGTGGGAGTTTAATCCGGCACAGCACCGAACCCTGAGCGGGCTCTTCGACACTACGTACGAAGATGCCTGGAAGGTGTTGTTCAAGGGCGCCGAGGCTCCCACATCCGCTATCGAGGATTGCGGATTCAGCACGCAACATCAAGCCAACGAGGTAAGCTGTTTTACCCCTTACGGGATACTTGTTTTTCATAGTTTGACCCTATGCGGGACCTAAACTCCCATACCTTTGACAGGATTGGCAGAAGACGTCCGGGCAGATCAACCGTCCGCCCTTGCCCGAAGACTCCACGGACGCCCGCTGACGGGTTGCTGGTTCCAAAGACCTTACGTGGTGCCGAGAAGAAGGCCAAGAAGAAGGCCACGGAACTCGAAGAGTTCCGGCGCCGGTGGTGTCGGACTCATTGTCCGATGACTCGAGGCGGACTCTCGCATGAAAACGAGGAGGAGGAAGAGAGGTCTCTCCCCCAGTGGGAAGAGAAGAAAGGAAGGCCGCCTAATCGGGGGCGGAGGGTCCAAGAAGGAGGACCCTTCCTCCGAACTACTCCACCAACGCCGACGCATTTAAGAGGAGTGGCCATCCAGGCCAAGCCTCGCAAAATCGTAAGTATCCGGATACCGAATAACTCATGGCGCTCCTTTGTTGCACAAGATCTTCGACGCCGAATATAATCATGCAGTCCGCCCGAGCCCAGGTCGGCGTGTCGTCGAGCGGCTCCTTAAGCTCGCCGGATGTGAATAGCACTTCACTTCCGCCGCCTCCTCGCGCCCACGGATGATGCCGAGGTGGAGTCCCAAAGGGTCCAAGCCAGAGGTGGTGGTCTCGAGGCGCCGCAAGGCGACCTCCCGGACTCAAAGAAAGGGACAAAACCCCAAGGGCTCCAAGTCCGCCCCGACGGACACCGCACCGAACCTTCAGTGGTTCCGAGTCCGCAGCGCCCCTAGTAAGAAGGGCAAGTTTACGACGCCGTGACCTCCGCCCAACCGAGGCACCGGATAATCTGCTGGAGGTGCTTAACGGTGCCTCCATTGATGAGGAGCACCGCACTATTATGAGTGCCGTGATCCAGAAGGTTCAGTCCACCAAGAGCGGGCTGACTGAAGCATGTGCCAACCTTCTAACAGGCTTTGAGGTATGTATTTAAGATATGTAAAAATATTACCGCATAGAAAGTAGCCCCTGATGCTCAGTTTGGTGTTCGGAAAGAAAAGCCGAACTGAGGATCAAAAAGATATACGCAGGAGTCTAACAGAAGTATGTCAATATGGGAATGCAGGCTGTCTGTCTTGACCTGGCCAGACCGACCATGGAGGTCGATGCATTGAAGCAGAGCCTCGAGCGGTCCGAGAACGAGCTCGCCTTGCCAAGAAGCAGCTCAAGACAAGGAAGGTAAGTAATACCTTATGTAAGTATATAAAAAGATGTGGTTGCAAAAATAATAGGACCAACGTGAGTATTACAGGCCACAACCTAGGTGGCAACCCCTGAAGGAAGCGTTGTCCAAGGCCAAAGAAAATGCGCCGTGGAGCGACGAGCGAGAAAAGCAGGAGGCGCGGTGGCGGAGGTGCAGCAAGAGCTCCGTGCCTCGTGAAAAACACGAGTTTGGAGCTTGACTCAAAGACTTGAGAGTCCGAGCTGCCTCCGCCCTTGAGAGGGCCAAATCTGCCAAGGCCAAGCCCAAAAAGCCCTCCAGAAATTGAGGCGATGAAGAAGATAGCGCGGTAAGGCATTCTTTATGCAAAGCAAGCACGTTAAAGTGAGATAATTGTTACTTACCCGAGTCCGAGCTCTCCAGAGCATTCGCAGATCTTCCCCAGCAGTGTCCGACGCTGCCAGATTCTATCGGGCCGAGGAGGGGAGCTCGACGGAAAAGGTGTTCTGGTCCCAGTATGTTGAGGCCGGACACCCGGTGCCCTTGAGCGACCAGATGAAGCAGCTGGTCGAGCTCCATAAGGTGGCCGAACAGGCCATGAAGGGTCTCATAGTACGGCTGTGGCCTGGGGAGGCCATGCCTGGGAGCTACTTCGGGCTGGTGAGGCGGCTGGTGGATGCCTGTCCATGGCTTGAAGTCATCAAGCGCCTCAGATGCATCGAAGGTGCTCAGAGGCCCTTGCCCGTGCTAAAGTGCACTGGGGCAAGATGGACGCTGAGAAGCTTGTGACGGACGGACCATCGTCGGACAAGGAGCATCGCAAGCTCGAGATGTATTATGAGGGCGTCCTGAAGGGTGCGTGCCTTATGGCGGACGAATGCTCCCAAGATATAATTTTTGAGTAAACTCGCATTTGTGATCCTGTACGCTGAAAACTTGTTCATATGCGCTAAGCAATGCTTTTGAATTTAAAATATTACCTTCTGTGTGGCCGTTTATTAAATTTGAGAGATGGCGAGTCGTCGGCTTCTGCCACCATGCCACGAGTGCTGGTGTCGGTGTACTAAGGTAGGGGTACCTTAGTACCCCAAACCTGGGCACGGGCAGTTGCAGCGTCCCCGTGACAAGCCTTGCCGGGCGTCCGCCAAGATCCTCAGCGGCTCCTTTGGAGCCATTCAAGAACAAAGTAGTCAAGACCCCGGCAAGAGGAGCTTGCCGGGAAGGCCACCAGGCACGAGGGAACAAGGCCCCGCAAGAGGAGCTTGTCGGAAGGCTTGGCGGCGCTGAACCCCAAAGCGCCGACAAGGTTCCTCGCTGCAAGGCGCTTGCCGGGCGAAGCACTTCTTCATCTCCGCCCAGCTCACCCGCCAACGTGTCACCACGGGCTCTCCCAAGCACGCGGTCGACGGGCTGTGCAGCCAGCGGGAGTAGCGACAGACGGGCCGACAAGCTACCATCGTGGCGAACGGAGGCGCACTTAACGGTCCTGTTATAATCGTTCGGGCGATCGAGACGGGCATTGATGACCCTTGTCCCTTGCCGCCAGAGTTAGGTATAAATTATCAGACACTGTACAAAGCGGTGTACCAACCTATGTTTTTACCATTGTAACCTTGTCTACTTGCCACATGTGGTAACCCCTTGTGCCTATAAAAGGAGGCCCAGGGGCAATGTAGAAAGGGTTCGGCTGGTTTCGGTCCAGCTCCAGCTTAGTTCATCACATTCATACAAAACCACACTCAGGCTAGGTCTTGTAGCGCCCATTGCTCCCTAGCAAGAGCACAAGATAATCCACAAAGCAGCAGTAGGAGTATTATCTCTCCGGAGAGCTCCGAAGCTGGGTAAATCCGCTCATGTGCATCTCCTCGATCCGCTCTTTGTGCAATCTCTGCCCCCCTCCGAACCACAAGGGACCCAGGTCCCATAGGTGCTCATGGGGCACGATCAGTTCTCCCCCGACATCTTTGGCGCGCTGTAGGGGCGCCGAGGCTGTGTGAACCCGATCCGTGGTCGACGAGCAACTCCATCGACATCTTCGCCGACATGGCGCCAAGAAGAAGCCTTCGGCAGCAGCTGAGCCGTCGCTGCCGAACCCACCACCACCGGAGCCGCCAGTGGTGGGGAACGCTGGCGGAGGGACCAGCGCCGCCGAGAGCCCACGATGCCGCCAGGTCCAAGGACAACGCGCGCGAAAGCGCCGGCGTCTGAATCTGCACCGGCCCTTCGCAGATGCGCGGGACCGACAGCGCCATGATACTCGCGGCACCATACGCCATTGATCAAGGCCAAGCTGGAGGATCCCGAGGCCTCGAGACCCGTGATGCACCCCAAAGATGCCGGACGAGTGGGGTATTTGTCAGGCAAGGGATGCTGCTCCTCCTAACTTGGTTAGGAGTCCGAGCACATCCCGCTTTTTGCTCCGACGCCGTTGCCGCCAACCACACCAGCGAAGCCTTGGCGAGAGCTCGCCATTACTAGATTACCTCCGACGGCCGATAAGGTCGACGAATGGAGGGCCACATTCAGAGTCTCATCGGCCGCTTAACGGCGACGCCTCGCTGGCAACCGAGTGCTTCGGCAGCCGCGACGGGCGATAAGGCGCGAGCCGATGGCGACGAGACTTGCGGGGGTGCACCCACCATACACTCCCCTTCCCGAAGGCCAAGATCGCCGACTCGCCGGATCCACCTCGACAGCGACTCCACGGCGTCATCGGATCCGCGAGCTCGTCGCGACCAACGCCAAGTTCTTCGGGAACGACAAGAAGAGGACGCTCGAACCCATATCGAGCGCCGAAGAGAAGCGCGCCGTCAATCTGACCAACGCGCCGGGCCCACTGTCGATATGCATGCGCTAGGGGAACCAGGCGACTTGCCGTGACGTGTGGGTTGCCCTGCTCACTCGTGAGCTGCGGCAAGTCCGTGGTCTGACAAGAAAAACTTCAAACCAGATGTGCCGGAGAAGTACAATGGCAGGACACACCCATCGGAGTTCCTCAAGATCTACACCATCGCGTGCAAGCTGCGGGGACGAGACGACAAGATCCTCGCCAACTACTTCCCCTTGGTGCTCAAGCCAAATGTCGATCTTGGCTCATGCACTTGCCGGATGGCTCTATTTCTTCTTGGGCAGATTTGTGCCACTAATTTGTTGGCGCCTTCACAGCGCCACAAGCCTCATGGCCAGAGAGTGATCTCCACCTGCTTGCCCGTATGAGGGGAGTCTCGCGCAAATTCATCCGAGATTCAGTCGAGTGCACTACAACATCCCAGACGCTCACCCCGCTGCAAAGGATCGGCATGCTCCATCGAATGTACGCAATCGCAGGATGAGGGAGGAGATGGCGATGTGCAAAGTGAAAGACGCCAGCCGAGCTCTACGCCTGGCCGACAAGTGTTCACGCAGCTGAAGAAGGAAGAAGGCTCGTGAGAGAGTGTGGGAGCAGAGTCTCGAAGGAGGGGATCGCCCGGCAAGAAATAGCCGCAGCGAACAACAGGAGGAAGAAAAACCAAGAAGTACTAGTTGTCGAGCAGTCCGCAAGGATGGTGCCGCCAACAAAGCTAAGGCCGGTGGCTCCGGCAAGGAGGTTGCCGCTGACGCCGACCGCCAAGCCGTGGCGACGCCGACAAGCCCGATAGCTCCAACAAGCAAGATCAGAAAATCCACCGCACTAAGGGCCACGATCTCCAGAGCTGCAAGAAAGTCGAGCAGCTTGTTGAGCTACAGAGAGCTGAATACGAGCGGCGAGACAAGGAGAAAGCCCAACAAGGTGCAGGTGCAGCAAGTAAGAAGAGACCCGGTCGGGGAGGACGCCGCGGCAAGGAGACAGACCTCCCCGTGGTCGCGACAAGGAAGAAGATGAAGATGAAGATGACGAGGACGATGAAGACGATGAGGCTGATGAGCAGGAGTTTCAAAAGGCAACGGAGGTCCTTTGCGCCGACGGTGGTGCGCTCTCGCATGCCTCGCACCGCCAACTCAAGCAATGGATGCGTGAGGTCAATGCAGCAGTAACCATCCATAGAGTCACGCAAACCTCTCGAAATGGTCCAAGACGCCCATCATCTTTGACATTGAGGATCACCCCGATCGCATCACGCAGTCGGTGCCCGCCGATGTTGGTCTCACCAACCATCCGCAACCTCAAGGTCACAAAGATGCTGGTTGACGGCGGGCCGGCCTGAATTTGATCTCCTCCGCAGGCTCGCAGACTTCAAATCCTCGACGATGAGCTCAAGAAACCGGTACTTTCCAAGGAATCAACCCGGAAGGAGCAAGCCCAAAGGGAAGATCACGCTGTTTCGGTAATATTTGCAATGAGCTCAACTTCGAACCGAGAGGGTCACGCTTGACATCGCTGATTTCCCATTGCCCTACAATGGCATACTTGGCCGTCCAGCACTCGCCAAGTTCATGGCCGCCTCTCATTATGCTTACAACCTACTCAAGATGCCCGGCCCGATAAGTGTCATTTCTGTCCATGGCGAAAAGAAAGATGCACTTATCTACGCCGACAAGATTTACCGGGATGCAGCAACCGCGACAGATAACAAACCGCTTACCGCTGAAGCTCCCGGGGCGAAGAAGAAGACCACTAGGTCCGCAAGAGCTCTGCTGCCCACTCCGCAAGCGCACCTCTTCGGAGTGCTGCGCCACCGCCGAGGACGCACCATCGAGCTCCACCGCAAGTGCAACAAGACGATGGCAGCTCCGCCAAAGACCAAGAAGGTGCCCGCCAAGGAGGACGGCACCGGTGGTACCTTCACCATCGATTGCCACGCTGATCCTAAATAGGAAAGCGAGCTCATTGCTTTCTGCGGGCTAACGTCGATGTGTTCGCATGGCAACCATCCGACATCACCGTGTTCTCGTGAAAGTAATTGAGCACCACCTAGCTGTCTTTCCTCACGCCGCCCGCCAAACAGAGTTAGGAAACAGCAAAGGAGCGCCAAGAGTTCATAGCGAAGAAATCAAGAAATTGGAAGCAGCAGGCTTGTCAAAGGAGTCCTCCACCCCACGTGGTTGGCCAATCCGTAGTGGTATCGCAAGGCTAATGGGAAATGGAGACTTTGTATTGACTTCACAGATGTTAATAAAGCTTGTCCCAAGGACCCATTTCCCTTGCCGCAGATCGACCAGATTGTTGACTCCACGGCTGGATGCGATATGCTCGTTTCTTGATGCATATTCATGATATCATCATATATTCATGGCGTAAGAGGATGAAGAGAAACCGCATTCATTACACCATGTGGCACGCATCGCTTATACGGATGCCTTTCGGTTTGAAGAATGCTGGTTCAACCTTTGCAAGGGTAGTCCATGATGCCTTTGGACCATGATACACGTAAATGTAGAAGCTACATGGATGACATAGTGGTCAAGAGCAAAGACAGGCAACCCTGGTTCAAGATTTGATGAGACGCTTGTAAACCTGCACAAGATCAACCTCAAGCTCAACCCCGAGAAGTGCGTGTTTGGAGTCCCTTCCGCAAGCTTCTCGGGTTCTTTGTATCTCAGCGGGAATTGAAGCCAATCCCGACAAGATCAAGGCCATTGAGCAGATCGAGGCACCAAAGCGCCAAGGATGTCGAAGGCTTGCCGGTTGCGGCTGCTCTCAAAGATGTTCATCTCTAAGTTCTGCTGAACGCGCCGCTTTTCAAGATTTTGAAAAGGCAGGTCCAATGAAATGGACTCGGCGGAGGCTGCGCTGCAGGACTTGAAGAGATATCTGTCCTCCGCCCAATACTTGTCGCACCTAAGCCACAAGAGAAGTTGCTGCTGTATATAGCGGCACCAATCAAGTGGTTAGTGCTGCGTTAGTAGCGGAGAGAGAGGCGATGATGAGCCGGCAACCAAGCAGCGCATCCAGCGACAAGCAAGGTGCCTCGCCACAAGCTCTGGTCCCGATAAGGACGGATTAGCGAGGTGGCGACAAGATATGTAAGAAGATGGTGCAGCCCAAAGATACTTTGTCGGTTCCCTTCGCAGGGGCTAGATCGAGGTACTCGTGTGCGTAAGCTGCTTTTCGCCTCCTCATGGCCTCGAGAAAGCTGCGCCATTACTTCCAAGCACATGAGATAACAGTTGTCACCCGCTTCCGCTGAAGAGGATTTTGCATAATCCGTAGCAACAGCAGGATTGTTGAGTGGGTATTTGAACTGCAAGCTTTGGTCTCAAGTTCGAAAGCACTTCAACTATCAGAGCAGGGCAATAGCAGAATTCATAGCAGAATGGACGCCAACGCAGGATGAAGAGATTCCGAGACGAGCATCCCCGCCAAGGAGGCAAATAAAGAATGGCTGATGTATTTTGACGGTGCCTTCTCGCTGCAGCAGCGCCGTGCCCGGCGGTTGCTTATCGCACCCACCGGGAGCACCTCAAATACATAGTCCAAATGCACTTTCCCAAGGAACAAGCAACAAATAATACCGCAGAGTATGAAGGCTTGCTTGCCGGTCTCGTGGATTGCGTGGACCTTGGGATCAAGAAGCTCATTGTCGGGAGACTCACAACTCGTCAGTCCGCCAAGTAAATAAAGATTATCGAGTTCGTTGATGGAAGCGACGTTGATGAAGTGAGGAAGCTGGAAGAGCACTTTGAAGGCTCGCAAATGGAACACGCTCCAAGAGCACGTAATGATATAGCTGATGGCCTCTCCAAATGTGCCGCACTTAAGTTACCTGTGGAACCAGGGATTTTTGTGCTCAAGCTAACTCAGCTAACCGTAGCACCATCAACAGGACAGAGCAAGAAGAGAAAATTGGTTTCCGGCGACTACTTTCCGGCAGAGCTCTCTGAAGCCGCTGCCAAGAAGGTCCCTAAAACCAACGCAAACATCACTGAGGGGCAGTCTGCTCCGACAAACCACGCAGTTTGTATCGTTGAAGCAAACGCTCCCGACAATCTTAGCTCCGGCAAGCTTGACGGGGATCATCGAGCTCCGGCGGACCCACAAGTCCTTGCCGTAGAAGCTGATGGTCCCGCAGTGATAGGTGAGCCTTTGATCCTTGTTGTAGAGCCACAGGCTCCAGCATGGGCACAGCAGATCGTCCATTTCCTTCAGACAAGAGAACTTCCCAAGAGCAAGAAGAAGCGGAAAGAGTAGCCCGGCAATAAGTATGTACCAGTTTGTTGACAACATCCCGCATGTAAGAAGACTCAACGGAGTGAAATTGAAGTGTATTTGCCGAAGATGGACATAAGCTGTTGGCAGAGATACACGGAGGCATATGTGGTCACCACATTGGCGCAGAAGAGCACTTGCCGCAAAGCTTTCCGCAAGGTTTCTTCCGCCGAAGCCTCCAGATGCAACCGCACAAGTAACCAAGTGTGAAGCGCAAGGCCCATTCAAGACAGATACACCAACCAGCTCAAGCTCTCCGTGACGATCCCTTTATCCTGGCCCTTCTCGGTCCGGGGCTCGACATCTCGGCCCTTCCCCGAGCTGTCGGGGGCTTTGAATACTTGTACGTCGAATCGACAAGTTCACAAAGTGGCCGGAAGTGGAACCAAGGAGGAAGGTGACAAAGACGTCAGCCGCCAAGTTCTTCAGTCAATTGTTTGCCGCTTTGGGATTCCTAACCGGATCATCACCGATAACGGCACATAGTTCACGAAGTCGCGCCTTCATGCAAGACGCCCAAGATCTTGGCGCCAAGATCTGCTTTGCTTCCGCTTGCTCATCCGAGAAGCAACGGTCAGCAGAGAGAGCAAACGCTGAAGTGCTGCGAGGACTCAAGACCGAACTTTCGACAGCTGCACAAGTGCGGAAGGAACTGGATCGAGGAGCTGCCGTGGTTCTTGGTCGATCAGACGACGCCAAATCGAGCCATCGCCGCATACCCTTTGCTCTAGTCTACGGAGCAGAGGCAATTCTCCCACGGAACTCAGATATCGGTCACCTCGAAAGTGCTCGCTATGATGAGTTTGAGCAAGAGCAGCTGCGACAAGATGACGCTGCTCCTCGAGGAAGATCGCCTTCAGCTGCAGACGAGCTGCTCGTTATCAAAGAAGCTTTATGCTGCTACCATAGCCGCAGTTAATGCCGAAGCTTCGAGGAAGGCGACTTTGTTCTTCGCCGCTCAATCCGCCAAGAATTCCAACAAGTTGACGCCAAGTGGGAAGGACCTTATCGGGTGAACGAAGTCACTAGGCCCGGGCGTGTCGCTTTGAGACCAAGATGGCTTTCCGTGAGCAATTCTCGAACATTGAGCATCTTCGCAAGTTTTACCCATGAGGCGCGGTTGTTTAACCTGCTCGCAACCACCCTTTTGTACAAGTCTTGCCGCTGTTGCATGTAATCCTTTGTACAAAGCCAGGCGCACTTCGTGCATCAAGAAGTTTATGGTTGCAAGACATTTTGTCAATACATGCTTTCATAATCATATATGCATGTATTTACTAACATTTTGTGCAGCATCCACATCCGTAAGCGATAACAAGCCATTGGGCTCCATAACTTTATTTTTTCTTCTTTCTTCTCAAACAAGAAGAAGGTTCATCCACCCACAAGTTAACCGGGGAGGAGGAGATAATGGTGTGGGTTACAAGCGCCGCCGAGGAACAAGTCGCTTTGCCGGAAAATGGGCAATGTAAAGCTAAGTTGCTAAGTTTAAACGACCAGTTTTAAATTTTTAAGTTATCTTCCTCGAACGATAGTACTTTTGTATGCAAAACCTGTGCGCGGAGGAACCAAATCGTGATCGGTCACGCCCTTACTTTGTTTCGAGTCCGCCAACAACTTAAGTGAGCTGCGTTAGTCCGCGACGAGGTTGCTTGTCGGTA
>CM038677.1:508597366-508945069 GCA_021605205.1 Aegilops longissima
ACATGCATGGTCCTTTTGGCTAATAGCACTTTATTGTGCAGTTGCATGAATCATTCTAGTATTTAGTTTTTTTAACAATTTGGTCTTGCACATGTAGGTCCTACTGTCAGAGGTTTAGACCCACTGTTTGACCCATTTTGCATATGGGGAAATGAGATGTCCATGAATATTAGTCAAGTCCAGAAACTCAGAAAGATTGTTAGGATTGAAGGAAATATGCCCTAGAGGCAATAATAAAGTTGTTATTTATATTTCCTTATATCATGATAAATGTTTGTTATTCATGCTAGAATTGTATTAACCGGAAACTTAGTGCATGTGTGAATACATAGACAAATAGAGTGTCACTAGTATGCCTCTACTTGACTAGCTCGTTGCATCAAAGATGGTTAAGTTTCCTAGCCATAGACATGAGTTGTCATTTGATTAACGGGATCACATCATTAGAGAATGATGTGATTGACTTGATCCATTCCGTTAGCTTAGCACTTGATTGATTAGTATGTTGCTATTGCTTTCTTCATGACTTATACATGTTCCTATGACTACACTACAAAAAAATACACTTCCGTGATGATACGTGTTTGTCACAGTAGGTCGCGTTTTTTGTCATGCATGTACATCCATGACAAATTTATGACAGAATCAAGTTAGTCATACATGTTTGTCGAGAAGTGTTCCATGACATTACCAAAATTATCATCACGAAGTGTCCACTTCCATGACGATAAATCACACGTCACGAAGTGCTTTCGCCAAGGGTGACCGACACGTGGCATCCACCGTAACGAACGCCGTTAAGCTATCGGGTCGGATTTTGGATCCGATAACCGTTAACAGCCTCGACCAATGGGAATTTTCCACGGTAAAATTTGATTGGTCAAGGGAACACCGTCACCGTAAAGGGCCGATGTCGCCTGGTCCATTGGAGGAGACATGCCTATGGTACGTCAACACGTGGCTGGGCCCAACAGAGGCCCATATAGGTTAAAAAGGCCCGCCCAGTCAAAGGCCCGTAGAACTTAATCAGGTACTAGTGGGCCAGCCCAATAACGACCTGCTTAATAAAGGCCCATTTACAGCCTGAAACCAGATCTGGCCCGTTAATTGTTCGCCCAATATTTGGGTCCATTTACGGCCCGAAGCCAGATCTGGCCCATTAATTGTTCGCCGAATATTCGGGCCCAACTACAGCCCAGTGACTTTCAGCCTATTAGAGGCCTGATGTAGACATGGGCCCATTTCAGCCCGGTGTGACTTTCGGCCTGGGAATGGCCCGTGCTGCCCATGGGCCATATATGGTCCGACGGGACATCGGGCCCACTAACTGCCCGTGCTAAAGGTGGCAATACTTAAGCCCTACGTGACTTTGGGCCTGTTAAAGGCCTGCCTCGTAATTCGCCCGCTGATGCTCAGATTAAGCCGCCTCTTAAAGGCCCATGATATCGATGGGCCAACTAAGGCCCGAGATATGTTTCGCTCGTAACGGCCCGTGAGCTAATCGGGCCCATAACGACTGGTCTACATTTCGCCTGTCAAGGCCCGCCGACGACTAGTGAAAATTGAGGTCCAACATGCATTTTGGCTCGCTAAAGGCCCGTGGTTTATCTCGCCGTAATAAAGCCAAGACAATATTCAGCTCATTAATGGCCCAACGCTACTCGGGCCAAACTAAGCGCTGGTCGATAAAAGGCCCAACTAAAATATAGGCGGTGTAAGTTTGGGCTGGCGCAATGTGTGAAGGCCCCATTCATTCGGGCCCAAGAAAGACGCAGTCGCCCAATTGTGGCTCGCTAAAAACTCGCCCGTTATCGAATGTTTCGCCCGGTCGACTACATCTGATTTTTTTCAGATAGCTTAATGATGGCAGTAATTAGTAGGAATTAAGAACAAACCTACTCTATACAATAATGAAATTACGGCATAGTAACTAAGAATAAACCTACACTATACAATAAAGGATTTAAGGTATATTACATCCTTTGGGCATCAAGTTCGCCACCAAAGGATCATAAAGCGCAATGAAGAAGCAGATTACAAAACTGGGCACCATTGGAGCATAACAAAATAATACTAAACCGAGACCACTTCCAAGACAGTTCAAGAAAGGTTAGCCTTATGGGGAACTGCTGCAAGCTGCCGAGCAAGGTTGTGAGACCGCCTAGCATGTCACCATAGCTTCCGGTGTAGCTGTTTAGCGATGAGGTTCTCATTGGTGTTCGTGCAATCTTTCTTAGAGATAGGACTTCAAGTCGAAGTTGAGTTGCGTAATGCCTTTCTGCTAGAACTTGGGACCAAGAAGTCAAACTGATTCGCACAACAAATTTCGTGAGCTTGTCTCGACCGTTAGTCTCAAGTAACTTGAACACTCATCAAGACAAGACTCGGGGTTGTCTCGCTATCTTCAAGATGTTTTGCCTTCTTTGCTGCAATATATGTTGGTTTGTCTCACAGCCTTCAAGAGACTTGTGCATGCCATCGTGCATATCACCTGAAACAAAGCGAGAGAGATGACAGGTTTTGCACGTGTATAAACAAAGATGATAACTGTTCTATCAATTCTATCCAATTTCAAATTAGAAAATAAAGAGTAAGTTCAAAATATCAATAGCATAATTTGGCATTGTTCATAATGCGGGGAGCTTCACCACACTCTTTGGATTACGTGTCAACATAACAAGCATAGATGAAGGGCAAAGAAAATCATTGTATCTATTTTGGATAATGTGCATGGCATGTTGTTCATATCATCAGCCACATCAGTAAGATAAAACAGGAGATGACAAGGTGCAAACGTGGGCTGCTTCACCACACACTGGATTATAGATCCACAAAACCAAGCATACATATAGGGAGTATTAAGTAATGTGCATGGTATGAATAAGAAATTTGGTTTTACAAGTAAAACTTAGAACTTACGGTTCTTACGAACATGCATTTTGGTAGAAACAACAAACTAAACAGCAGTAAACGATAGGGAGTATGAGCAAATAAACAGCAGTTGAGGATAAAGGCTTTAGAAGGACTGACTTACATTAACAGTTAACACCGGCTTTATAATGCCCTTCTCCTTGTCAAGGGAAGGATAACTCAAGAATTTCAGCACAGAATCTTCTTCATAAGCATTGCCTGTACTCTACATTTTGTAGAGAGTAATTATAGATATGATAATACCGAAGGGATAGAGGATAATGAAGATAAGATGCAGATTGATGCTACATAATCAACTACCAATCCTCGGAAGTACAAGCGTTACAGACAAAATGTAATCGACAAGAGCAATGGGCTATACTTCTCAGACCGGCATTGTCATGTATTCTACTTGTTGGTAAGATTAAATATAGATCTGATCTTTTTAGTAAATGGTGGGCGAGGAGATAAGATGCAGAATGCTACAATGAACAATCCTCTTCCCATAATACAAGAGTGTTTTGAACATCGTGTATTGTACAAACGTTCTTATATTATGGGACGGAGGGAGTAGCTGTTAATGTAAGTACAATGATAGACCACGTTCAGTCCTTTACAAGAGGACTGCAGAGCTAAACCTCTTCAAAAGCATTGGGTTGATTCTAAATTTGTGTAAGAGTCCATACGGATCTTATAATGTCCACCAAATGGACGATTACGAGGCTAACATGTGCAGTCATGCTACATAATCAAACAGCTATGAAAGTAAGTATGGTCATACAGGCAAGAGGTACTCACAAGAGCAATGCGATTGTGCAGATAGTTGCGAGATTCAGTGGTCCCTTGAGAACGAATGTTCTTACGCTAACAATTTTCATACAAGTGAGACATTAAGGCAAATGCAGAAATGTAGTTCAAATTGTGATGTGATATCATAGACAAGACCTTACGCTGCAGCCGAGACCAATGTGTAACAAGATTATTCCAGCCACCGTCGGATAAATGCAGCACCGGAGACTTTACAGAAATTTCGCTCGAGGCTTGCCATCGAAGCGCGCTTGCCTCGGTAGGAACGATACTTCATCAACGAAAGTGCTTGAAAGCGCAACCAACTCTTGCTCGTCATCACAATCCAGTTTGCTCCTTGCCTATTTAAAAGAATGAAATCTTGTGTCTTCGTCACAGAAACATATGCAGTAATGACCATGAATAACATTAGTACATTACTTACGCGTAAGTTGCGGAGGAAGATCGAAATTGTTCGTGTTCATGTATAATCTTTCCATGAAGGAAAGATGCGCACAAAGTTCTGACAACAACATAGCTTCATCTTCTAAACTGGGAAGAAATGGAACAGGGGTCCTATTTGCTGCAATTGGGGCTCTCTCTGGTTCGAAAAGGGATTTGGCAACTGGATTTGGTGTACTCTTTGCTGGAATGGGGTTTTGTATCGCATACCGGTGCTATGTCGACCGGCATAATCATACTGTTTGCTGCGCTTGGGGTCTGCTGAGTTGGGGCATCAGAAATGACCAGTGTAGTAGGGCTAGAGTCTGCTAGAGTTGGGGTATTTTGTGGGTCAGGTGATATTGCAACTACACCTAATGGGCTATTTGATTTATCAGGTGCCACTACCTTTTCCAAATACTTTGCTTGTGCTCCTCCATGATCAGCAATCGCCCTCTTCCTTTTGAACGTCTGATACACAAGAACAACATTTGAATGGATAAATATGGTATGATGACAGATGGAATATGTACTGAAAATGGATAGGCAGGGCGGATTCACATACACGATGTGTAAACTAAGCTAATGGTAGTTCAACAAAGTAGAAGCAATGCAAAGCATCAGTTGCAAGATATGTGCGAGCAATGTAACCTTGGAAAGTTAGAGCAAGTACCTTGATGGGTGAATAAGATAGGGCATCTTCCTCTGACTCCTCCACTTGGGAGCTACATTGACTTAGGTATCCCTCTAGCTCAGAAACACTGTTAGGATCATATTCTGAGCATGAATCTGTACATGGAGAGAGTTTGCATTGCATTGCATCTAGACTTGATTTCAGTCCCTTAATGCCAAGTTTGACAGCCATGGCATTGTTCTGCTTTATTCTTTTCATGCGCTCAAGCTCATAATCATTATGATGCTGTTCAGAATCTGAGATTCATGAAAACATAAAAAGTAGTCGGATTATCTATGGAATGCATTGCGGATTCAACTCGGAGAGTGTCTCCCTATAAACCCCTGCATATGCAAAGTTCACCTCCCCAACTGTGCCGACCAGACCACACACAGAAATACAAACCCCTTATGTCTCTATAACAGGCAGGCACACATTTCAAAACTGAAGTAGGAACATTAAAATCATATGAAATTCGTATTTGAACAAATAAACTAAGCAATTATGAGTGGCATAATGTTTAGCTTCAAGGGTGGAGTGTTGGTAGTGCCTAATACATCTGAACCATTAAGTGTAGGTAGCAATGAGCACACAACAAACCCTAATGACAGTCCTGCCTAATGAGTAATGAATCAATTAGAAATGGGTGATGAGGAGTGGCTGCTGAGTGTTGAGGACGTATCTCAGGATAAAACGGGTTGGCTTGGTGGGTGCTGCACGCCGAGCCCTGAACGGATTTGGGAAGGTAGGCACAGCGGCGCGCCCGGGCAGCGGTGACGCTGTTGGGCGAGCGGCTCCTGGCCTCCTGTTAGTCCGGCGTCTCCTCCTAGAGTCATGTTGTCTGGGGACGGCAAGTCGCCGACGAGGCAGGCGGCTGGGGGTGAGTAGAGATCGAAGCCTTAGCAGAATAGAGGGAATCGGGACTGGGACGCACCCAAAATCCCTGTGGTGGGCCGCCCACCGTGGGCACCTCAGAGATACACACTGAGCGGCGAACATGCATTTTGAAACTAATTTAGGAACATTTAGCTGACCAATTAAACAACTATGTTTTAATAATATCAGATTCAGATTTGAACATCTAAGCTTGTTTAGCTTGATGCGTGGAGCGATGTTATTATGACACGAAGCACGATTCTGATCGATAGTGATCATAAAAGGGGAAACTCTAAGCATATTTTTTAGCAAAGAGGGTTTCCTCTCGATTTCTATTAAAGAAATCACCACGGAACCAACATGATCAATTAAACCGTATTATGGCTGTGCCATGGCAGATTTGAAGCTGCAAACCGGAGAAATGATATTTAGCATCCATTGTTTGCTTCGAACTAAGAACTAAATTCTAAGAGCTGAAAAGAAAGTAGAGTAACCAAGTTAAGATCTATTTTCTAGTTGAGATCAAAAAGTTGAGGAGATATGAAGTACCACCTCTCTTGCGGCGCCGTGTAGGCATTGGGGGTGTGATGAATATCGGTGGCGTTGAAGCAGATCTGTGACGGTAGACGGGTGCATCCGGGGATAAGTCCCGTTGCGGTGGAAGAGAAGGTCGTGTGAGCGGCCCCGACAAAGAGGACGACGACGCCGATGAAGCAAGAGGACGCGATGCAAGGCTATTGGTCCGTCGCCGTGGATGAGAAACGTCCATCTCTAGCAGTGGACGACGCGGTCTTGGTAGGCGCTCCGGCATGGTGGAGGACGGTGGCGATGTATGTGGTGGAGGACGGCGGCGATGGATGGGGTGGCGGACAGAGGCTGGTGTGGGGATGGGGTGTTCTAGCGTGGACGGTGTATGAATGGGAAAATGGAGGGAGAGGTACGGGGAACCATGTTTTTGGGACGCGCATGTCTGAAATATGGGAAAGTTACGAACTTAGCCCCCGTTTAAAATTTGGATGTCTCGTTGGTTGGGGATAGGACGGTAATCTCGCATCTCGCCAATATTTGCCCAGAGCGATTTTGGGCGAGGAGAGGTGTTGGCGCCCATGGTTGGCGCCCACGGTGTATGAACGGGCTGACAGTAGGGCGGTTGTGTCACGCCCGAGTGAAGTTACAAACCTGCCCCTATTGAAAATATTTGCCTACATCGATTTCGGCCGAGTCGAGTTTGTTTTGCCGCCCACCATGTATGAATGGGGAATGGAGGGAGAAACAGAGGTCTTTCGGACGAGCTTGAATCAAATGTGTTTTGTCGCCCATGTTTGACGCCCACCGTGTCGGAATGGGCTCAGAGGCGGTCGTGTCACGTCTAATTGAAGTTACTAACCTACCCCTATTTAGAGCAGTGAAAATCGGGCCGATGGATTGTCTGTGTAATGGGTAGACAGTAATTTCCATCTCCCAAACACTTGGCTTCCGGCAGCCGACGTGGGAGTGGACATTTTGCTGCTTCTTTCGAATTTTGGGACAATGAGCATCCACGTTTACCCTGGCAACTAAATTCGAATCCATTTTGTATTCTTATATGAATCTTTATAAATCATTCTATGTGTTTTTATATATCTTCAAAAGGACGACAAAGATATATTCCACTGTCATATATGAATATGGGTTACAAATGCCGATACTCAAATTCAGAAACTAGTATCCAGTTTAAGGTGAATTCGAATATTTGGAACACTTCATGTCCAACTCAACTGTCACACGCAGCATAATGTGTACTCCCATTTAGATATGTACACAAGCGATGTATCAAGATTCAAATACCGAGTCAATCAACCAAGAATGTACAGAACTAACAGACATCTAAACACTTGTAGAGTATATGGATCAATAATATCAACTAACATACATAAGCCAGGTCATTGTATTTTTTTTTTTGGCTACAACAGCATCCTTTTTTTAGCCAGCATCTTGGCCCTTTCCGATGCGTGCCACTTATGGTCCATCTATACTACTACTATTGCTGAATGCACATTCAGCCCGATTGGCATATTTTTTTGACCAGGAACAGTAGGAAAGGCTCCTACTGTGTTACTATATTATAATAATAAGTAAGATGTACAATGGTTATTTACATGATGAGGGGGAGATACAAGTTGCCAACTTTGTGGCAAGTAGCACTAAGAAAAACAAAGAGAAACCACTAAAGGGAGTGCACAAGGTTCAGCACGAGGAGCCTATGCTCCTCCTTGACTCTATGTTGAAGAAGCCCAAAGTCTCTCTTGAATCAGTCCAGCCAGGAGGTTAGTGAGGGTGATATTGCTCGAAAATGCTTGTTATTCCTTTCCTTCCAAATACTCCAGGCTGCCACAATGAATTTCTCAAGGAACAGAGGGGTGGGATGAGAGTTTCTGTGATCTTCAACGGCTTGTACCAAGGAAAGGTTCCCAATGAAGCCCAAGTTTGGCCCAACAGAGTTTACTGAAAGTGCATGTGAAGATCATGTGTTCCACTGTTTCCTCAATGTTCAAACCACATAGGAGGCAGTTGTGGTCATCTCCTATGTTGTAGTGCCTCCGTTTCAACATGTTCCTCATATTGATCCTATCATGGAAGAGCAACCAAGCAAAGACTTTCAACTTCATCGTGCATTTTGAATCCCAAATCCATCCAAATATCTGCTGCACATGGACATCTTTGAAGAAGAATTTGTAGTAGTCCGTTGATTTGTAGATGGTTTTACCCCACGTGTAGTGCCAAATATCCGTGGAAGACGAGGATGGTTGTAGATGAGCCGTAATTGTCTGCAGGTCTCTAACCTCCCCAAGGGCTTGAGGGGTCAAGGGCAGGTGAAACGTTTCTTCCAGCGAAGTTATTCCCAGGAACTTTTGACCGAAACATCCTCATCAAGAGAGTGAGAGAAGGCCCTAGGATGGGAGTCTTGAAGAATTTGCCCTGACCACAGATCTTTCCAAAACATAGCCGTGGTGCCACACACAATATTGATTTGAGAAATCCCACGAAACTTAGGTGTGAGCTTGAGTACGTCCTTCCACCAGAATGAGCCGACTGGATCCGAGGCATGAGGAATTTTTTGGGTGTAATAGGAGTCCCATGTGAGCTGCACCCAGGGTATATCCAACTTGTTATAGAACTTGTGCAGGAACTTCAGAAGCAAAGCTTCATTCTGTACACGAAGGTTAAGCACTCCCAGCCCTCCCTTCTTTTTTGGTTTACAGACCATGTCCCAAGCCGCCAGAGAGTTACACTTATCACCTTGTTCAGTCTTTTTAATCCATAGGCATCGACGCCTAATTTTGTCTAAGAGTTCAATGAGTTTTGGTGGAAAATGTAGCGTGCACATGGCAAAGATGAGTAGTGAGGTAACTGTGGAGTTGAGAAGGGTCAGCTTGCCAGCATGGGACATAAGGGACAATGTTGACGACAAGCTTCTTTCAACCTTGCTGACAAGGGGCATAAAGTCCTGAAGTGTAGGTCGAGACGTGCCCAGCGGCAGTCCTAAGTAGGTGAAAGGCATGGATCCAATTGTACACTCAAAGATAGCAGCAAGTTGGGCAGCTAGATCATCCTCCAAGTTTATGGGAATTAGTGTGGACTTGTGGAAATTGATTTTAAGGCCGATGGACTGAGCATATTTGGTGAGGATGTCTTTAATGATCATTGCTTGTTGAGGGCAGGCAGGCATAAGCAAGATTGTATCATCGGCATATTGGACAATTGGGTAGTCCATTTGACCCGTGGCTGGAAAAGGTAGTTGAATTCTGCCCTCTCTATAAGCTTCGTTAATGGCCGATTGAAGGAGGTCGGTGGCCAACACAAAGATTAGCGGAGATAATGGGTTGCCCTGCCTAACCCCACGCTTGCAATGAAACTGTCTTCCGGTAACACCATTTAGGAGCACCGAGGATCGGCCCGAGGAAAAAATAGCCTTTATCCAATAAAGCCATCTGTCATTAAAGCCCATATGCTTCATGATGTTGATCATGGGATCGTGCTCAATTGTGTTGAACGCCTTAGCAAAATCCAACTTAAGCAGAACAATCGGTCGCTTGGAGGCTTGGCATTGGTGAATGTATTGAAATGTCCACGCAAGACAATCCTGTATAGATCTCCCACGGATGAATCCATATTGGTTATGGTGGATAATTTGCAAAATGACTTTCTGGAGACGGTTAGCCAAGAGTTTGGTAATGAGCTTAAGACAACAATTGAGTAAGGTGATTGGCCTGTAGTCATTAGCTGTGGATGGGGATCCATTCTTCAGGATAAGAGTAATCAGTCCATCATTAATGCTCTAGAGGTTAAGTGTTCCTGCATGGAATTGATCACATAGCGTGTAGAAATCATTTTTAATGATTGTCCAACAAGCTTTAAGAAAAAGACCACTAAATCCATCCGGGCCAGGTGCCCTATCGCCTGGCATCTCTTTAACAACCAAGTCAATTTCTTCATGCGTGAAAGGAAGCGTGAGGTGATCCAAGTTAGCATTGTGCCCGATTAAAGACGGAGATCAAAGTGCATCCGAGTAGGGCTAGAAGTGCCTAGTCTGTCCGAGTATGCATCAAAAGCGTGGCCTCCTTCCCATTATGATCTTCCACGATTAATCCTCCGGAGTTTGCAGGTAGCAACGTTGTTTTTACGATATCTATCAAGAGCCATCGCTGGAAGAACTTGGTATTTTCGCCACCAAACTTAACCCACCGGACAAGACATCTTTCTTTCCAATACGATTCTCGATACTCCAAGAGCCGTAGGAGATGGTTTTAATAATCTTATAAAATTGTTCTCAGTCTTGTGAGAGACCTAAGATTTTCCAAAGGCATCCAACTCTTCCAAGGTTTTGTTGGTGTTTTCAATAGCCACCGATAATCTTGAGATATTTTTGCTCCAAGTTTTGAGCTCCTGTCGGAGCCGTTTGAATTTTTGACAGAGCACAGTAGCAGCTTTTTGCACCGCAACTGGTTTATCCCAAACATTTTTAACCACGTCCATAAAGCCCGGGTGCATAAGCCAATATGATTCAAATCTGAATAACTTGGCACGAGGGATTTTAGTCTCAATGGTGACCACGCATGGTGTGTGATCAGATGTGGGTTTACATAGGGGTTTGACCATGGTATTGGGGTAAATACTTGTGCAGTGCATGGAAGTGAAGAACCAATCGAGTTGCTCGAGGAGTGGATCGTGTTGCATGTTACTCCATGTGTATAGCCTACCCTTAATGGGTAATTCCACTAGGTTTAGTTTGCGAATGATGTCGTTGAAGGTGGACATATCATTGACATCACCCCCTGGCTTGTTTCGATTATCTGGCCCTCTGATGTAATTAAAATCCCCAAGGAATAAGCAATCCTCATTTGCCTGAATGTCCCTGTCATATAACCACTGGGTATAGATGTCCCGAGCAGGCCCATTACAAGGACCATAGATGTTAAAAAGTGTCCAAGCTTGGGCAGAGATGGTGCTAGTGAACTGAATACCTAGTGCAAAATCTTCCTGGACAACAACCGAGCCTGAGAACAAGGAGCTGTTCCAAACAGTGAGTAATCCAGCCGAAGCCCCATGAGAAGGAATAAAAGCGAATTTATCGAAACGCTTAGGGCAGCAGGTTTTAATAAACGCTAGATTGATAACAGGTTTTTTAGTCTCCTGTAAACAAACGATGGCACACCCACTAACAGAAATCGCGTTCGACAGAGCTAACAACTTTTTGTCTGAATTTAACCCACGCACATTCCAACATAGCACGTTCCAGCTACGCAAAAGTGGCATGAAAAACCGCGAAGTTAAGCTGAAGATGAAGAGGAGCCTTCTGGCGGGCTATTGTGGATGGTAGCCGCATCTTCAGTAGCAAGCATGGCAGCTTCGGTGAGCTCCTGAGGCGGGACAGTGCAGCGTGTAATTCCAATTTCCTGCATGGTGCGGAGAGGAGTAGGTGGCGGGGCCTGAGCCATGATCGCAGAGCTGGATGTTGGAGTAGCGGAAGGTATCACCCTGGGCTTCACTTTGGATACAGGAGGGCATGCATCAGAAATTTATGGCACTCTGAAGCCATCAAAATGCGTCGATCGAGTGCTGCGCCTAACTTCAGTAGTTACCACAGGGGCTTTGAGCTTTGAGCGTCGAGTACGGGCTGCCGAGGTTCCCGGCGCATCAGACAAGACTTGAGCAAGGCCTAAATCAGAAGTAATCTCCAGGGGGCAGTTAGAGGCCAAAGGAGGTCCCTCCATGGAAGCAGCAGATGGCGCCAAGGTAGGAACAGTACCCGAAGAATCAGCGTGTGACGGCATAGAAATCATATCAGAGGGATCAGCATCCAGGGTAATAGTGTCAATTGAGGGCAGCAGAATCATATCAGTGTTGCCTACAGGGAGAACTCCAGGCTGTTCGGAAGGCAGAACTGCAAGATGCTCTTCGTCTGGCATCAGTTCACTGATCTGCACCGAAGATGGTGTAGCCTGCAGGATGCGTGGTGAGAAGCACAGGATGTGAGTGGTCGACTAATTAGTCACCTGAAGGACCGAGCGAGTAGGTGCTAACTGAAATTCCAGGGGAGGCAATCCATATCCAGAGCTCCAGGGCCCAAAAGCAGCAGTTACAGACAAAATGGACCTGGAAAGATAAGCAGTGAATACATTCCTCGGGATCCAATCTGAAGTAAGCACTGTCGCCAGCTCCAAACCCTCAACAGTGATACTGATAT
Source organism: Aegilops longissima (assembly GCA_021605205.1). Lineage (NCBI taxonomy): Eukaryota > Viridiplantae > Streptophyta > Magnoliopsida > Poales > Poaceae > Aegilops > Aegilops longissima. The sequence continues at coordinate 508,609,780 of CM038677.1, forward strand.
TCATAGTTGCAGCCGAAATTGCCACATCCACATTGACGACATTTTGAGTCTCAGGAGGAGCCACAAGCAAGGTGCTTACTTGACTGATGGAATCCAAAGAAGAACCATGAGTGCTTGCCGAGGAAGCATTTCATACCAAACCGAAGTTCAGATCGCCGGACACATTATCTTCGTGTAGAATGCCGCCTTGAACACGGAGACCTTGAGCAGCAAGCCAGACTGAAAGTTAACCAGAGCAGCAGGCATTTGCGGGACCGGAGGCTGCGGCCATGGATCCCATTGAGCATCTTATGCCCATCGTGGCCGAGGAGCCATGTGGGCGCCTGATCCCTGACTAATCCCATTCTGCAGCAGCCAATTCTGAAGCTGCTGTTGGTAAAGTTGTTCCGCCGTGAGGCCCTCCCCAAACATAGGATGAGGAACACCATTAGCCGGAGGGGGTTCTTCATCAGCAGTTGGAACCTCGGGGTCATGGGCATTCCAATCAGTTCCACGGAGAATGAAAACAGCAGCGGTCCAACAAGCTCTATCACCACCTAACTGACGGATGACAATACTCTTGGGTATGAGGCGCATGTGAATCACTCTAACCTTAATAAGCACCACAGAGCGATCGGTATTAGGGCTATTCCAAGTAACTAGTCTGCCATAATCATCCACTGAGGCTGAAGATAGAAATCAGTCTGATAATCATCCGGAAATCCAATGTACATAAGCCAAAGTTCAGGACCATAGGTGGTGTTGCGCCTATTAAGAGCAGCATTGTGACGCACAAAAGAAATCACTAGATCCTCATCATCAAGCTGGAAAGTGGTGTTTACTGCAGTGTCGCGGATGAAAGAATTGGCAAAAGCAAACATACCCACTCCCAACGGATGGTCAGAGATCTCAGTGGTGTGCAGTCCAGCCTCGTGCAGCATGCCTTCAATCGTGTTGCGAAGATCTTCCCGGAGATGCAATGGCACAAACCGGCTGGCCTCGGCAATGGCGAGGAAGTTGTTGTTGAGGGGCGGGATGGGATTGACAGCCATGTCCGCCCTAACCTTGCGATCTGCTGGCCCTGGCTCAATGGACCAGCCCGGCGGAAGGAAGGGGAGGGGGTTGACAGGGTAGTTGGCCATGGTGTGGACAGGGCGGGGGTGCCGATGGCGGCGGTGGTTTGCAGGGGCGGAGGTGGTGTTAGAGCAGAGTGCTCTGTTTCATTGGGAAGCGGGGCGGGCAACGGGGGAGAAGGCGGGGCGTCAAAGGTGGACGGGGTTGGTCTCCATTGCCAGCGTTGGGCCCAGCGACGCCACCAGCAAGATTGCGCCAGGTGTTCGTAGTGCCCGCACGCAGTACATCGAACGATGGAGGGAGGTTGGCTCTTGGAAGCCGTAGATGGGCAAGGTTGCTGCACAGACGGGTGATTGATTGATTGCCCAGAGTGAGATGATTTGACTGGAAAATCCGATTCCGAACCCATAAAAGCCTTGCCAATTAAAGAAGCCCGAAGCCTCGACGGACAATTAATTCCAATGTGCCCCGGGGCCGAACAGTGCAAGCAAATAATCCGGGCGTGACAGCTGAATTTGTCGTGCCCCCATTGTAAACATTTTGCACAAAGAACACCCCAAGCAAGAACCAAATCATTTACTTCCCTGGGATTATATCCTGCCCGCGACAAATCCGCGATATGTGCCTTGGAAAGCAGAGGCGGCCAGGAAGTAAATGGAGGCACATATTTGAATGCCGACACAAGGAAACTTTGAGGTAATTTTGGGTAAACGATATTACAAGGAAACTGGAAAGAGCCAATCCGAAGTAAAGGCACCGAAGAATTTCGGGGCATTGAATGTCCGTGTCTGCTGATTCCGAAGTTACCATGGTACGAACGTCGTGTGCCTGAGCTTGCTGTGCTTCGTAAGAACATGAAGCTTCATGACTATTCTTATCAGCAAAATCCATAGAAGCAATAGGCACAAGACCAAATTTGCGCAACTCATTGGAGGTTGAAGGATCATTTCCTGAAGGTTGTGAAAAAACAGTAGGAGCAGTGCGCACTGCCACGGGACTTCGATGAGCAATAGATTCTATTCTTTCATCCGCATGCCAACGATAATCCAAATGCTTAAACCCATTGAAACGACCATTGAATGATGAAAGTGACAAATGAAGTCCGCCAACACGATCCTTGAGGCCATGTATGAAATGACCAACTTTGTTTCCGGCCACAGAGAAGCGAAATGACCTCTCAAAAATCTTAGAGACCTTAAAACCAAGATGATGACCACCAATGTAGCATTGCAGAGCCACACCCACAGATTCCTCATTGAGGGGGAAAGAGGCTGAAGAAAAGGAGACAACCAAGAAAAACTCCTTGGTCTTGCGTGAAGGAGAGAAGTGCACCATCTCTCCAAACCGACGACGTACCTGATCGGCCACTGCAAGGCCAGGGTTGAAATCCCAGTGGAGGAGCCCTTCCATAGCGTGGATCACAGGCTAGATCCATGGGGAAAGGTGGAGCAGGTGGGAGGAGAGGAGAGGAGAGGCAGAGAGGATTGGCATATTTGTAGGTCTGGCACAACAATCCAAATGAAATGTCTCCGAGGCTTATCAATTAATACAGACTTGTGCTCAAATAAAATTACAAACCAAAAAACAAAAAAAAAACAATTATTACATGAGCTCTAAAACAAATGGTTTGATTGATTACATGAACAGACAACACAAAGGTTATTCAACAATGGAAAGAACATTTCACCTATGATTTACCAAGTAGGAATTTAATTTCCTTTTTTCCTTCAGGACCTTAACAATCTGATCAGTCTCAGCTTGCTTCGTTTTGAAATACACCAAATATTTAATGGTTGTCTTGAGTACTGCTTGTGATTTTGTTGTTTGCTTCCTCAACATGTCAACTTCATCTCTAAGTGCAGAAGCAGAATCTCTTTCTACCACTAGTTTAGCCTCTAGAGCATCAGCAGTTGGCAATTCATAATGCACGATTGGGCTCGTGTCACTGCTGTGGGATGATGCAACGTCCATGGGGACCTCGCTCTTTGATCTTGGGCTAGCTGGTTTTGCCATTAAAGTTCCGATTGGATTCAGAAAAGTTGAAGTTAGCAAAACATCTCAACTGGGAGTTATAACAGCAAACCAGTTAAACAAACAAGGAATTAAAGAGTTTCAATTGGATGCTGAAAAGTACTAGTTATTAACATCATTGTAACCCGCTGTTGCAGCAGCAAGGCAGTTAAACAAACAAGTAGATATTTAAGTTAAGGCAAACAGGTAATTCTTAACAGTAAGTATCAAACACATAGATAGGCGCAGTCTACAATATGATTAACAGGCTGTGCCATTATGTAATCAGTAGCAAACTAAATTAAGCCAAGCAACGTAATTGAACAATTTTGCAATAAGTGGCTAACTAAAATTCTGAGAAGCAGGTAACTGAACTTATGCTAGTTCTTTGTACAGGCACATTGCAACTTCTTTTTCTCTTACAAGGTTGTACAAAGGAGTCCATGGCATCAATTGCTTGGATACGCAGTCCCAATACTTCTTTGTTCCCATACTGCATGGGTAAGTCGAATGGTTAATCTAGTAAGATGGTGCGTCCTTGATATGTTATATGAGGACGTGTAGTCAGACTAGTTGTAGCCAAACACATCACACTAGCTTTTACTGTATATTTCATGCGATTACTTTTGGCATATCGAGATCTAAGCAATCTACAATAGGATGAAAAGACTGGCATCCTTCACATTATTGGCGAACTCAGTTCATAGAAACAAGCAATTCAACCATTCGTGGGTAAATCAAAAGCGCCCTCGAATATTTTTACTATCCAATCATACACGCAAAAGGGGCGACGCCACCATAGGGGCTGGTATGGTGGCCGCCTCGGTGGTGGAAAGTGTGCACCTAGTTTAAGTCGTCGAGGTTGGCCCATGCTAGTTTTGTTCGTCCCAACGCACGAAAGCGAGCAATGTAAAAATGAAGAAAAATGTTTCAATTTGGATGGGCCAATAACATAAGTGCAAGGCAGGCCCTATAGCAGGCTCATGGCCCAAACGAGCGCCTCCCATATCGATCGACAGCAGGAAAAATCCCAATTCATTCGCTCCACCTCCATGCGGTTCGCTCCTAACCTAGCCGCCCTGGACAAACCGACACAACACTTCCTCGCGCCCTCATTGGAGGGCGGTCGCCGGGCTTCAAGCTTAACGGAAGGACAAGAAGATGAAGATCCAACCCTGGGTGTAGCTGCGTGGGAGGCAGCGGCGGCAAAGCACGGGCATGGCATCGAGCTTATGAAAACGGACAATCGCAGCTTGCAAGAGTAGCATGCTAACGAGCAGGTACATCACATCCCTGATTATATCTAATTCAACTCTTCAATTTCTGGCCAATAGTTAAACCCGACGGTGTTGTAAAACTGCTTGTATGTAGGGAATCTATGAGAAAATGAAAGCAATTTCTACTTATTTTATAACTCCCCAATCAATACCGAATCGATTGAATCTGATGTATCTAATCAAGTTTCCGGTGCAAACATACAAGATCATGTTGTTCTTGAGCCTGAAGTGTCTAATGAACAGACTGCTAATGAAGGATTTGATGCAAACATTTTACATGCTCCTGGTGATGAACATATAGTGTCTAATGAGGGATCTAATGCAAGCATTTTGCAAGCTCATTGAAGGATTTAGTGTCTAATGATGATCTACTATGTTAAGAGAGACAAAGATTTGCAGGCATTGATGACAAGCAAATTATAGTGCATTTTCATAGCTTGAGGAAACGTCGAGGACATCTACCAGAAAGTCCCCATATCATGACAACATAGCATAAATACTTTTCTAATCTGTTGTTTGAAACTATTGGCATACTTGTGCAGGATAGATATATTGATATGCAGTTTGCGCACTGGTTATACGTGCAATTACACTTTGATATTTTCAGCCAGAGAACTAATAATTCAAGCAGGTACAGACCATGTTTGTAGTCCTTGTACACCATGTTGCATTTTGTGTTTGTTGGTGCTTACATCATTTAGTGTTTATAATCTGAACTACTTTGGATCGTTAGCTGGTTCTCAAAGTGCATGTAGCTTCACATTTCTCAAGTTATGTTGATTTCCGGAGTGCTAGTGCCTTCGTATTTTTTAAGTTAAATGTTTGCCCCTGGTAACTTGAATTCGTGGATCAGCCACTAAACACAAATCATACACGAATGCCAGTACGAATTAAATGAAATGCAGGACTTACGCTAGCTCACATGCAGTGCTCACTGCAGCTCGCTTGCGCTTGGGATGTTCCATGTACAAGTCCATGTTGCCACTTTCTTGGATGTGCAGGCCTTGTGCTCCTTGCATCCCCTCTGCATTTTTGACACGGCGAATGGTTGATCAAATAAGAGGAATCGACCTTGATGTTGTACCGGAGGACAGATACTTACAAGGTTATACGGTGTGCGGATGCGTACAGATCCCGTAGCCCGCCATGCTTCACTAAAAATGGATTTGCTTGTTTCAGATGATATCTCCGAGAAGATATAAGAGTTAAAGTCAGAGTTGCATAGGCGTGTAAGCTAAGAGAGCAGTGAAAGGATATCCAAGCATCGTCGGAACAGTGCACAAGGGAGTGATGTGTGGATACCTAGTTCGGGCCGGCGCTTGGGCATGCTCGCCTAGCTAGAGTGCGGGTCACTTCAGAGCCGTTGAGGGTGATGCGCTGGCGTTGGCTGGCCACTCACGGATGCAGATCTTGAGTGGCAGCGGAGCACTACGATGCGGTGGACGAGACCATTGGTGAAGCCCCCAACAGCCTCGGAGGGCGGAGGTGCGACGATGTGCTCGGTGAAGTAGCCCCGGTGAGCTGGGAGACGGCGTCGGTGAAGCGCACCTGATGCGGTGGAACTCGATGTCTGTGAGGCACATCGGTTGCAGCGGCCGATGTTGTCGGTGGACCATCCGGTGCGGTGGACGAGGGCGTAGATGAGGTAGCTCCGGTGCGGTGGTGAAGCGCGACCGTCGTCTTCGTCGTTGTCATCCGACACAGAGGTGGGGAATGGTGGGGAAAGAGACGAGACGAGGGGCGATTCGAGGGATGGCGGCGAATTAGGGATTTGAGCAATCTGGGCGCGGAAGGGGACGGTGGAGAAGAGAGATTTTGCAGGGCTGGAATTGGGGCCGCCAGATATTTCAATCCGAAACGTGGAAGCGCAAACTTATATTGTCGTCGTCCTTTTTTTGGGGGGGGGGGGGGGCTGGGTGCTACGTGTCCGTCCGACACACGCGACCACCCCGACAGGACTATGCTTCGGTGCCTTAAGGCACCTGCATTTGTGTCCATGACATGTGGGCCCAACAGGTGGCTGGCCCACATGTCAGTCACCCAAGGGCAGTTGCCTTTAAGGCACCGAAGCAGCATCCACCCCGACACGACCCTGGTCTGCCTGGTGCGCCTACATTTGAGAATGCAAACGAATCTTCTTTCATTTGCAAACGAATCTGTATGTACTACCACGCCCGTGTTTTCCTTGCAATAATTAGTCATTCGAAATGAGATACTCCATCTGTTCACTTTTGTAAGTCGTTTCAGACAACTTAAAATGAACTGTTTTGCACATTGTCTGAAATGTCTTCAAGGTCTTATAAAAGTGAACAGAGGGAGTGCTATAAATTAATTAATGAGGAGTTATTTGAGAAAAATTGAAACGGTACCCACGCTAACGTGGATTAGAGTGTGTCACATAATTAGTTATTTGAATTAGAGTGTGTGTCACATAGTTAGTTATTTGAATTAGAGTGTGTGTCACGTAGCGATCTCCAATTCTAACGTGGATTTCGCATTTCACTGTATCCATGCTACTTTTTAATACAAATTCATATGTATATGTTGAACACCATGGTAGTGAGAATTTTTTTTGGATGGATTCAAACATATGACCTACAAAATAGCACAACAAATTGAGCCAATGTCAACTTTTCGAAACTTAGTATGGCACGAATTTGAAATAAATACCCGTATGCCTGGTCATCGGTTCAAATCTTACAATGTACACCGAATTGAAACATCGATATTAAGTCTCGTACTATGTACATTCAAATGTTGTTTTAGCCCCTCCCCAAGACAAACGCTACATACTTCCCTGATCGGTCAATCTTCCTCTCCTAACCACCTTAGCAAGCTATCGGTTTCCAACACACGCTCATTCTTTCTCTCCATGTTTCGATCTCTAAGTCTCTCAACTACACAACCCCTTTTACCTCCTGTTACCAAATGTATTTACCTCACACACCGCCATTACACCCCATGCCGAGCTCTCTCTCTCCCCCTCTCCCTCTCACCTCTCGCGCTAAATACATGCATTGCCTATCTAGCCCCCCCCAACCTCTCGTGCGCACGAATGCACATTGTATGTCTAGGTCACTCCATTGAGACTGTCTCACTCTTTCTTCCGCACGGCGGGCCACACTCACTCAATCTAGCTCTCTTTATCTGAGTCTCGTTTAACCTCGTTTTCTTTCACACACAAATGATGTATCTCCCTGTTCGGGCCTCGATCGACACACTCTATACTCTCTCACGCAGATTGTCTATCTAGGTCAGTCCATCCAAGCCACCGCCACTCTTTCGACCTCATGGTGGGCCATGCTCACTCAATCTCTCTCTCTCTCTCTCTCTCTCTCTCTCTATCTCTCTCTCTCTCTCTCTCTCTCTCTCTCTCTCTCCGTATGTCTTGATTTACCTCGCTCTTTCTCGGACAAAAACGATATATCACCATGTTTGAGCCCATTTCGACCTATTCACATTGTATACTCTCTCACGCACATCGTCTATCTAGGTCACTCTCTCCAACCCGTCTCACTCTTTCGATCGTGACGCGACCCTATGTGATCGGTTGACCTTGCTTCCTCCCACGCACAAAATATATCTACACGTCTGCGGATCGGATCATCTCTCAAGCTCTATCTTATAGCCCTCACCCTTACCAAAAGCTCAATCGGACAATATCTCTCCGGAGCATATATATTTGTTCAATGAATGTCGGACCACACTCACTTTGTCTCTATCTATATGTCTCTCGATTGACCTCGCTTTTCATACCGTATCTTCCGCGCTGAAGCTACTACCTCTCCATCCTCGCAAAGTTGGGGCTATTTACATTGCGAGGGCACTCCAACCTTGGATTAATTTGTGTAGGCATTTATTCCGTCGGTTTAGATTATATTTTCGTAGCATTCGCCCACAACTACTCCAAACGCCGTTGCAACCCACGCAACTCCCCTAGTTGATTTCCTCTGCTTGGTCATCGCTCTCTCGCACGCCCTTTCTCCCTTCAACATCGCACCATGGTATTATTGAAAAACTATGTTGTTCTCTTTAATTATTATAAATAAGCTACAAAACTACACACCGATAGTCCACTTGGAATGGAACAAATTTCACCCACAAATTAAAGTGCTACAAACTACAATCGGGGCCCACATGTCATGAAACAAATTTGGACCCATATACAAATTAAAAAATAAAGGACGAGGATCGAACATGCGACCGGGCCTTCAAGCCGCATGTCAATAGGCAACATACGTAGAATAACAATGTTTGTTGTACCCCCTTTGTTCACATAATGTTTTTATATTACCACAGCCTAATTAATGGATAACATGTAATATTATTTTTAGTACTATTCACCTTCACTTACTGGTGGGTTCCATGTCTCTCTCTCCTCCCCTTCTACGTTTAGACGCACGGGCAAACATGAAGAACTCGCGGGCGATGTTGCCGTTGACCATATCTGGACGCGTTCCCAAGTCACGGCACCAGTTTCACGTACTAGCATCACTAGTCAGTGTGTACGTGCAATGCACGTTAATTTGGAAGTATATTAAGTGCATGCGGATATTAACTACTAGGATATTATTTACGTGTTGTCATGTGATTAGCACTATTTTTGGCATGAAATTAACTGCACGCTAAACGTGTTGAGCGCTCGACATTGAAGCAGTCTAGGTCGTTGGATGACAAGGAATACATGTGGCTTGATGACGTTTTATATTTAATTTGATACGGCTCTAGCAGAACATTCAATCGATCAAACCATACATTTTGTTCAGTCTGACTCCGACTTTAAATTATACGATGATCGATATAAAATAAGCGGAAATGATAAACGTTCGGATTTTAATCATGGCAATCCGAACGTTTTTCATGGCAAATTTAGATTATGCGGCGGCAGCGGGGGCGTCTCGCGGTGGGAAGCGGCTCCTCTACCGTGCTCTGTGTGTCATCGGGCCACTGACCGACGACGACGGCGGCGTCTTGCGCCGTTGTTGGCGTACTCCTGGACGTTGGCCTAGCTTCAAGGAAGGCCAAAATGTTCTGGACTTCGGAGCGAGTCAACTGGCAGGAGGAGGCGGCTGGCGTTGGTGCAAGGAAGCGGTCGACGGCGGCCATCCATGCCGCTGAGCGGGGCACTGGTACCCGCGCGGGGACATGCGCTGTCAACGGCGCGGTGGAGACATTCGTGTGCACGGGCACCGGCACGGGCGCACACGTCAGTGCACGCGCAGTCGCATGCGCTGGCAGGTGTGCGGGCACCGGCACGGGCGTGTGCGTCAGTGCACGCGCAAGCACATGCGCTGGTAGGTGCACGGGCGCGTGAAAGTCAGCGGGGACCTCGTGGAACCCCGTGGCATCAAGCTCGACGACAATGTGCGGCTCCCAGCCCATCAATGCCACGGGATGGGTATTTGGCGCATCGGGCGACGGGAGCCGGAACGGGAGCGTGGACAGGCGCGACGTCTTCCCGCAAGGCTAGTTCAAGCTCGTCCCAAAGCGCCTTATGTTCTTGAGACTCCGGTTGGGTGTCTTCCTCATGAAACTGGAACATTAAGGGCAGACCATCGTGCTGCAGCATGGCGTACGTTTAGGTTAGGCTAGTTGGAGGTAGATGACAGGAGAATCGGAGAGGAAGAGAGAGGATTGTAGCGATACCGGGTAGTGCGGGGTTGATTTTAAACTGCGGCGCCGACGACATTAAAAGTGGGAGCAGTTGGGATGACGGTGGGCGGCGGAGCCTGGTCAAAGGGCTCGCCTCCCGGTGAGTCTGCATAGCGGTCTTCTCGCACACCTCCCTGACAGCCGGCGCAGCGGTCTGCTTGCACGCCTCCCGTCGACTCACACGCTTGCTGGGACGGCACTTGCCGATGAGAAGCGGGGACTCGTGGCGGCACGTAAACGCCCACGGTTTCAATAGTGAAAGCGTTCGCCTTAACGTGATAGGTCTTTGTTCCAAAATACCCTGGCTCTTCATTTGTGCAACTTTTCATAAGCAGCTTGTCTCAAACTGAAGAAAAAACTTATGAAGTAATATTTGTGCCATAACACGTGACCATGCTCAGTTTCCAGAATTTATGCTCACTTTTGGATTTTCTGAAATCTAATCCAGGATTCGAAACAATATCATAACCTGCATCATGCAATAAATTTTCAAGCCGTACATCTGTCCTGTTGTATTTCTTAAGAAAGGATTTGGTCAAACATTTTGCTTAGTTAAACCTCCTTTCCGGTTTATAGGGCTCAATTCAAAAATCTCACTAACCAAGGTAGATGGTGAGTGGTGGAACTATTGTTGTAGTTTGCAAAACCACTCAATTAATGCGCTTGTTTTCCTCAAAAATTGTGTTTACGAATGCATTATTGCAATGCATGCATGCATAAAGTACATGCATTGGTCAATTTTCTCTTAATACTTGTATGTAATGATTTATTGCACCTTGAAATCTGAACATGTGATGGGGAACAACCAAATTGAGACTTATAAAATGGGAAAACTAAAATTTTGAGATAAGCCCTATAAACCGGAAAGGAGGGAGTAAAAGGATAATCCTCCGTGCAGTGCATTGCACGATATATTAACTCAAGTACTAGGCATGAACAAACGGGCTCAATTTCGTGCTCATCCTGGTGTAGTAGTAGTAGTACTAGGCAATGCAGTTGACGGGTGACCTTGACGAGCGGCGCATCGAGGGAATTGAACCGTGCTCGCACGGTAGGTAACGTTGTCTAGTTATTAAAGCATCCTCCGTTGTTCATCGGTAGTCATTATGGACCGGGGACATGAGGGAATTTCCTAGGGCTGGAATTCTGGCGCCGGATATTTTGACTTGAAACGCCGAGGCTCGACTGGTTGGGGTTGCCTAATGTGCGGACCACGACGCCACCGAAGGACACGAGCCCGTTTTTTAGGATCAACACGAGCCAAGGTCTGGCTGGTATGCTGTTGGGTCCTACCATTTGAGAATCTGAAAGGAACCTTTTAAATTGCCGAGCTAATCTATGTGTATTACAATACCCGTATTTTCCTTGCAAATACTAATCTCAACGTGGTAATTGATTTATGACGAGTTGTTGAATTAGAGTGAATTTGTGATATAGTGATCTCAACGTGGATTTCACATTTCATGGTATCCCTAGTAAGTTTTCCAATGCAAATTCAAATTTAAAAGATGAACAATATGGAGGTGAGAAAACTTTGTATGTATCAAGCATATGACCACACACACACACACACACACACACACGCATGAACACAACAACAATCCAATAAGTATAGTGCATCTATTTTTCCAACCCATGCATGTATGACACGAGTTCAAAAATACTCCTTCTATTCCTAAATATTAGTCTTTTAGAGAGTTCAACAAGTGACTACATACGGAGCAAAATGAGTGAATCTAGACTCTAAAATATGTCTATATACATCCGTATGTGCCAGTCCATTTGAAGCCTCTAAAAAGACTAATATTTAGGAACGAAGGGAGTAAAATGTAAGACATCCATGGTCCTCAGTTCAATATTTAAAATGAACATGAAACTGAAACATGAATATTAAGTCTAGTACTACAGTACATGCAAATGTTGTGTTTAGGCGGAGCTATGATTGTCGGGGGTCAACCCCTCGACCTTAGATAAAATTGTGGAGCTCTGTTTAGGGTTGTTTAGATTATATTTGTCCCCACCCTCCCAACCACCGATTGGTTGTGCACCCCCACCCCTCCTCCCCGGGAGAATATCATGTGCCCCCATACCTTAGATGCTATATGCCGATATGAGTTGCTTGGAGCTTGTAGATCTGAGATATAGCAGCTCACATGATGTGTCTTAATTTTTTGCAGAAACCTTGATGAGTTTGAGAATTGCACACAATTTGTACAAAAACTACTTAGATGCCCTTTGATCCCATATCCAACGACCTCGAAGCTCGTATCACCGTAGCATCTAAGATGAAGGAGGACATCATATTCTCCTGTATGTAAGAATATCATGTGCTACCACACCTTAGATGCTTTGGTGATACAAGCTCTTCGGAGGCGTTGGATTTGTGACCCAACACCTCCTCGGTGGTTCGAATGGTTTTTTGAAGAAAAGCCCCAAAAGAGTTCGGTCACTGCTTACAAGCACAAAGACTGCTTAGATGCCATTGGATCTCAGATCAAACGACCTCCAAGCTCGTATCACCATAGCATGCAAGCTGCGATAGCACCTTATGTTTTCTCGCACGGGAGAGTATGAGGTGCTCCCGCACCGTAGATTCTATGGTGATACGAGTTCACTGAGATCTAATGGCCCACAATAGGAGGTTTGAATGTTTTTGCAATATACGGCTGATAGAGTTTGGGAAATGCGCAGAAAGTACAAGTACTATGCATGTGCCATCTGATCACTGATCATACGACCTAGATGCTCATATCACCGTAGCGGGTAATTAAGCTACGGGGAGCACCTAATATGAGCATCGGGGAGCCGTTGGATCGAAGATGCAGCGGCACACACGAGGCCTGAATGTTTTATTTGCAAAAAAACTTTGGAGAGTTTGGAAATTGCGCATAATTACAAAGACTACTCCCAAGCCATTGGATCTCACTTCCAACGGTGTAAAAACTCGTATCACCATAGTATCTAAGCTGCGGGGTGGATGCGATATTCTATGCCCCTGTCATTTTTGTTTGTAAACTTGCAAAATACGTGTAACTCATGCCGTTACTTGTCTAATCGCGCAAAGTGTTTGTTCAAAAAAACCATCCTACACTGAACTATCGGAACAACACACGGGGGTCCCACTTGTCATTAATCAAATTTGGACCTAAAACTAACAAATCTGAAAGACGAGATTCGAACTGGCAACCTGGACTACAAAGCGTAAGTCGATAGCTTGAAAAAACAAACGGTTGTTGGCTTTGTCCCATAACTTGATTTTATACAGTACTTGCGTTGAGTAGAGTAGAGGGAGTGCCTCGTCAACACGTGCATGACCGTTGTCTCACTTACGGGTGGGTCCCAGGTCTGCGATCTCAATCTCTCTTCTCTCCATCATCTAACCTTTGCACGGGCACACACGAAGAGCGGCGCTAGCTTGCCGTGGTGTTATTACAACTAAAAAAAAGCTTGGAAAATAGAAGAATCGCCTAGAACAAGAGACGTTGTGGCTGGTCGAGACGGAGCTAACCATGCCACGTTTGCATGATGAAGCTGTGTGGCTAGTGGGGTGTTTTCGACCGACTGGCTGGGTTCCGAGGTCGAACCATAGGTACTACGTCTAATACAATATATTTTTACACGCACATTTTTCCTCCGTGCCGAGATGTGGCACACCCTACTGTGGTTTCGGGTCCTCCCGGTGGTGCACGATATATTCTTCCGACGTGGGACGCCCTACCGCGCTTTTCGGGTCCTCCTCGGTCATAGCGCCGAAGCAAGTAAATGAGTCGTCAAATCACGAAAGACCACCTTTCCCGCCGAGTACATCGGTGAAGCACGGTGGCTAGCTAGTTGGGCTAGTTCGACCGATTAGCTAGCCGCCGCCACATTTGTTTTTTCACCTTTTTTATCTACTTGCCGCAGGTAAATTTAAATATCCACCGCGGCGTTGCTTGGTGTTTGGGTGCGGCAGGATTTTTAATTTTTGATTGACGGAGCAAGCGGCAGGATTTTTAATTTTTGATTGGACGGAGAGTAGCGGTAGCAATTAGTCACGATGACTCCTCCTGTAAAACCCACCGCTCGATGTGAGAAGTCGCCGATCGGTGTTTTACCGTGGTGAAAACCAAAAGATTCCCGCTCCTCGGCTGGCTCCCTCCGCCTTCCGTAGATTGCATTGCCTTTCAGCCGCTTTCGCCCCTTTGCTTCCTCTCCCATTGCTTCTACCTGGTGCCATGGCGGCGCAGCAGATCACGAGTCCGAGGTGAGGCGCTCGACACAGAGCTCCATGCCAAGGATGCGGAGCTCGGGGCCAGGGCGTGGAGCTCCGTGAGCTCAAGGAGGAGAGGAGTGCCATGCTCCTCCGTTATGTGCGGGAGTTCACGGAGCTTCAAAAGCGGGAAGCGTCCACTACAAAGATGCTCGAGGCGTCGGTGGCGTTGCTGCAGAAAGCGGGAGATACGATAGGCCGTCAGGGGAGCCGGCTGGAGCGCGAGCGGGCCGATCGTGACGAGGTCCAGGATCGCCTCAGCCACTTGGTGAACGAAGTTGCCACGCACGTGTTGCGGCTACGCGATGCCTACCGTCGTGCCAGCGCGACGATGTCGGCCGTCGGGCTAAACCAGTTCGACCACCCGGTTGACTTCAACGAGCTGCGGCTTCCTGACCTGGTCTCCTTCTTCACCTATATCTCCGAGGAGCTGAGCCATCTCCGCGCGATGGTGGGTGCTGAGCTGGACAAGGAGGGGTTGCGCGCTGCCGTCGCCGTTGCCGGGCGAATCCTTTCAGGGCTCCATCACCGGAATCCATTCGTGCCATTGGACGTCGTCTTTGACGAGCTGGCTCCCGTCGACTGGGAGCGGGCTCTACGGGCTCTACGGGCGGTTGCACCCTGCATCACCAACGTCGTGTGCCTTGAGAAGCAGAGGGACTTCGGTGGTGTTTAGGCGCCCTCTGCATGGGCATGTCCATGTCTCGGCGCAACATGACCGTTGGATCAAACTCGACGGTGCAGATCATCCTTTGTAGCACAAAGCGTGTGGGTGTGTTTGGTTGCATTCTCATCTCAATATAGTTGTTTCCTCTTCGTGTATTTTTTTCAACCTACTAGTGTGGACTCAAGCACCCTTCATGCACTCTGCCAAACACCCAAAAGTGGGTCGAGAAGGGAACTTTTGCTCCCATCCTGTGCACCCTTCATACACCCTGTTTAACACTATAGGATGTGCTTCATATGGTTCATGTTTCGTGGAGTACTATAGCACCGTACTCTCCGTGCGCTGTGGACCTAGTTCTGTTAACATTGATCTCACCGTTCATTCTCGACCGGACAGCCGAAAAAGCGGTACTATGTTACATATAGGAGTAGTTGACATGCGCACAACATCATTTGTTATCGTCATATCTTACTACACTAGCAACAAGATTGTGTAGTACTACTGACGTATGAACCACTGCACATGCCTAGTAGTAGGAGCACTGTGTATGTTCAAGTGGCTGCCGTGTTTCGCACTCCTCCGTCGTAAGAGTGGAAACGCTTGCTGTAATCATTTTTTTCTTCAGAATGAAAAACAGTGGACACGCTTCTACCGCGGATCCTCCTCCAGCCATGCACTAAATTACTCACTTTCGCCGACGTGTGGGACAGCCAGCACCTGGGTCCACCAACCATGCACTAAATTACTCCGTAGTAGAGTGACGGTAGACTACCCCGATCGAACCGCCGCAGTAATGCCCAATGAGCCGTCAAATCACAAAACCCCCTCCTTTCCAGTAGTAAGTTGGACGGACGAAGCAACCATCATTTCACACTTCTCTCTCAGCTTCCTCTCTTGAAGAAAACCCCCACTCGCTTCGCTTCTCCCTCATCTCGTTCCTCCTTTCACTCTTCTCTCTCAGCTTCCTCTCTTGGATGGACGCCGGAGCACCGGCCGACGTGATGTCTATGGCTCTGGCCAAAACCGTCGAGGCTCATGGTACGAAGAAGCACAAGCACCCCGCCGAGACTACCGCAGACAAGCTCAAAGCCATCGCCCTGTCCAAGCCCCCCTCTCTGGGATCCCTCATTAAGCAAGTCCAGGTAATGTCTCTTGTTGACGATCTTTTTCTCGATCTTGATTGTGTTTTTTCATCTAACACGCAGTACTAGTACCGGTAGTACAACTTTCTGGGTGATCTTGCATGTGATTTTTGTGTGCCAAATGACGGTTCTAAATTCCTCTTTTGAAAAAATCATGCGAGAGGTTGACACTGATTTCTTATAGATTACTTTCAACTACTCCCTCTGTTCCAAATTTCTTGTCTTAGATTTGTCTAGATACGGATGTATCTAATACTAAAATGTGACTTGATACATCCGTATCTAGACAAATCTAAGACAAGAATTTTGGGACGGAGGGAGTACTTTATGAACATCAATGCTACCTTTTAAGAAGGTATATTTGCCTCAAGAACTTGTGTTATGGATATTGCATGTAATCCTCTGCTCTCATGCCTTTGAAGACATGTTCTAGTGTCTTTGTTCACTCATTTCGTGCGTATATGTAGTCATATATGGAGTATAATATCGAAAATCATCTTATATTTCTGAACGGAGGTAGTAATGAAATATGGTTTCGCTTGAATTAGAACCAGGTCCGGTGGAGATGAAGTTCTCAAAGTCATGCCGTGAACTGGAAGACCGATGATGAGTTCTACCGCTGAACTATCCAGCTTTGTGTCCTTGTCGCCACATGTCCTGAACTAGTGTTTTCTGTAGCATTGTTGTCGCGTGTTCTCGAGGCTGTACTTGACCACAACAATTTCTTGGTTGTGCCTTCGATTACGAAGGGTGTGGTTCTTGTAAAGCTTCCCAACAAATCTGATGCGGCCTGTCTTCATCATCATGTTTATGAGTGGAAAGACCACTCTATTAGGTTCTCCAAGGTTGACAAGATGGTGATGGTGCATCTAGACATCTCACACGAAGTCCATGGCCTAGTCAGTTATGCGGGGTTCATCTCGTAGGTCGGTGGCAAGAAATAGTCTGCAGAGTTTAGTTAGTACTTGATTTGTGTTTGTGAACCCTGTATTGTTTATTAGTACTGCCGCTTTTGGTGTGTGGTCAGTCCTGAGAATGGTCTATGTTAATGTCTGTCCACTCAATTCAGTCTGTACATTTTGAAGTATCCAGATCATATTTTTTGTGAGGACGGTTTATCAATTATGGTTACACTCCTATATTTGCATGCATTGCAGGGTTTATCGCACCCACCAGGATTTCCAGTCCCATGGATGTTCGGTCCATACGATTTGTCAAGACCTTTGGACTGTCCTGCTTGTGGGAGTAGGCAGGGCCCCGCATGCCGCGCGTAGTTGGACGATCAATCTTCTGTTTAGTACTTCAACATAGTGATTTCCTGGTAAGGATTCACTCGTGTCACATCAAGTAAATCTTATTGATTTACTGTCTAAATCTTATTGATTTAATGTCATGTTTTCTTTCTTTTCCTGTAATTTTACGATGCAGGTTTTGCCATGTGACATTCATCACAGAATAAACCGTTTGGTTTGCTCTACGATGGCTATTTTTGCAGGTTTCACTTCTTATGTCGTGTCAGTAACGAAGGCACTGTCCATCACTTATATTACTGGAAAAAATTGGATCAGTGTGTTGTCTGAGTACAAGCTGAATCCCTATGATGAACTGCAGTTTGGTTTAACAAAAACGCCACAATTAGTCCTTCTCGCGTTTAAAAGAAATGAAGTAAAAAAACTGGATCACGATCACGGATCCTAGTCAAGTTAGAAAGCTGATCATAGCAGACCAGACACGATCACCGCTGTCTCGCATAGATCGAGCACCGGCAGTTGCTCTAGCACTAACAAAGGCAGCAGCTCAGTCTGATCCAGCTGAGGATTGGGCACCGACCGCGCCGCCGGATCACCGATCACCGGAGGATCGGGCATCGACACCGCACCAGCTCTACAAGGAGCACCATCTCCGCAGCAGCAGCGGCTTCGCACCTGCACCAACACTTGCACTTGCATTTGGTCCGCCCGTCCAGCTTGCACCGCAACAGATCGGGCTGCAGTTCAGACTTCATATACCAAAGTCCTTACACAAACCGACATGTCCACCTTCTTGGTAAGCATTGGCCGCCCAAGTGCTTCGTTCTTTTTTCTTTCCATGTTGTTTCACATGATTCACTGTGTTGATCTAATTGTTTGGGTATGTCTTCTTGTTTGCAAACAGAGAATTCCTAGAGCAACGAGGGAGTCGTTCAACTATCCGGGCATCATGCCAAGTTTCTCTTACCATGCGCAGCCTTGGTGTGAATGAACCTGCTCAATATACCGTAAGTACAAAGGATGGTCGCATGATGATTGATGCTAAAGGATGGTCAAGGTTCAAATCTAAATCATATCTTGCGGTAGGGGATGATGTCAAAATCGAACTTTCTCGGCAAGGAGAGCTGGTCCAAATCAACTTTGAAATTCTTCAAGAGCAAAGACGAATCGCCGAACTGATCTATCCTCCGAGAGATTTTGATGTAATAATATGGCATGGTGAAACAAGTGTCATGTGTGTATAAGTAGTACTGACAGATTATTTATCACATGGTATATCGTTGATAGAATTGCAACTCGATTGCTGGTTAGGAACTGTCGTTCGATTTCATTCCAACAGCTGCCGTGCTTTATTCAATTTTGTGTATTCGCCTTATGACAAGATCTAAAACCAGCGCAGCATCGATCGATTGCAATATGAAAAGCGCTGAGGTAGAACACATGGGCCCCCAAACATGCAGGGTCGGCTCATGCCCAAAGTCCGAACCGTGAGCCTATCTCGAGTAAAAAAATCTGAGTATTATATTCTCACTGAACCCCCATAAAAAAGCTGAACCCCATAATGCCGTATGCGTTGCAGAGGGAGTATATTTCTCGGCAAGGTGAGCCTGTGATATAAAAGATTTGTATATTTCTTTACAGAGGGAGTATCTCTCTGTCAAAAAATATATTTATGTGTAACTAGTTACTCCTGTCTTTCTACTTCCTTTCGCTGATATGTGGGGCAACCGGCAACGGGGTCCACGTGCCATATGCACAAATTAGAGTGCACAACTTCACGGTAGACACACCCCGGTTGTAGCGCCGCAGTACTGCCCAATAAGCCATGAAATCACAACCCCCCCCTTTCCAGCTTTAGCAAGAAGTGGGACGGACGAAGCGGCAATATTTCACTGGGCCTGAATCCCCTTCTCCCTCGTCTGCCTTTTCAGAGAAAACCCCCGCTCAGCGATTGCATAGGGTTTTCTCATGGAGAACCAGGTGAGAAATTCTTCATCCATCCCCGATAAATCCAAGTCCCTTGGTCGCAGGTAATCCTAGGATGGCAGCCGCCGCCGTTGATGCATCTAGTGTGTTTCAGTTGCAGTGCCCAAAGTGCGAGTACACTACAGATTTCTGCGCCCTCGGCCAGACGCCACACTTGTTCCTTC
Organism: Aegilops longissima; assembly: GCA_021605205.1. Lineage (NCBI taxonomy): Eukaryota > Viridiplantae > Streptophyta > Magnoliopsida > Poales > Poaceae > Aegilops > Aegilops longissima. The sequence goes on from CM038677.1 coordinate 508,629,230, forward strand.
TCATCCTACCACAGCATTTTGAAACGCGCACAGTATGTTCCTAGAATCCTCTTCTCTATCCGGGAGGGTGGGGTTTTTTTGAACATGTTGTGTTGTGATATTATTTTTCCTGCAGTGTATTATTTGCTCTGCCAGAACACATGTACTCAAGATGCTCGGCCTTGCCATAACTGAATACACTAGTTTAATGGTCACAGTGAAGACAAGCCATGGATATTACTTCCGAGTTGGGTTCATGAATCAAGGAATGGCTTCCATCGGACGTGGATATGACGTGGAGAGGTCGATACCGGGTCCACGACCGCAGCAAGGAAGTGCCTCCTTATTACGCGCAAAATAATTATTCCTCCACCTGACAGCGGGGACCCGCCGGACGGGACACCGTATTTTGCGAAAAAAATGTTTCCCCCTATCTGCTGGGACCCACCAGCTACATCTTCGCACGCAAGGAAGTGCGTCCAAAAAAAAACGATTCGCCCGACCGCTGGGACCCACCAGTTACATCTTCGCACGCAAGGAAGTGCGTCCGGCAAAAAACCAAAACGATTTCGCCCTCGACTGCTGGGATCCACCAGCTACATCTTCGCAGTAAGGAAGTGCTCGGCGATCGGGACCCACCTGGTCGAAGCGCACGTGGCGTTGTCATTCTGGGTCGCGTGTACCTACATACTAGTCGTTGTAGAGGCGCCGCGACGTGTCGTGGTAGAGGCGCGCGCACGTAGCATGTACACGTAACATACGCCGTGGTGCAAGAAAGAAAATACGGCCACGTATGTGTACATACGGGCGGGTCTCGAACGCCTACTCGCGCATACGTACGGCGAGGGCTCGTGTACATAGCTGGGTCGGAATGGAGAAACAGCGTCGTCGTCGTGTTCATGGGGAGCCAAACCGGCTGGGTCGAAACGGAATGCGTGGTCGTGTTCATCGGGAGGGCTTGGACGGAACAGGCGATGGAAACGAGGCCTGGCATACCGCACAATGGAGGAAACGGCCTTGTGTTCAACCGGCCACGTCCGAAACGGGATCCTGTTCATCAGGAGGGGTCTGGCGTACCGCAAAACGGAGGAAACGGACCTCCTACGGTCGAAACGGGGGTCCTGTTGATCAGGAGGGTGTGGCGTACCACAAAACGGAGGAACGGACCTCCCACGATCAAACAGGTCCTGTTGATCGGGAGGGTGTGGCATCGCAAAATGCATTTAAACGGACTTGTGTTGGAGCGCCGCGGTCAAACGGGGTCCTGGTCATCGGGAGGGTATGGCGCATCACCGCAAAACGGGACTCCACGGATCCGTTCATCTCCACCGTCGCCTCCTCCAGCCTCCACGGGCTACCGTTGACCTCCTCCAGCCTCCACGGGCTCCTGTTCATCCAGCCTCCACCGCGCTACTCCACCTGCCATCGTTCAACCACCCTCCACGGGCACCCCTCCACCGCTTCTCTGTTCATCCAGCCCTCCACACCACGGGTCATGTTCAACCACCCTCCACGGCCACCCTCCACCGTCTCACTGCTCATCCAGCCCTCCACACCACGGGTCCTGTTCATCCAGAGGCAACGCCACCGCCACCGATCATCCAACCCCCCCCCAGCAACGCCATTGTTCATCCAATCGATCGGCTTGAGTTAGCGAGTAGCAGCGAAGGAATCACTCGATCGGGTTTAGTTAACAGCCATCGATCGATCGCTCGGTTTCAGTTACGCGTAGCCTGCAGTGCAATCGCTCGGGTTCAGTTAGAGCCCAACTGTAACACCCCGGATGTAACTTTCCATATTTGTAACTCCAACTCTTGCCATTTTCGGCATTGTGATATGATATTCCCTCCGTGGTTGGGTTTTTATTCTTTTTGCATTTTGTCCATGTCATGCATGTCATATCATGTCATCATGTGCATCGATTTGCATACGTGTTCGCCTCATGATTCCGAGCATTTTCCCGTTGTCCGTTTTGCAATCCGCACTCCTATGTCCCCCCGCCCCCTTTTACGCTTTTTCCGTGAGCGGTACTAAACTTTCTCGGAATGGACCGAGGTTTGTCAAGTGGCCTTGGTATACCACCGTTAGACCACTTGTCAAGTTTCGGTCATTTGGAGCTCGCTTGGTACTCCAACGGTTAACCGACTCTCGCAAAGGCCTCTTTTAAGTTGCAGCCCAACACCCTTCAAAATAGTCCAATAACCCATCTAAGTCACTTCCATGCTCTCCGTCGCTCGATCACGATCGTGGGCGAAAACTACACATCATTTGGACTCTCCTAGCTCCTCTATGCCTATTTAAACACCTCCCCGTCCAAATCCAGGTCTTCTTCCTCCGAAACCTTAGCCTTTCTTCCTCCTCACATGGACACGTCCGTCCAGTCCTGGACGAACTTGTGCCGTGCCCCCGCCACTCAGTATGCGCACTGTCTGCCGCTGGCCGCGCTTCATGGCGCGCCCGCTGCGCTGGGCAGGCTCTCCTCCGCCATGCTTGCGCCCGGCCTCAGCCCCACTTCCCGGCCCCCGCCCGCTCAGACCGTCTGCCCCCGGGCCAGACCGGCCGTGGCTCCGAGGTCGCCACTGCCCCGACTCCGGCCACCGGCGCCCGGCCGGCCCGGTCCGTCGCGCTCCCCTCCTCCGTCGCCGTCCCGGCCGCCGGAACTCGGCGAGCAGCGCCATCGCCGCCTCGGATCTGAGATCCCGATCCGGATCTCGGGGTTGACTTTCTTCCCCCCAAATTCGTCTAAGTTTTTGTCTCGGTGATTAATTTGTGGCATTTTCAACGCATCATAACTTTGCATTTGTAGCTCCGTTTCGTGCGTGTAATATGTCTGAATGTTCGTCTCGAAGAGTAGATCATTTCATCTCATTGTATCATTTTCATTTGAGCTCATCTTGATGCCCGAAATGCTGTTGGAAGAGGGCTATGTGATGTTAGTTTCTGTTTCTTAACAGAACTTGCACTTTTGTTATTTTTGCTATGATTGATGTGTGCATCCTATGATCTTGAGTCCTACATGTGTTTTGTAATATGACATGCCATCTTTCCAGGGGTGTATGCCATGTATTTTTGTGATCTATGTGGTGACTAGCACAAGCATGCAAAGTAGGCTTCCTGATGTTGCTGATTTCAGCCCTGTTTAGCTGATATTTTGATGCCATGTTAACTTGATGCTACCGAGAGATCCATGCATATTTTGAGATACTTCAGTAAGGATGTTTTGAACATATGGTTATGCTCTATCCATCCATGCCTTTGTTTGCAATTATGGAGTGCCATAGCTTGAGTCAATCGAGCTCTACTTTTGCTATAAAATGTTTCCTGGCAGATTGTTTACATGTTATTCAATTTTGCCAAGGTTGTTGTGGTTGATCCGTGTATGCTATGATGTTGTTCTTGCCATGTATGTCTTCTATGCCATGTCTTCTTGATGTATGTATGCTTAGTTAATCATGAAAGGCTCTGTAGTGAGTGCTTTGAGCTCTTAAACATGCCTACTTGTTATCTGTTTTTGACATGCCATGTTGCTGAATCTGTTAATGAAACTTGCCATTTTGACATGGGTGTTACTATATTTTCTGATCCTTTTTGGCTTATGGTCAGTAAGGGACTTTTGTTCTATGCTTTGAGTAGATTCATGCCATGCCATGTTTTGCTATTATAAGTTCCTGTATCATGTTGTTTTCTTGCTCTGAACATTGCTACCTGATGCTGATTTTGCCATGTTCAGTAATTTCACTAAGTCTGTGAAGCTGATATGTTTTGCACTTTTGTCATGCTTGTTTGAACCTGTTATGGTGTGATTTAGCCGTAGCTCAGTGTTCATCTTTTGTCAAGCATCTTGAGTAGATCACTGCCATATACTTTGTTGGTACGTTTGGGTGCAGTAGCTTAATTTCTTGTTGCTTGCTAAGTGGTATCATGCTGTTAATGGCAGATTTGTGCCATTCTTGTTTTGCTTGTCATTTGCAAACCGTGCATCCGATTCCGTGATCTTTATATCGATTTCAACCGAAATCATCTCATCTTTCCAGCGGCATACTTGGTTTGCCAAGTTGATGCCTGGTTCATCATTTTCCTTCCGAGCGCGATACGCATTGCATATCACATCTCGCATATCATGTCATGTTTTGCATCATGTTGCTTGTGCATTCCACCGTGATTTATTGTGGTTCCTTTGTTTGTGTTCTTGCTTTGGGTAGAGCCGGAGACGAGTACGTGAACGAGGAACCTGTTGAGAACGCTTACGAGGATCAAGCTTTCGACAACTCGAGAACATTGCGTGCAAGATGACCATACCTCGAAATCACTTCTATCTTTGCTATGCTAGTTGCTCGCTCTTTTGCTATGCCTATGCTACGATGCCTATCACTTGCTTATCATGCCACCCATATTGCCATGTCAGCCCTAACCATCCTTTCCTAGCAAACCGCTGATTGGCTATGTTACCGCTTTGCTCAGCCCTCTTATAGCGTTGCTAGTTGCGGTGAAGATGAAGTTTGTTCCTTGTTGAACATGGAGATGTTGTTCCTTGTTGGAACATATTTACTTGTTGGGGATATCACAATATATATCTGCTATAATTAATGCATCTATATACTTGGTAAAGGGTGGAAGGCTCGGCCTTATGCCCGGTGTTTTGTTCCACTCTTGCCACCCTAGTTTCCGCCATACCGTGTTATGTTCCTTGATTTCGCGTTCCTTACGGTTGGGTGATTTATGGGACCCCTTGACAGTTCGCTTTGAATAAGACTCGTCAAAGAAGGCCCAACTTTGGTTTTACCATTTGCCACCTAAGCCTTTTTCCCCGGTTTTCGCGAGCCCGAGGGTCATCTTTATTTTAACCCCGGACCAGTGCTCCTTCGAGTGCTTGGCCCAAACTAGAGTGCTTTTGTAGCCCCCTCAAGGAAACTTGAGGTCTGGTTTTAGTTGTACGGACTGCTCATCCGTGTGCCCCGAGAACGAGATATGTGCAGCTCCTATCGGGATTTGTCGGCACATTCGGGCGGCTTTGCTGGTCTTGTTTTATTGCTGTCGAAATGTCTTGTAGTCCGGATTCCGAGATTGATCGGGTCTTCCCGGTAGAAGGAATATCCTTCGCTGACCGTGAGAGCTTATAATGGGCTGTTGGGACACCCCGCAGGGTATTATCTTTCAAAGCCGTGCTCATGTTATGAGGCAGATGGGAATTTGTTAATGTCCGTTGTAGAAAACCCGAAGTTGACCTCAATTAAAATACACATCAATCGCGGTGTAACCGTGATGGTCTCTTCTCGGAGTCCGGAAGTGAACACGGTGTTGGAGTTATGCTTGACGAAGTAGTTCAGATCACTTCTTGATCGCTACTAGCTTCACGTCTGCGCTTTGCTTCTCTTCTCGCTCTCTTTTGCGAATGTAGCCACCATATATGCTAGTCGCTTGCTGCAGCTCCACCTTACAACCCTGTCCTTCCTATAAGCTTAAATAGTCTTGATCTCGCGGTTGTGAGATTGCTGAGTCCCGTGACTCACAGATTCTACCAAAATAGTTGCTTGGTGCCGACGATGCGGTCAAGGTGTGACGAACCGAGCTCAAGTGGGAGTTCGACGAGGAACGTGGTCGTTATTATGTGTCTTTTCCTGATGATCAGTTGTGGTGCCCAGTTGGGACGATCGGGGATCTGTGTAGCATTTGGGGTATCTTCTTTTATTGTTGGTTCCGTAGTCGGACCTTGAGTGTAATCTGAATGATGGATGTTTATTTATGTATTGTGTGAAGTGGCGATCGTAAGCCAACTATGTATCTCTTTCCTTATGTATTACATGGGTTGTGTGAAGATTACCTCACTTGCGACATTGCTTTCAATGCGGTTATGCTCTAAGTCGTGCTTCGACACGTGGGAGATATAGCCGCATCGAGGGCGCTATGTTGGTAATCAGAGCCTTCCCCGACTTAGGAGCCCCCTACTTGATTGTTTGCTGGCTTTGTTGAGTCTAGAACGGAAAATGTTTTGAGTCTTAGGATTATATATATCGGAGAGTAAGATTCTTTTTATTCCCCAGTCCTTCGTCAGCCCGTGAGGTCTCCCGACGAGAAGTTTTGACTCTCCTCTCCTCAAATTTCACTAAATTTTTTTAGGATCACGCGGTATCTTGGAATCGTTCGATGGTTTTGTGACGAGAACATTGTTCTTGGTGCCTCCCGACATTTAGGGGTTGTGGCAGTGTCCCGGGAGTTGAGCTCCGAGGTGTTGTCGCCACAATTTTATCGCTGCGATTATGGAATACCTGAGTTTTACCGACATCGAAATCTCTTTTGTGCAGTTGTTGGTGAGATAACTCGATAACCCAAATCTTGGTCGAGCTCGAGTATTGCCATGACTTGTATAACGGATGCTTTTCAAGGTCGAGGTACACGATTTCGAAGGTTTCTTGGTTATGTGTTGACGGATGGATACAACTGGATCTAGGTATTGTTAGTTTGGGTGATATATTTTGTGTCCCTCGTATCCCCAACACCAGATTGCATAACCAGAAAGTTTCGAGTTTATAGGTGGGATTCAAGTAGCTCCTAGCATTTCTTCCCGCAGATATTTGGTTCGTGATTGGGTAATCCTTACCACTTATTTGTTCCATTGTACTTTGTTATTTTTCATCAACCTTTAATCAAGTGGCTTCTCACCTTAATGGACGGTGATGATTAGCTTTTGGAATTCATTCGCTCATCATTGTTCAATGTTTATTGTGAAGACTATATGTTGCAATTTCTATCCGCTGATTCTACTTGACTATTTGTCTATCAAGTGCTAACGGATGTCACCCTCTTCAGATGGCTCCGCCAACGCCGTAATCCGGAACGAAATGATGGGAATCACCGAACCTCCACCTCCACCTCCGCCTCCCGAGGCTCGGCAAGCTATCATGGCAGCCACCAATGCCAATGCTCGATGATTTTGCAGCTCTTGCAAGAGCGCACTCAAGGGCAAGGCAGTCAAGGAAATCAAGGTCAAGGCAACAACCAGCCGCACTTTGCTACTCTCGCCGTTCCTCGCTAATCAGCCAAGTCTTTCGGTTTACGTGTCGAGGCCACAGACGCCGACGATTGGCTTGTGGACATCTGCAAGCATTTTGAATGTAGCAATGTCGACCACGAGGACTTTGTCAAGTTTGCATCGCTTCAACTCAAGGATCAAGCTGCCGAGTGGTACAAAGAATACAAAGATTCCAGAGGAGGTCGTGTCATTACGGGATGAGTTCCGCCGAGATTTTGAGCTCACCACATTCAAAAGTGTTGTTGAGAGCAAGCGTGAGGAGTTCCGCAATCTCAAGCAAGGCAACATGTCTGTGTATCAATACAATATCCAGTTCGTAAACTCGCCGCTTTGCTAAGCAAGACGTCCCCGATGAAAAGAGTATGATCTATCAATTCAGAGGTGGTCTCGAGAAGATCTGCAATTAGCTCTTGTGCTTTTGAGCCGTAAAAGTATGATGAATTCTACAACATGGCACTGAAGCAAGAAGCTGCCCAGCTCAAATGTGAGGCTTCTAAGAAGAGAATCGGGGATGCAGTTCACTCTTCTTCTTCCTCTCAAGTGGCAGCTAAGCAGCAGAAGTTCTACCTTCCTCCTCCTCCGCTTCGTCGGCCTTATCGCCAGAAGAACTCAGGTGGCCATGGATCTTCCCACCCGCCCAACCCAAGCTATCGTAACAAGTCTAATTCTCAAGCTCCAAGGTCAAGTGCTCCTTACCACCGTCCGCCTCGAGGTGACTTGCAACAAGTGTCGCAGAAGGTCACTATGCTAACAAGTGCTTCAACCAGGCGCCTTCCGCCTCCTCCTCCTGTGAAATCTTCAAGCAATGCAGTGGTCAAGCATAATCCAAAGCATGCCAAGGTCAATATGATGAATGCAGCTCAAGCGGAGGAATCTTCTGATGTGATAATGGGTAATCTCTCAATTAATGATATTCCTGCAAAAGTCTTATTTGATACTGGTGCATCGCATTGTTTCATCTCAAGACCTTTTGCATCTAAGCATGAGTTGGGTTATCAAGTATTGCCTAGTTCTTTATCAATTGTGTCCCCGGGTAAGCAAATGACAGCTAATAGTTATGTCCCGGATGTTTCTATCAAGATGGGCGATTATAGATTTCTGCTAAACCAATTGTCCTTGGTGACTCGGATATTGATCTTATTCTCGGATGGATGGCTTTATCAGCACAAAGCTCAGCTTGATTGTGCTGCTGTGGAAATTCAATTGACTCACTCTTCTAATGATGTGATCATCTATGCCGCCGTGATGAAACCATTCGGTTGTTTTCTCTCAATGAGAAGGGCGAATTGATGCTATCTCTCGATTCCAAATGTTTGTGAGTACCAAGATGTCTTTCCGTAAGAGCTTCCGGAATGCCTCCTCATCGCCGCTTGAATTCGTTATTCGATCTTGAGCTTGGCATCGAACCCGCTTGCAAGCGCCCATACAAGCTTGGACCTGATGAGCTGAAGGAATTGAAGAAGCAGCTCGATGAACAAGAGCGTCTGGTTTGATCGCACCGAAGTTCATCTCCTTGGGGTTGTGGTGTTCTTTTGTCCGAAGAAGGATGGCACGGACCGACTTTTGCGCCGACACCGCCCATTGAATAAGAAGACAATCAAGAACAAGTATCCACTTCCCAACATCAATGAGCTTTTCGAGCAACTCAAAGGTGCTAAAGTGTTCTCCAAGCTTGACCTTCAGATGGGTTATCATCGATTCGCATTCGTGAACAAGATATTCCCAAGACAAAGATTCGAACAAGCTTTGGTTCTTATGAATATACCGTCATGTCTTTCGCCTTGTCAATGCTCCTCCAACATTCTCTCGGATGATGAACTTCATCTTCAACCCCTACACCAATGAATTCGCCTTGGTCTATCTTGATGATATTTTGGTCTTCTCCAAGAATAAGAAGGATCATGCCAAACATTTGCGATTGGTGCTAGACAAGCTCGAGAGTATCAATTTATGCGAAGTTTTCCAAATGTGAATTTTGGCTTGATGAAGTGCTTTATCTTGGTCATATCATCTCCGCTAAGGGCATCGCTGTTAACCCGAGAAGGTGTCCGCATTGTGAATTGGGAACCTCCTCGTAATGTCAAGCAGCTCCGTAGTTTTCTTGGTCTTGCAAGCTATTGTCAAGATTCGTTGAGAATTTCTCCAAGATTGCAAAGCCTCTTTCCAACCTCCTCCGAAGCATGTGAAGTATGTCGGTCTCCCGAGTGTGACGTTGCTTTCAATACTCTCAAAGAGAAACTCGTCACAGCTCCCGCCTTGACTCCTCCCGATGAATCCAAGCCATTCAAGTTTTCTCGTGATGCTTCTCTTCAAGGTCTCGGTGCTGTGTTAATGCAAGAGAAGAGAGTTGTGGCTTATACCTCTCGCCACCGAAGCCCAACGAAAAGAACTACCCCACTCACGATCTTGAGTTGGCGGCTTGTCCATGCATTGATAACATGGAGACATCTCTTGTTGGGAAGGAAAGTGGACATATTCACCGATCACAAGAGTCTCAAGTATATCTTCACTCAACCCAACCTCAACCTCAGCAGACTCGATGGGTCGAAATGATTCAAGAGTACAACCCAAGTATTGAATATACTCCGGCAAGGCCAATGTGATTGCAGATGCTTTGAGCAGAAGGCTTATCGCAACAGCTTAATCCTCAAGCCCTTCCAACCGGATCTCGTGAAGCTTTCCGCAAGCTGAATCTTCAAGTTGTTCCTCAAGGCTTTCTTGCCAACCTCATAGTCTCTCCTACTTTGGAAGATCAGATTCGTGAGGCTCAACTCCTGGATACCATGGTGAAAAAGGTGAAACGTGGTATCGACAAGGGCATTTCCAAATACAAGTGCTTCCACGTTGATGACAAAGATACTCTTTTCTTCGAGGACCGGATTGTGGTTCCTAAGGGTGATCTACGAAAGTCATTATGAACGAGGCACACAATTCGCTTCTATCCATTCATCCCGAAGTACGAAGATGTACCATGACCTCAAGCAGTCATATTGGTGGACTCGAATGAAGCGAGAAATTGCTCAATTCGTGAATGAGTGTGATGTCCGCAGAAGAGTGAAAGGTAACACCCAAGACCAGCTGGTCTCCTCCAACCTCTTGCTATTCCGTAATGGAAGTTTGATCATATTGAAATGGACTTCGTGACTGGATTTCCAAAGTCCAAGCGTGGAAATGATGCTATCTTCGTTGTCATTGACAAGCTTACTAAAGTGGCTCATTTTCTTCCAATCAAAGAATCTATCACAGCAGCTCGGTTGGCGAGCTATACACCTCCAGATTGTCTCCTTGCACGGCATTCCACAAGTGATCTCTTCGCACCGTGGCAGCATCTTTACCTCCAAGTTTTGGGATTCTTTTCGAAGGCCATGGGCACCAACATTCGCTTTCAAAGACAGCTTTCCATCCTCAAACAAGTGGCCAATTCGAGCGAAAGTAATCAAATCCTTGAAGATATGCTCGTGGCTTGTGTCATTTCTTTCGTATGAAGTGGGAAGATTGTCTTCCATATGCCGAAGTTCTCCTACAACAACAGCTTCCAAGCGAGTTCGGCAAGGCCCCATTCGAAATTCTCTATGGCGAAAGTGCCGACTCTCTCAATTGGTCCGAGACAGGTGAACGCCAACTTCTTGGCAATGACTTGATCACAGAAGCTGAAGAAATGTGCAAAGTCATTCGTGAGAATCTCAAAGCCGCGCAATCGCGCCAGAAGAGCTATTATGATGACAAGCACCGTGATGTGGCTTTTGAAATCGGAGACCATGTCTACCTCCGCGTCTCTCCAATGAAAGGAACTCGTCGCTTCGGTATCAAAGGGAAGCTTGCCCCTAGATACGTGGGTCCTTTCAAGATCATTGGCAAAAGAGGCGATCTCGCCTATCAACTTGAGCTCCCGTCCAACTTCGCAAATGTGCACGATGTGTTTCACGTGTCACAGCTTCACAAGTGCTTCAAGACTCCTGAACGCACTATCAACTTCGAAGAAATTGACCTTCAAGAAGATCTTTCTTATCATGAGCACCCCGTTGCTATTCTCGAAGAAACCGAGCGCAAGTCTCACAACAAGTCAATCAAATTCCTGAAAGTGAAGTGGTCACACCATTCCGACCGAGAAGCCACCTGGGAGCGCGAGGATCACCTCCGTTCCGAATATCCGAGTTCTTTCAGTCCTAGATCTCGGACGAGATCCTCTTGTAGTGGTGGAGTGTTGTAACACCCGGATGTAACTTTCCATATTTGTAACTCCAACTCTTGCCATTTTCGCATTGTGATATGATATTCCTCCGTGGTTGGGTTTTTCTTCTTTTGCATTTTGTCCATGTCATGCATTTCATATCATGTCATCATGTGCATCGATTTGCATACGTGTTCGTCTCATGATTCCGAGCATTTTTCCCGTTGTCCGCTTTTGCAATCCGCACTCCTATGTCCCCGGCGCCCCTTTTACGCTTTTTCCATGAGCGGTACTAAACTTTCGGAATGGACCGAGGTTTGTCAAGTGGCCTTGGTATACCACCGTTAGACCACCGTCAAGTTTGGTCATTTGGAGCTCGTTTGGTACTCCAACGGTTAACCGCACTCTCGCAAAGGCCTCTTTTAAGTTGCAGCCCAACACCCTTCAAAATAGTCCAATAACCCATCTAAGTCACTTCCATGCTCTCCGTCGTTCGATCACGATCGTGGGCGAAAACTACACCTCATTTGGACTCTCCTAGCTCCTCTATGCCTATTTAAACACCTCCCCGTCCAAATCCGGGTCTTCTTCCTCCCAAACCCTAGCCTTCCTCCCTCCGCGGACACGTCCGTCCATACGGATTTAAACCGCCGCCAGGCCCTCGCCACTCAAGACGCGCCACCTGTCTGCCGCCCGCCCTGGCTGCCCCTCCTGCCTGGACGCCCTGGCCACGCCCATTGGCCGCTTTGCTGCTGCCGCCTGCCGCCTCGCCCCGCCGCGGTTGCCCGCCGCCAGACCGCCGCCGGCGCCGAGGTCGCCACTGCCCCGACTCCAGCCATGGGCGCCGAGGCCGCCACGCGCCTCCCGCCACCGCGCTGCCGCCGCCCCGTCCCGTCGCCGCCCCTCCTTCGTCGCCGTCCCCGGCCGCCCAGCTCCAATGAGCGCGCCATCGCCGCCGGATCTCGAGATCCTGATCGGATCTCGGGTTGACTTTCTTCCCCAAATTCGTCTAAGTTTTTGTCTCGATGATTAACTTGTGGCATTTTCAACGATCATAACTTTGCATCAGAGTCTGTTTCATGCGTGTAATATGTCAAAATGTTCGCCTCAAGAGTAGATCATTTCATGTCATTGCATAATTTTCATTTGAGCTCATCTTGATGCCCGAAATGCTGTTGGAAGAGGGCTATGTGATGTTAGTTTCGCTTTCTTAATGTAACTTGCACTTTTGTTATTTTTGCTATGATTGATGTGTGCATCCTATGATCTTGAGTCCTACATGATATGACATGCCATCTTTCCAGGGGTGTATGCCTTGTATTTTTGTGATCTATGTGGTGACTAGCACAAGCATGCAAAGTAGGCTTCCTGATGTTGCTGATTTCAGCCCTTTTAATGATATTTTGATGCCATGTTAACTTGATGCTACCGAGAGATCCATGCATATTTTGAGATACTTCAGAAGGATGTTTTGAACATATGGTTATGCTCTATCCATCCATGCCTTTGTTTGCAATTATGGAGTGCCATAGCTTGAGTCAATCGAGCTCTACTTTTGCTATAAAATGTTTCTGGCAGATTGTTTACATGTTATTCAATTTTGCCAAGGTTGTTGTGGTTGATCCGTATGCTATGATGTTGTTCTTGCCATGTATGTCTTCTATGCCATGTCTTCTTGATGTATGTGTGCTTAGTTAATCATGAAAGGCTCTGTAGTGAGTTCTTTGAGCTCTTAAACATGCCTACTTGTTATCTGTTTTTGACATGCCATGTTGCTGAATCTGATAACGAAACTTGCCATTTTGACATGGGTGTTACTATATTTTCTGATCCTTTTTGGCTTATGGTCAGTAAGGGACTTTTGTTATATGCTTTGATTAGATTCATGCCATGTCATGTTTTGCTATTATAAGTTCCTGTATCATGCTGTCTTCTTGCTCTGAACATTGCTACCTGATGCTGATTTTGCCATGTTCAGTAATTTCACTAAGTCTGTAAAGCTGATATGTTTTGCACTTTTGCCATGCTTGTTTGAACCTGTTATGGTGTGATCTAGCCGTAGATCAGTGTTCATCTTTTGTCAAGCATCTTGAGTAGATCACTGCCATATACTTTGTTGGTACGTTTGGGTGTATTAGCTTAATTTCTTGTTGCTTGCTAAGTGGTATCATGCTGTTAATGGCAGATTTGTGCCATTCTTGTTTTGCTTGTCATTTGCAAACCGTGCATCCGATTCCGGTGATCTTTATATCGATTTCAACCGAAATCATCTCATCTTTCCAGCGGCATACTTGGTTTGCCAAGTTGATGCCTGGTTCATCATTTTCCTTTCGAGCGCGATACGCATTGCATATCACATCTCGCATATCATGTCATGTTTTGCATCATGTTGCTTGTGCATTGCACCGTGATTTATTGTGGTTCCTTTGTTTGTGTTCTTGCTTTGGGTAGAGCCGGGAGACGAGTACGTGAACGAGGAACCTGTTGAGAATGCTTACGAGGATCAAGCTTTCGACAACTCTGAGAACATTGCAGGCAAGATGACCATACCCTCGAAATCACTTCTATCTTTGCTATGCTAGTTGCTCGCTCTTTTGCTATGCCTATGCTACGATGCCTATCACTTGCTTATCATGCCACCCATATTGCCATGTCAGCCCCTAACCATCCCTTCCTAGCAAACCGTTGATTGGCTATGTTACCGCTTTGCTCAGCCCCTCTTATAGTGTTGCTAGTTGCAGGTGAAGACGAAGTTTGTTCCTTGTTGGAACATGGAGATGTTGTTCCTTGTTGGAACATATTTACTTGTTGGGGATATCACAATATATATCTGCTATAATTAATGCATCTATATACTTGGTAAAGGGTGGAAGGCTCGCCTTATGCCCGGTGTTTTGTTCCACTCTTGCCACCCTAGTTTCCGTATACCGTGTTATGTTCCTTGATTTCGCGTTCCTTACGGTTGGGTGATTTATGGGACCCCTTGACAGTTCGCTTTGAATAAGACTCGTCAAAGAAGGCCCAACTTTGGTTTTACCATTTGCCACCTAAGCCTTTTTCCCCGGGTTTTCGCGAGTCCGAGGATCATCTTTATTTTAACCCCGGACCAGTGCTCCTTCGAGTGCTGGCCCAAACTAGAGTGCTTTTGGCGCCCCCTCAAGGAAACTTGAGGTCTGGTTTTAGTTGTACGGACTGCTCATCCGGTGTGCCCTGAGAACGAGATATGTGCAGCTCCTATCGGGATTTGTCGGCACATTCGGGCGGCTTTGCTGGTCTTGTTGTATTGCTGTCGAAATGTCTTGTAGTCCGGGATTCCGAGAATAATCGGGTCTTCCTGGTAGAAGGAATATCCTTCGTTGACCGTGAGAGCTTATAATGGGCTGTTGGGACACCCCGCAGGGTATTATCTTTCGAAAGCCGTGCCCACGGTTATGAGGCAGGTGGGAATTTGTTAATGTCGGTTGTAGAAAACCCGGTTGACCTCAATTAAAATACACATCAACCGCGTGTGTAACCGTGATGGTCTCTTCTGCGGAGTCCGGAAGTGAACACGGTGTTGGAGTTATGCTTGACGAAGTAGTTCAGATCACTTCTTGATCGCTACTAGCTTCATGTCCGTGTTTTGCTTCTCTTCTCGCCTCTTTTGCGTAATGTAGCCACCATATATGCTAGTCGCTGCTGCAGCTCCACCTTACAACCCTGTCCTTCCTATAAGCTTAAATAGTCTTGATCTCGCGGTGTGGGATTGCTGAGTCCCGTGACTCATGATTCTACCAAAACAGTTGCAAAAGTGCCGACGATGCCAAGCAGGTGACGAACCGAGCTCAAGTGGGAGTTCGACGAGGAATGTGGTCGTTATTATGTGTCTTTTCCCGATGATCGTGAGTGGTGCTCAGCTGGGACGATCGGGATCTGTGTAGCATTTGGGGTATCTTCTTTTATTGTTGGTTCCGTAGTCGGACCTTGAGTGTAATCTGAATGATGGATGTTTATTTATGTATTGTGTGAAGTGGCATCGTAAGCCAACTATGTATCTCTTTCCTTATGTATTACACGGGTTGTGTGAAGATTACCTCACTTGCGACATTGCTTTCAATGCGGTTATGCCTCTAAGTCGTGCTTCGACACGGGAGATATAGCCGCATCGAGGGCGCTACACCAACGCCTCGCCGGGTTGATTAGAGCCAACGCCGCACACATGCGCCAGACGCACGAGAGAACGCGCATCGCTTCGCCCCGACCTCCCATCGTGAACCGCAACTCCCCAAAACTTTCCTCCCTCGCTTTACCACGTTTTTTCCATCATGGACGGCCCAAAGAATGTCATGCAGCTGCGCCTCCGCCCGCCAGATGAAAAGCCCATTTTCTGTCATGATTTTTGTCATAGAAGTAGGAGCCCACCACATCTATGATGATACCGGGTTTTGTCACAATTATCGTCATAGAAGTGTCATATGTATCACAGAAAAAAATTTCGTTCGGCCCAAAATGTCACGGATGTGTCTTTTTTTTAGTGCTATGAGATTATGCAATTCCCGAATACCGGAGGAACACTTTGTGTGCTACCAAATGTCATAACGTAACTAGGTGATTATAAAGGTGCTCTACAAGTGTCTCCAATGGTACTTTTTGAGTTGGCATAGATCGAGATTAGGATTTGTCACTCCGATTGTCGAAGAGGTATCTCTGGGCCCTCTCGGTAATGCACATCACTATAAGCCTTGCAAGCAATGTAACTAATGAGTTAGTTGCGGGATGATGCATTATGGAACGAGTAAAGAGACTTGCCGGTAACGATATTGAACTAGGTATTGAGATACCGACGATCGAATCTCGGGCAAGTAACATACCGATGACAAAGGGAAGAACGTATGTTGTTATGCGGTTTGACCGATAAAGATCTTCGAAGAATATGTGGGAGCCAATATGAGCATCCAGGTTCCGCTATTGGTTATTGACCAAAGACGTGTCTCGGTCATGTCTACATAGTTCTCGAACCCGTAGGGTCCGCACGCTTAACGTTCGATGACGATCTGTAATATGAGTTTATGTGTTTTGATGTACCGAAGGTAGTTCCGATTCCCGGATGAGATCGGGGACATGATGAGGAGTCTCGAAATGGTCGAGACGTAAAGATCGATATATTGGTCGACTATATTCGGACATCAGAAAGGTTCCGAGTGATTCGGGTATTTTTCGGAGTACCGGAGAGTTACGGGAATTCGCCGGGGACTATTTGTGCCTTATTGGGCTTTAGGGGAAAGAGAGAGGGGAGGCTGCGCACCCCCAAGGCTTAGTCCGAATTGGACTAGGGGGAGGGGCGGTGCCCCCTCCTTCCTTCTCTTCTCTTTTCCCTTTCCTTCTCTCCTACTCCTACTACTTGGAAGGGCTCCTACTTCTACTAGGAAAGGAGGGAATCCTACTCCCGGTGGGATAGGAATCCCCTAGGGCGCGCCATAGAAAGGGCCGACCCTCCCCCTCCTCCACTCCTTTATATACGGGGAGGGGGCACCCCTTGGAGAGACAAGAATTGATCATTGATCTCTTAGCCGTGTGCGGTGCCCCCCTCCACCATAATCCACCTCGATCATATCGTAGCGGTGCTTAGGCGAAGCCCTGCGTCGGTAGCATCATCATCACCGTCATCAGCCGTCGTGCTGACGGAACTCTCCCTCGAAGCTCTGCTGGATCGGAGTTCGTGGGACGTCATCGAGCTGAACGTGTGCTGAACTCAGAGGTACCGTGCGTTTGGTACTTGGATCGGTCGGATCGTGAAGACGTACGACTACATCAACCGCGTTGTTCTAATGCTTCCTCTTTCGGTCTACGAGGGTATATGGACACACTCTCCCCTCTCGTTGCTATGCATCACCATGATGCTGCGTGTGCGTAGGAAAATTTTGAAATTACTACATTCCCCAATAGTGGCATCCGAGCCAGGTTTATGCGTAGATGTTATATGCATGAATAGAACACAAGTGAGTTGTGGGTGATACAAGTCATACTACTTACCAGTATGTCATACTTTGGTTCGGCGGTATTGTTGGATGAAGCGGCCCGGAACGACATTACGCGTACGATTACGTGAGACTGGTTCTATCGACGTGCTTTGCATACAGGTGGCTGGCGGGTGTAAGTTTCTCCAACTTTTGTTGAACCGAGTGTGACTACGCCCGGTCCTTGTTGAAGGTTAAAACAACACTAACTTGACGAAATATCTTGTGGTTTTGATGCGTAGGTAAGAACGGTCCTTGCTCAGCCCGTAGCAGCCACGTAAAACTTGCAACAACAAAGTAGAGGACGTCTAACTTGTTTTTGCAGGGCATGTTGTGATGTGATATGGTCAAGACATGATGCTATATTTTATTGTATGAGATGATCATGTTTTGTAAGGTAGTTATCGGCAACTGGCAGGAGCCATATGGTTGTCGCTTTATTGTATGAAATGCAATCGCCATGTAATTGCTTTACTTTATCACTAAGCGGTAGCGATAGTCGTAGAAGCAATAGTTGGTGAGATGACAACGATGCTACGATGGAGATCAAGGTGTAGCGCCGGTGACAATGGTGATCATGACGGTGCTTTGGAGATGGAGATCAAAGGAACAAGATGATGATGGCCATATCATATCACTTATATTGATTGCATGTGATGTTTATCCTTTGTGCATCTTATTCTGCTTTGATTGATGGTAGCATTATCAGATGATCTCTCACTAAATTTCAAGGTAAAAGTGTTCTCCCTGAGTATGCACCATTACCAAAGTTCGTCGTGCCGAGACACCATGTGATGATCGGGTGTGATAAGCTCAACGTTCATCTACAACAGGTGTAAGACAGTTTTGCACACGTAGAATACTCGGGTTAAACTTGACGAGCCTAGCATATGCAGATATGGTCTGGAAACACTGGAGACCGAAAGGTCGAGCGTTAATCATATATAAGATATGATCAACATAGTGATGTTCACCATTGAAAACTACTCCATCTCACGTGATGATCGCACATGGTTTAGTTGATATGGATCATGTGATCACTTTGATGATTTGAGGGATGTCTATCTAAGTGGGAGTTCTTAAGTAATATGATTAATTGAACTTTAATTTATCATGGTCTTAGTCCTGGTAGTATTAGCATATCTATGTTGTAGATCAATAGCTTGCGTTGAGCTCCCCTATTTTATTTTGATATGTTCCTAGAGAAAACTAAGTTGAAAGATGTTAGTAGCAATGATGCGGATTGGATCCATTATCTGAGGATTGTACTCATTGCTGCATAGAAGAATTATGTCCTTGATGCACCGCTAGGTGACAGACCGATTGCAGGAGCAAATGCAGACGTTATGAATGTTTGGCAAGCTCGATATGATGACTACTTGATAGTTTAGTCCACCATGCTTTATGGATTAGAATCGGGGCTTCAAAGACGTTTTTGAAACGCCACGGTACATAGGAGATGTTCCAAGAGTTGAAATTAGTATTTCAGACTCATGCCCATGTCGAAAGGTATGAGACCTTTGACAAGTACTTTGCCTACAAAATGGAGGAGAATAGCTCAGCTAGTGAGCATGTGCTCAGAATGTCTGAGTACTACAATCACTTGAATTAAGTGGGAGTTAATCTTCCAGATAAGATAGTGATTGACAGAGTTCTCTAGTCACTATCACCAAGTTGCTAGAACTTCGTGATGGACTATAATATGCAAGGGATAACGGAAACGATTCCCAAGCTCTTCGTGATGCTAAAATCGACAAAGGTAGAAATCAAGAAAAGCATCAAGTGTTGATGGTTGACAAGACCACTAGTTTCAAGAAAAGGGCAAAGGGAAGAAGGGGAACTTCAAAAAGAACGGCAAGCAAGTTGCTGCTCAAGAGAAGAAGCCCAAGTCTGGACCTAAGCCTGAGACTAAGTGCTTCTAATGCAAAGGAACTGGTCACTGGAAGCGGAACTACCCCAAGTATTTGGCAGATAAGAAGGATGGCAAAGTGAACAAAGGTATATTGGATGTACATGTTATTGATGTGTACTTTACTAGTGTTTATAGCAACCCCTCAACATTTGATACTGGTTCAGTTGCTAAGAGTAGTAACTCGAAACCGGAGTTGCAGAATGAACAGAAACTATTTAAGGGCGAGGTGACGATGTGTGTTGGAAGTAGTTCCAAGATTGATATGATCATCATTGCACACTCCCTATACTTTCGGGATTAGTGTTGAACATATAAGTGTTATTTGGTGTTTGCGTTAAGCATGAATATGATTTGATCATGTTTATTGCAATATGGTTATTCATTTAAGTTAGAGAATAGTTGTTGTTCTGTTTACATGAATAAAACCTTCTATGGTCATACACCCAATGAAAATGGTTTGTTGGATCTCGCTCGTAGTGATACACATATTCATAATATTGAAGCCAAAAGATGCAAAGTTAATAATGATAGTGCAACTTATTTGTGGCACTGCTGTTGAGGTCATATTGGTGTAAAGCGCATGAAGAAACTCCATGCTGATAGGATTTTGGACTCACTTGATTATGAATCACTTGATGCTTGCGAACCATGCCTTATGGGCAAGATGACTAAGACTCTGTTCTCCGGAACAATGGAGCGAGGAACAGATTTGTTGGAGATCATACATACTGATGTATGTTGTACGATGAATATTGAAGCTCGCCACGGGTATCGTTAATTTCTCACCTTGATAGATGATTTGAGCAGATATGGGTATATCTACTTAATGAAACATAAGTCAGAAACATTTGAAAAGTTCAAAGAATTTCAGAGTGAACTGGAAAATCATCGTAACAAGAAAATAAAGTTTCTACGGTCTGATCGTGGAGGAGAATATTTGAGTTACGATTTTGGTCTTTATTTGAAACAATGCGGAATAGTTTCGCAACTCACGCCACCTGGAACACCACAACGTAATGGTGTGTCCGAACATCATAACCGTACTTTATTAGATATGGTGCAATCTATGATGTCTCTCGTCGATTTACCACTATCGTTTTGGGGTTATGCATTAGAGACAGTCGCATTCACGTTAAATAGGGCACCATCTAAATCCGTTGAGACAACACCATATGAACTATGGTTTGGCAAGAAACCAAACTTTTCGTTTCTTAATGTTTGGGGTTGCGATTCTTATGTGAAAAAGTTTCATCCTGATAAGCTCAAACTCAAATCAGGAGAAATGTGTCTTCATAGGATACCCAAAGGAGACAGTTGGGTACACATTCTATCACAAACCGAAGGCAAGACATTCGTTGCTAAGAATGGATCCATTCTAGAGAAGGAGTTTCTCTCGAAAGAAGTGAGTGGGAGGAAAGTAGAACTTGATGAGGTAACTGTACCTACTCCCTTATTGGAAATTAGTTCATTAGAGAAAACTATTCCTATGACTCCTACACCAATTAGTGAGGAGACTAATGATAATGATCATGTAACTTCAATCAAGTTACTACTGAACCTCGTAGGTCAACCAGAGTAAGATCCGCACCAGAGTGGTACGGTAATCCTGTTCTGGAGGTCATGTTACTTGACCATGATGAACCTACGAACTATGAGGAAGCGATGATGAGCCCAAATTCCGCGAAATGGCTTGAGGCCATGAAATCTGAGATGGGATCCATGTATGAGAACAAAGTGTGGACTTTGGTTGACTTGCCCGATGATCGGCAAGCCATAGAAAATAAACAGATCTTCAAGCTGAAGACGGACGCTGATCGTAGTGTTACTATCTACAAAGCAAGACTTGTCGAAAAAGGTATTGACAAAGTTCAAGGTGTTGACTACGATGAGATTTTCTCACTCGTAGCGATGCTTAAAGTCCGTCCGAATCATGTTAGCAATTGCTGCATTTTATGAAATCTGTCAAATGGATAACAAAACTGCAATCCTTGATGGATTTATTAAAAAAGAGTTGTATATGATGCAACCAGAAGGTTTTGTTAATCCTAAAGGTGCTAACAAAATGTGCAAGCTCCAGCGATCCATCTATGCACTGGTGCAAGCATCTCGGAGTTGGAATATACGCTTTGATGAGTTGATCAAAGCATATAGTTTTATACAGGCTTGCGGTGAAGCCTGTGTTTACAAGAAAGTGAGTGGGAGCACTACAACATTTCTGATAAATATATGTGAATGACATATTGTTGATCGGAAATAATGTAGAATTTTCTGGAAAGCATAACGTAGTATTCGAAAGGAGTTTTTTAAAGAAAGACCTCGGTGAAGCTGCTTACATATTGAGCATCAAGATCTATAAAGATAGATCAAGATGCTTTGATAAGTTTTTTCAATGAGTGTATACCTTGACAAGATTTTGAAGTAGTTCAAAATGGAACAGTCAAAGAAAGAGTTCTCGCCGGTGTTACAAGGTGTGAAATTAAGTAAGACTCAAACCCCGACCACGGCAGAAGATAGAAAGAGAATGAAAGTCATTCCCTATGCCTCAGCCATAGGTTCTATAAAGTATGCCATGCCGTGTACCAGATCTATTGTATACACTACACTGAGTTTGGCAAGGGAGTACAATAGTGATATAGGAGTAGATCACTAAACAGCGGTCAAAATTATCCTTAGTAGAATAAGGATATGTGTCGGTGTCAAAACCGGTGGATCTCGGGTAGGGGGTCCCGAACTGTGCGTCTAAGGCGAATGGTAACAAGAGGCAAGGGACACAATGTTTACCCAGGTTCGGGCCCTCTCTATGGAGGTAATACCCTACTTCCTGCTTGATTGATCTTGATGAATATGAGTATCACAAGAGTTGATCTACCACGAGATCGTAGAGGCTAAACCCTAGAAGCTAGCCTATGGTATGATTGTTGTTGTCCTACGGACTAAACCCTCCGGTTTATATAGACACCGGAGGGGGCTAGGGTTACACAGTAGTCGGTTACAATGTAGGAGATCTACATATCTGTATCGCCAAGCTTGCCTTCCACGCCAAGAGAGTCCCACCCGGACACGAGATGAAGTCTTCAATCTTGTATCTTCATAGTCCAATAGTCCGGCCAAAGGATATAGCCCGGCTGTCCGGATACCCCCTAATCTAGGACTCCCTCAGTAGCCCCCGAACCAGGCTTCAATGACGATGAGTTCGGCGCGCAGATTGTCTTCGGCATTGCAAGGCGGGTTCTTCTCCAAATTCTAAATACTTGTTTGAATAATGTCCGGCTTCCCATAAATGTTGCACTCCTTGGCTTCTGCGCCCAATAATGGAGATCCTCCACGCGTCGAGCGATTGCGAGAAGCCGGGGCATTTTTACAATTGCCACCCTAGCTATGTAGGCAAATCGCCTATTAAAGAGATGGGGATTCACAGATCCATATCATACCATTCTCCCACAGCGAGTATCCATCAGAGCACGCCTGGAAAAAAATCCATTCCAACATGGCCAGTCACCGCAGCTCCTCCTCTCGCCCCCGTAGCCTAAGCCCGGTGATTGGAAGAAGTGTTCCATCCTGCATAGCCAACTAGTGAGGCTACAGACCCAGGGATTCCTTCCCCCAACGTATATGGTCCCCGTTCGAGCCGGGCTTGCCACCTATAATGGCGGAGAACAAGCAGAGAGCTTCCCCAATCCCTCCAAAGGGGAACGGGTATGCCTTGTCCATTATTTATTAAGGGGACTAGGATTTAATCCACCCGTTCCTCCGCTGGCTCCTCGGAGTTCTACGACCTCCCATTGCATAATTTCACTCCCGCCTCCATATTGCACATTGCTGGCTATGTCGCTCTTTGCGAACTGTTTCGGGCTGCAAGCTCACTTGAGCTATGGAAGAGGCTATTCTGCCTCGTACCTGTGCATGAGGAGGGGTCTTTGTTTCAAGTGGGCGGAGCCGAAATATGGCGATCGCCGGACCGGATACTGTCCGGCACTCAAGAAGGCATCCGAAGACTGGCCTTCAGAGTAGTTCTATGTAGAGGACGTCCCTCTTCTGGATCCTATTCGAATCGGCCTTCCTGAGTTTAATAATGCTCCTCTGAAGAAACGCCTAAGCTGGCGACCAAGGAGACCTCAGGAGGAAGATGATAGAGACGTTTCTTACCTGATGAGCCGGATAAAGGTGCTGGCTCTATCAGGACTGACTACAACCAAAGTTATGTCAATATGCATTATGCGAGGGGTGCAACCGCTTCAATACCGAGGCCGCCCAATGTGGGACTTTAACGGGGAAGACGATGCCACCCGCTGCGGCCGTAAGGGGCCGTACTCCGTTGCCGCTCTGGCAAAAACTTTGTCCGGTCTGTACAAGGGAGAGGAAGAGGAGTTCCTCCGCATCAAACCGCGCGACGGATTCTCCATGTACAATCCTCCGAGCTGGGTAAGCTGCCACTTTTCATGCCCTTCCCTTCCGCATTTCCACAATAAATGTCTTATTTTGCCCGTTCACCGTAGGAGTTGTGTAAGGCAGTAAGGGAGATAAATAGCCCACCTCCACAACTAGAGGAACCTGAACGGTCCCTCGACCCCGGTCTTCAGGAGGATCCGGACATATTCATGGAGCTAATCGATAGGACATTTTATCAATCAAGCCGTGATGGGGCCATGGTGGCTATTACAGCCGACTACCCGGGGCTACTGCCTGCCTCGCAGGTAAGTGAGACCAGGGGCCCAACCTTCGAGAAGTATTCCTTTCCACGCACCTTACCTTACAGATTCGCACGGTGTCTTACAGGGAAGGTCCTCCGGACGCCATGCCGAGCCCGTGGCGAGTTACCAGCAAGGGGTACCGAGTCCCGGCAGGCTGAAAAGAAAAGCGGTTTGGATTGAGACGCCGGCGCAGAGGTATGATATAAAACCTCGCTCCGTGGGTTTGTCTTTGAAAACATAATAACACCCATGTTTCCCAGAAGGAAAAATACTCGCCGGACTATATCCGGAGAAGTTGTCGATCACGTCCCCACTAGCCGGGCTCTAGGGCCGGACTTGGAGGCGAGGCACGCATCGGACGTTCCTCCTACAGAGGATGCGGATAAAATCTCCGCTATAAATTCCAAAGTGGAGAGCGCCCTGAATCACAGGCGCCATCGGGCCGTACTCCGTGACGCTTGTTTCTCCCAAGAGGCATTTGATGCCTTCAATTCGGGAGACGCGTACATCCGTGTTGCTCAAAATGGTCTTGCCAGAGCCACGTACCAGTATGTAAAGGATATACAGGTAAGAGAATTTGATGATTTCATACATCAGTAGCCCCCGAGACTTGAAACAGTTGGCACAACTGATTTAACGATAATTATATGTGCAGGTTCTTACAGAGAAGAATACCCAATTGTCTCAAAAGTTGGAAGAGTGCAAGGCCTAGCTACGGGCCGCAGTGGCCGCATTGAAGGAGTCCGAGAAGGCCCCCTCTGGTAACACCTGCTTTAAAGAATGACAGGTACCATATAGGATGCAGCATGCATGCGATTCTGACAATAAATATTGCAGATGACCCGGAGTGAATCCGGATGAGCAACATGTCATACGGCGGCTAAAAATTTGGAAGCGTTCTTACAAAGGTTAGGCGGGAGAAAAAGATCTCCAAGATGCCAATACCCAGCTGAGCGTGGAACTAAAGGATGTTCGCTACCGGCCGCCGACTCCGTGAAGGAGAACAAGCGGCTTCGACGCAGCATTTTCGATAAGTGCTTGAACGAACTTCAAAAGAGTTCGGCGAGGAAGCCCGCTAACAGAGTTATGTCTGCAGGTATGCTGACAGGTCGTCCCGCGAATGAGATGCCCGGGTCTGCGGGTGATCTTCTACCAGAGCTCTCCCAACTGCACGAACAAGTTCGGCAAGTGATGCAAGGTATTGCCCAAGCCTTGTGGCCATCTGTCTCCCTACCCAAAGGCCTTGGAGGACTTGCAGAGAAGCTCAAGGGAGAGTGGCGGCGCTTCCGATTATGGAAGGTATCAGCCTGCCGTCAAGGTGCCAGGGAAGCCTGGGCCATGGTGAAGACGTGGTATACCAAGGCTGACCCAAACCACATGGCCGAGGTCGGACCTGTGGGGCCCGATGCGAAAAAAATCCCTGTTAGTTTGGTGTATCACCAAGTAGAATTAGCTGCCGGGTATTCCCAACAGGATTGTAGGCTAGACAGCCTGTTGGATGGCATAGAAGAAGAATTTAATCAGTCTAAGTGACTATGTAATTTGAATGACATGTAGAATGTCTCTAGCCAGATTGTAAATCATTTGTCATGACGGACCATTTCGCTTCAACCTCTGGACCCGATAGTCCGGAGTGTATCAGAATACCAGCGCAGTTATGTAAAAACCAGGGTACGCGTGGAAACCAGGCATAGGGGTCATAAGTGCTTGAACAGACAAGTACCCAACTAGTTATGTTATATTACATGGGTAGTAAGAAACATCTTCCAGGGAGAATAGTTCCGTTAAGGGTTCCTTTCCCTGGGTACACATGCCCTAATGTGCATGTCCGAACTGCGAGAAGAGATGCAGGCAAAAACATCTGGGGGCAAGTGGGAAAAACAAAAAGTCATCTTTTATTCACCGACCGAATATTCCCTTAAGAACGCTAGCTTTTGGCTTCACCCAGTCTGAGGTACACATCCGGCTGACCCGGCAGTAACAATCACAGAGGTGCTCCCCTTATGCCCTAGCCGAATTAACGGGAACGTAGGGCATAAATACAAGAGCCAGGCAACCCAGCTTGGCCAAAACTTAAGTCATATCGATGCATATAGTGGCGAAAAAAAGGTACATGTGGAAGAATAACACATGTGCGGGGCATGAGGCCCATAAAATATTTAAGCTTCTGTATAGGAAGCCCCCAGGTATAATGAGCGCGGCTGGCGCATCAAGATTGTGTAGTCAAAACACATGTTAGCCCTTCAAGGCCTCGAAAGAAAAGGGGAAGAAAGAAAGAAAGAAAAGACAGATAATGAATGTATAAAAACTTGACAGAGGTAAGGAGAAAGGAGTCCGGCAGTAGGCATAGAATCTTCGGAGTCTCGCTGTGTTCCATGGATTTGGCTCGAGGCGGTTGTCCGATGCATCCCGCAGACGGTACGCTTCGCCGGTTAAGACCTGGTCAATAATGAAGGGACCCTCCCATTTGGGCTTGAGCTTGTCCTTTTTCTTTTCCGGTAGGCGTAGAACGAGTTCGCCAATGTTATAAGTTTTGGCCCGTACTTCTCTGCTTTGGTATCTTCTAGCCTGTTGCTGGTAGAATGCGAAACGAGATTTTGCCACGTCACGCTCCTCCTCATGGGTGTCCAAACTGTCCTGCCGATCGAGCTCGGCCTCTCTCTCTTCATGCATGCGCACTCGAGGTGAGTCATGAATTATGTCGCAGGGTAGAACCGCCTCTGCGCCGTACACCATAAAGAACGGTGTGTATCCGGTAGTGCGATTCGGCGTGGTCCGCAGCCCCCAGAGTACGGAGTCGAGCTCCTCTACCCAGTGCATGTTTGATTCCTTTAAGGACCGCACTAATCTGGGTTTGATGCCGCTCATGATAAGACCATTTGCTCGTTCGACTTGACCGTTAGTTTGTGGATGATAGACAGAAGCGTAATCGAGCTTGATGCCCATGTTGCTGCAACATATTTTCACCTCATCGGCAGTGAAGTTCGTGCCGTTGTCAGTGATGATGCTATGGGGGACACCATAACGGTGTACAACCCCGGATATAAAGTCTATCACTGGTCCGAACCGCCGTTTTAACGGTTTGGCTTCTATCCATTTGGTGAATTTATCCACCATTACCGGTAAGTATTTTTCTTATGGGTTCCCCCTTTATGGGGTCCAACCATGTCCAGCCCTGGACCGCAAAAGGCGGGTAATGGGGATTGTTTGTAGGGCGACGGGTGGCATATGGCTTTGGTTTGCAAAGAGTTGGCAACCGACGCAGCGTTGGACCAAGTCATGTGCATTTGCTCGGGCCGTCGGCCAATAAAATCATGTACGGAAGGCCTTACTTACGAGGGCCCGGGCTGCGGGGTGGTGGCCACTGAGTCCGGCGTGAATTTCTGCCAGAAGCTTCCGCCCTTACTCTTCGGAGATGCACCTTTGAAGGACTCCGGTAGTGCTTTTCCTATAGAGCTCTCCCTCGTGGACCTTGTAGGCTTTAGATCGTCGCACAAGGCAGCATGCCTCATTTTGGTCCTTGGGAAGTTCCTACCTGGTTAGCTAGGCCAGGAATGGTTCAGTCCATGGGGTGATGACGGCCATTATTACGTGGGCTGAAGGTGTTATTTCGGTGGCGGAGCCGCCGATTATGTCAGAGTGTTTGGTATCTGGCGTTGTAGCTGGGTCCGGACTGTTGTTGCTTGTTTCCCCTTCCCATGCCACGGATGGCTTAAACAGCCTTTCCAAGAATATGTTGGGTGGGACCGGATCGCGCTTAGCGCCGATACGGGCAAGGACGTCCGCCGCCTGATTGTTTTCCCGAGCTAAATGGTGGAATTCGAGCCCCTCGAACAGAGCTGACATCTTGACTACGTCATTACGATAAGCCGCCATTGTCGGATCTTTAGCGTCGAAGTCTCCGTTTATATAGGATATTGCGAGGTTCGAATCCCCGCGCACCTCCAGACATTGAATGCCCATGGAGACTGCCATCCGGAGACCATGTAACAGGCCTCGTATTCGGCGGCATTGTTGGAGTCTGCATACAGTATTTGGAGTACATATTGGACTGTATCTCCGGCAGGGGACATCAAGACGACGCCAGCCCCCAGACCGGCCAACATTTTAGAGCCGTCAAAGTGCATAATCCAATTGGAGTATGCGCCGTATTCCTTAGGGAGTTTGGCTTCTGTCCATTCGGCGACAAAATCGGCCAATACCTGCGACTTAATAGCTCGCTGAGGTTTATATGTTATGTCGAACGGGAGGAACTCTATGGCCCATTTGGCAATCCATTCTGTGGCGTCGCAGTTCTTTATTATGTCGTTCAGTGGCACTTCAGAAGCCACTGTGATTGAACACTCTTGAAAGTAGTGTCGTAGTTTCCAGGATGCCATGAATACCGCATACGCTATCTTTTGATAATGCGGGTACCGTGATTTCCATGGGGTGAGGACAGTGGATACATAATATACCGGCCTTTGAAGGGGGAATTTATGACCGTCCGTTTCACGTTCGACGACGAGTGCTGCGCTTACGACTTGATGAGTATATAGCAGCATCGGTTCGCCGATGTTTGGCCTGGCCAGGATTGGGTTGGTGGCCATTATGGCTTTTATTTCTTCCAGTCCGGCCGTGGCAGCATCCGTCCACTAGAAGTGTTCGGTGCGCCGAAGAAGGCGATAAAGGGGTAGTGCCTTTTCTCCTAATCGGGAGATGAAGCGACTTAAGGCCACAACACATCCAGTTAACTTCTGGATTTGCTTGAGGTCTGTTGGGATGGCCAATTGTGACAGGGCTCAGATTTTAGCCGGGTTTGCTTCAATCCCTCTACTGGAGACGATGAAGCCCAGGAGCTTTCCGGCGGGTACGCCGTAAACGCATTTTTCCGGATTGAGCTTGATGTCGTATGTTCGGAGGTTGTTGAACGTAAGCCTCAAGTCGTCTATTAAAGAGTCAACGTGTTTGGTTTTGACGACCACATCGTCAATGTATTCTTCCACTGTTTTGCCGATTTGCTTTACCAGGCATGTCTGAATCATGCGTTGATACGTTGCACCGGCGTTCTTAAGCCCGAAAGGCATTGTGTTGAAACAGAAGGGGTCGTATGGCGTGATAAACGCCATTGCGGCTTGGTCGGACACGGCCATCTTGATTTGGTGGTAGCCAGAGTACGCATCGAGGAAGCACAATGAGTCGTGTCCCGCGGTGGCGTCGATAATTTGATCGATGCGGGGGAGGGGGGAGGGATCCTTTGGGCAAGCTTTATTGAGGTCTTTGAAGTCGACACATACGCGCCAGGATTTTTCCTTCTTTGGTACCATCACCAGGTTTGCTAGCCAGTCCGGGTGTTTTATTTCTCTGATGAATCCGGCCTCCAATAACTTGGCTAGCTCCTCGCCCATAGCTTGTCGCTTAGGTTCGGAGAAGCGCCGAAGAGTCTGCTTGACCGGCTTGAACCCTTTTAGAATGTTAAGGCTATGCTCGGCCAACTTGCATGGGATTCCTGGCATATTTGATGGGTGCCAGGAGAATATATCCCAGTTCTCGCGCAGGAACTCCCATAGTGCGGCGTCCACATCGGGGTTTAACTGTGCCCCAATTGAGGCTGTTTTGGTAGGGTCCGTTGGGTGGACTTGGAATTTGACTATTTCGTCCGCTGGTTTGAAAGAGGTGGACTTGGATCTCTTGTTGAGTATCACGTCGTCCCTGTCCACGGTCGAGCGTATCGCGGTTAACTCCTCTGCCGCTAGGGCTTCGGATAGTGCCTCGAGGGCTAGTGCGGCTGTTTTGTTTTCGGCGCGGAGCGCTATGTCCGGATCACTAGCTAGAGTAATGATTCCATTGGGCCCAGGCATTTTGAGCTTCATGTACCCGTAATGGGGTATAGCTTGGAAGATCGTAAATGCCTCCCGCCCTAGAAGGGCGTGGTATCCGCTACTGAACGGGGCCACTTGGAATGTTATTTCTTCGGACCTGTAATTTTCCCGTGTGCCGAATACCACATCTAGTGTGATTTTCCCAGCGCAGCGTGCCTCCCGACTGGGGATGATTCCTCTAAAGGTTGTGCTGCTTTGCTCAATGCGGTTCCAGTCTATTTCCATTTTGTGAAGAGTTTCCTCGTAAATGAGGTTCAATCCGTTGCCGCCATCCATGTGCACTTTAGTGAGCCGAAAGCCGTCCACAATTGGACTAAGGACTAATCCGGCTGGTGCTCGAGCTGTTCGGCATTTAGGTTCATCACTGGAATTGAAGGTGATAGCCGTGTCGCTCCACTGATTTATTGCTGCCACCTGGCAGATCTCGGCAAGGCTGCGGAGTGCTCTCTTGCGCCTATTATTTGAGGCGAATGTCTCGAAGACTGTTAAGACCTTATTGTAATTCGCGGGATGTTGCTCTGTGGTGTTTTGAATGAGGAGATCCTCACCGCTCTTAGCAACCTGCCGGAGTACCCAACATGCTCTAAGGTTGTGCGTTGGTGTGGTATCCACTGTACTGTGAATTTTGCAGGGTCCGTTAATCCATCCCTCCAATACGGTTCCGTGCCCTGTAGTGGGCTTTTGCTTTTTTTTGATTGAATCAGGTGACTTACGGGGGTGCACCCTTTTGGTTCAGACTGGGTATTTAGCCAAAGCCGGATTATCCCAAAACTCTGTTTCGGTTTTCCAGGCGCTCTCCATCGCACAGTACTTCCGTACTATGGCCGCCAAGTCAGTGAAGTGTGCTATGTTGCGGCGGCTTATGGCGTTAAGGATTCCCTTGTCCATGCAATTATTGCAGAAGAATGAAATTGCGTCTTCCTCTCGACAGTCCTTGACCTTGTTCATTACAAGGAGGAATCTGGCCCAATAGTGATGTACTGTTTCCTGGGGCTCTTTTCTAATGTGAGAGAGATCGCTTGTATCTGGGTGGGTGGGCGGATTTAAGTCTGAACCCTGACCTGATCTGCGACCCGGGGACATGGGAGTTTTCGATCTTGGAGGTTCGGGCTCCGGGATGTCGCCCGATAGGTCTGGCCCACTGCCTGATTCTATGTTCAAGGCTTGGGGGATGTCCTTCCGTGTACAGGTAACCGGCTCAGAGAGCTCTGGAATCCGGACATAGCTTGTCCTCAAGATTGAGGGAAAATTACCGCATTGTTCCTCCACCACCGCTATCTGATGGGTGACCGGCGGAGAATTAATCTCCCTTTGGTCGGGTTTAAGCCCGATCCGATCATAGTCCGTAGCGACTCCCAAAGCGGCGATGCGGTCCAAGAGCTCGTTTAGGGAAGAGAGATCCATCGGATCCATCTGCTCGGCAAGTTCCGAGCCGACGTGGAGGCTGTTTTCGATGACCCGAGAAATCATCGTCGGCGCAGCAGCCGAACGGGCGGTCATGACGAACTCGCCTAGCCGGAGAGTCTGGCTGACAGACAGGCCTCCTCCAGAGGTGACGCTGTCCTTGACAACGAGACGAGACATCCTTCCTTATGGCGACGACACAGTGGAACTCTCAATGAAAGCACCAATGTCGGTGTCAAAACCGGCTGATCTCGGGTAGGGGGTCCCGAACTGTGCGTCTAAGGCGGATGGTAACAGGAGGCAAGGGACACAATGTTTACCCAGGTTCGGGCCCTCTCTATGGAGGTAATACCCTACTTCCTGCTTGATTGATCTTGATGAATGTGAGTATTACAAGAGTTGATCTACCATGAGATCATAGAGGCTAAACCCTAGAAGCTAGCCTATGGTATGATTGTTGTTTTCCTACGGACTAAACCCTCCGGTTTATATAGACACCGGAGGGGGCTAGGGTTACACAGAGTCGGTTACAACAGAAGGAGATCTACATATCCGTATCGCCAAGCTTGCCTTCCACGCCAAGAGTGTCCCATCCGGACACGAGACGAAGTCTTCAATCTTGTATCTTCATAGTCCAATAGTCCGGCCAAAGGATATAGTCCGGCAGTCCGGATACCCCCTAATCCAGGACTCCCTCAATATGTTTCTCGATTATGGAGGTGATAAAAGGTTCGTCGTAAAGGGTTACGTCGATGTAAGCTTTGACACCGATTTGAATGACTCTAAGTCACAATCCAGACACATATTGAAAGTGGGAGCAATTAGCTAGAGTAGCTCCATGCAGAGCATTGTAGACATAGAAATTTGCAAAATACATACGGATCTGAATGTGGCAGACCCGTTGACTAAATTTCTCTCACAAGCAAAACATGATCACACCTTAATAATCTTTGGGTGTTAAACACATAGCGATGTGAACTAGATTATTGACTCTAGTAAACCCTTTGAGTGTTGGTCACATGGCGATGTGAACTATGGGTGTTAATCACATAGTGATGTGAACTATTGGTGTTAAATCACATGGCGATGTGAACTCTATTATTGACTCTAGTGCAAGTGTGAGACTGAGGGAAATATGCCCTATAGGCAATAATAAAGTTGTTATTTATATTTCCTTATATCATGATAAATGTTTATTATTCATGCTAGAATTGTATTAACCGAAAACTTAGTACATGTGTGAATACATAGATAAACTGAGTGTCACTAGTATGCCTCTACTTGACTAGCTCGTTGAATCAAAGATGGTTAAGTTTCCTAGCCATAGACATGAGTTGTCATTTGATTAACGGGATCACATCATTAGAGAATGATGTGATTGACTTGATCCATTCCGTTAGCTTAGCACTTGATCGTTTAGTATGTTGCTATTGCTTTGTTCATGACTTATACATGTTCCTATGACTATGAGATTATGCAACTCCCGAATACCCGAGGAACACTTTGTGTGCTACCAAACATCACAACGTAACTGGGTGATTATAAAGGTGCTCTACAGGTGTCTCTAATGGTACTTGTTGAGTTGGCATAGGTCGAGATTAGGATTTGTCACTCTGATTGTCGGAGAGGTATCTCTGGCCCCTCTCGGTAATGCACACCACTATAAGCCTTGCAAGTAATGTAACTAATGAGTTAGTTGCGGTATGATGCATTACAGAACGAGTAAAGAGACTTGCCGGTAACGAGATTGAACCAGGTATTGAGATACCGACGATCGAATCTCGGGCAAGTAACATACCGATGACAAAGGGAACAACGTATGTTGTTATGCGTGTTTGACCGATAAAGATCTTCGTAGAATATGTGGGAGCCAATATGAGCATCCAGGTTCCGCTATTGGTTATTTACCGGAGACGTGTCTCGGTCATGTCTACATAGTTCTCGAACCCATAGGGTCCGCACGCTTAACGTTCGGTGACGATCGGTAATATGAGTTTATGTGTTTTGATGTACCGAAGGTAGTTCGGAGTCCCAGATGAGATCGGGGACATGACGAGGAGTCTCGAAATGGTCGAGACGTAAAGATCGATATATTGGACGACTATATTCGGACATCGGAAAGATTCCGAGTGATTCGGGTATTTTTCGGAGTACCGGAGAGTTACGGGAATTCGCCGGGGAGTATTTGGGCCTTATTGGGCTTTACAAGAAAGAGAGAGGGGAGGCTGCGCCCCCCCCCAAGGCTTAGTCCGAATTGGACTAAGGGGAGGGGCGGCGCCCCCTCCTTCCTTCTCTTCTCTTTTCCCTTTCCTTCTCTCCTACTCCTACTACTTGGAAGGGCTCCTACTTCTACTAGGAAAGGGGGGAATCCTACTCCCGGTGGGAGTAGGACTCCCCTAGGGTGCGCCATAGAGAGGGCCGAACCTCCCCCTCCTCTACTCCTTTATATACGGGGAGGGGGGCACCCCTTGGAGAGACAACAATTGATCATTGATCTCTTAGCCGTGTGCGGTGCCCCCCTCCACCATAATCCACCTCGATCATATCGTAGCGGTGCTGCGACGAAGTCCTGCGTCGGTAGCATCATCATCACCGTCATCACGCCATCGTGCCGACGGAACTCTCCCTCGAAGCTCTGTTGGATCGGAGTTCATTGGACATCATCGAGCTGAACGTGTGCTGACCACGGAGGTGCCGTGCGTTCGGTACTTGGATCGGTCGGATCGTGAAGACGTACGACTACATCAACCGCGTTGTTCTAACGCTTCCGCTTTCGGTCTACGGGGGTACGTGGACACACTCTCCCCTCTCCTTGCTATGCATCACCATGATCCTGCGTGTGCGTAGGAAAATTTTGAAATTACTACGTTCCCCAACAAGGATAAAGAAACTTGCGACGAATAACAACAAGATCTTTGTTTGCACAATGAAGAAGACATCAGTCAATTATAGGATGGTACTAACTCTTTTACCTTGTTTTTTCCCTGATGCCATTTCAAATCTCAGAACAACTATTTAGTCATATATTTGTCTTCAGTACTTTCCAAAGCAGTTAACCGATGATTACCTCTCAAACCACCTGCATGGTCAAGAGGCGAGGAAGTTATTCATTCAACACCCACGGTACAATATTGAAGTCTTCCTCAAGAGGACAAAGGTTGGGCGGGCAATTATCCATAGCCACTGGCCTAAAGTTGCAAGGACATTCAACATCGTTGAAGGCTCAATATTCACCTTTCGCTTCAGCAGTTTCCCAGATGAGATTCATCTGTCCATTTACCGTGTATGATGCTACTTTCCAAATGCTTTTGATGTTGCATGTGAAACTTGGTGCTGTTGTGTAATGGCGTAGCTAGCTATATGCCTATATGGTGTAACTAAGTGTTGAAGCTATCTGATGTAATTCAATTATGAAATGATGGTTGCTGTAATACATATATGAAATACATGGTGTTTTTTATGAGAAATGTCAATTTGATTACTAAATGGTTATCAGTAATAGGCCAATTATCTTGCTTATTGAGGTTCTCTATTGCAAGCGGTTTCTCAGATAGCACCGTGGGCGATGAACTCAAACAACCCACACGGTTGCTAGAAAGTAGGCATGTTGGATCAATGAAGAATCACACACGACTTTGGCCAGATAACTGTTTCCGTTGGGCCACCTTGCACAAATGTTTCCACATAAAAAACCATGTGTAATATACATACGAACGAAAACATTTTTTTTTGGGATTCACTGTGTGAGATGTACATATGAACGGAAACAATTGGGCCTGCATAATTGTCTCTGTTGCCTCGCCCGATCGCAGACGAGCTCATTTTGCCCCGTGTGTGTGACCGGAGTACCTATCCTCAACGGTTTCTGGTTGTAGAGGCATACTAGGGACACTGTGTTTTGTCTATGTATCCACACATTTATCAAGTTTCCGGTTAATACAATTCTAGCATGAATAATAAACATTTATCATGATATAAGGAAATATAAATAAAAACTTTATTATTGCCTCTAGGGCATATTTCCTTCAGCCACCACCAAGGAGGAACGATGACCACCACCAAGATGATGGGGCTGGGGGCTTCCAGGAGCCCCGTGCCATCGCTTGCATCCTAGGCGGCGCTCAGGCCACTGCCTCCCATCGCATATTCAAGCAGTTCACTCGCGAGGTGAACACGGCCCTCCCCAAGCACGAGGCGACACGTCCGCTCAGGTGGTCCAAGTACGCAATTGCCTTTGACTCTACTGACCAGCTCAAGTGCATGGCCACTGCTAGCGCGCTTCCGATGCTCTGCTCGCCTACCATCAGCAACATCCTCGTCACCAAGACACTTATCAATGGCGACGCGGGACTCAATTTCCTCTCCGTCAAAGCGTTCGAGAGGCTCCAAGTGCCGTACGACCAGCTTCAGCCTACCAAGCCTTTGTCGGGAGTGACCGACGGCTCCACCACCCCGATAGGGCAAATCCGTCTCCCCGTCACCTTCGGCAAGCGCAACAACTACCGCACTGAGCTCATCGACTTCGACGTTACCCACATTCGCCTCCCGTACAACGCCATCCTTGGGTATCCGGCCTTGGCCAAGTTCATGGCCACAACTCACCATGGCTACAACGTTGTCAAGATGCCAAGGAGCGGAGGCATCATCACGGTCTCCTGCGACGAAAAGGATGCGGTGTGCTCACTCGAGCGTGCCTACCAGGCTACGGCGGTCGAGAACCCAGATGACACGGGCGCCGTCTACCCTCCTGAGGTCATCCCCAAGAAGAAAAAGCAGCTGCTCCTCCTAGGACCCCAGGAGGACGGGGCAACCAACGATACTGTTTCAGGACCCACGCCCACTGAAGGCGCGCCTTCCCCTCTCGCATAGGAAGGCATTCCTGGCGCCCCTCTCAGGTTGGGTTCAGGGGCTCTCCTCTGGAGGGCCTCAGACCTAACCAGCGTCATGAGGGAGGCGTTCGGGCACCATGTGGAGGCGTGCTTCAACGCGCGCTTCCGCGAGGAGAGTGCAGGGCGTGGCGCCAGGCGCTCAGGAGTTCATCACCAAGGCAACCGAGGAGCTTCAGGAGGCACGGGCCATGCGCGGCGAGTGCCGCCCCTCATCGCTCAGTGCAGCTGCTGCCCCTGACGAGGGTAGCGAGCTGCACATGTGCGTCAACATCATAGGGCTCACAGGATCGCATCTTAGGAGCTCTTCTGGCCGTCCCACGTTAGCCGGTGCGAGGGCCCCCTCACAGCTATGTTCGCATGCCTTTCGGTCTGCTGAACAGGGCTGCCACGCACCAGCGCTACATGCGGGGCATCCTGGAGGCTCACGAGTCCAGGCACCAGGTGGCCCTGTCAAAGGAGGCACTGGATCCTCATGAGCCTCCCGGGCCTCTGGAGTCTCACGAGGCTCAGGGCCCGGACGACTCGTGAAGAACAACTTCTGCAGCACACGTCTTCAGCTACTCCAACACTTCTTCAGCAACGGTGCCAGGTGACACTTTTTGGTTTGTTCAGCTGAGGGCTTCCTCGGGCCACATCATCCTCAAACCGTCGTGGCCAGTCCCGCGGCTGCACCATTTTATTTTATCTAGTCCAGACCAGTATGCTAGCCTGTGTTATCATGGTTATCGTCATTATCTATGTTGTCTCGTTATATCGCCCTTCGCGGCCTCCGCGCGTTGCTAACCCGCCTCTTGCTCATCCCGCTACGGCGGCTACATGTCAGCACAGCACCTGTGCTCGGGTCCGTCCCTGCAGCACTGATAAATCTGAGAGATCGAGATCTGGCTCGCTGAGGGAGTCCTGGATTAGGGGGTCCTCGGGCAGCCGGACTATATCCTTTGGCCGGACTGTTGGACTATGAAGATACAAGATTGAAGACTTCGACCCGTGTCCGGATGGGACTCTCCCTGGCGTGGAAGGCAAGCTTGGCAATACAGATATCTAGATCTCCTCCCTTGTAACCGACTCTGTGTAACCCTAGCTCCCTCCGGTGTCTATATAAACCGGAGGGTTTAGTCCGTAGGACAACAGCAATCATACCATAGGCTAGCTTCTAGGGTTTAGCCTCTACGATCTCGTGGTAGATCAACTCTTGTAATACTCATATCATCAAGATCAATCAAGTAGGAAGTAGGGTATTACCTCCATCGAGAGGGCCCGAACCTGGGTAAACATTGTGTCCCCCGCCTCCTGTTACCATCTTCCTTAGACACACAGTTCGGGACCCCCTACCCGAGATTCGCCGGTCTTGACACCGACATTGGTGCTTTCATTGAGAGTTCCACTGTGCCTTCATCATAAGGCTGGATGGCTCGCCTCGTTGTCATGGATAACATCACTTTTGGGGGAGCCCTGGCTGTAGGCCAAACTCTGTGACTAGGCGGTTTCGTCATGACCGCCTTTTCGGCTGCTGCACCGACAATGACTTCCCGGGTCATCGAAAACAGCCTCCACGTCAGCTCGGGACTCACTGAGCAGTTGGATCCAATAGAACTCTCTTCTCTGAACAAGCTCTTGGATCGCATTGCCGCTTTGGGAGTTGCTACAGACTATGATCAGATCGGACTTAAACCCGACCAAAGGGAGATTAACTCCCCGCCGGTCACCCATCAGATAGCGATGGTGGGGGAGCAATGCGGTGATTCTTCCTCTATCTTGAGGACAAACTATATCCGGATTCCCGAGCTCTCTGAGCCGGATACCCGTCTATGGGAGGACATCGCCCAAACCCTGAACCTAGAATCAGGCAGCGGGCCAGACCTATCGGGTAACATCCCGGAGCCCGAACTTCCAAGATCGGGAACTCCTCCGCCCCTGGGTCTCAGATTGGGTCAAGGTTCAGACTTAAATCCACCCACCCACCCAGATATAAACGATCTTTCCCACATCAGACAAGAGCCCCAGGAGACAGTACACCACTATTGGGCCAGATTCCTCCTTGTAATGAACAAGGTCAAGGACTGTCGCGAGGAAGACGCAATTTCATTCTTTTGCAATAATTGCACGGACAAGGGAATCCTCAACGCCATAAGTCGCCCTGAAATAGCACACTTTGCTAACTTGGCGGCCATAGTACGGAAGTACTGTGCGATGGAAAGCGCCTGGAAAACCCAAACAAAATTTTGGGATGCTCCGGCTCTGACAAAACCCCCAGTCCGAACTAAAAGGGTGCACTCTCGTAAGTCGCCCGACCCAATTACAAAGAAGCAAAAGCCCACTATAGGGCGTAGAACCGTATTGGAGGGATGGCTTAATGGGCCATGCAAAATTCACAGTACAACGGATACCATACCAACACACAGCCTTAGAGCATGTTGGGTACTCCGGCAGGTGGCCAAGAGCGGTGAGGATCTCCTCATTAAAAATAGCGCAGAGCACCATCCCGTGGATAACAACAATAGAGTATTGACAGTCTTCGAGACCTTCGCCTCAAATAATAGGTGTAAGCGAGCACTCCGCAGTCTTGCCAAAGTCTGCCACGTGGCAGCAATAAATCCATGGAGCGACACGACTATCATAAACCTCAATTCTGAACAGTCCGAGCACCAGCCGCTTTGGTCCTTAGTCCAATTGTGGACGGCTTTCGGCTTAATAAAGTGCTCATGGACGGCGGCAGCGGATTAAACCTCATCTATGAGGAGACTCTTCAAAAAATGGAAATAGACAGAAACCACATTGAGCAAAGCAGCACGACCTTCAGAGGAATCATCCCTAGTTGGGAGGCACGATGCGCTGGGAAAATCACACTAGATGTGGTATTCGGCACGCGGAGAATTATAGGTCCGAAGAAATCACATTCCAAGTGGCCCCTTCAGTAGCGGATACCACGCCCTTCTAGGGCGGGAGGCATTCGCGATCTTCCAAGCCATACCCCATTACGGGTACATGAAGCTCAAAATGCCCGGGCCCAATGGAATCATCACTCTAGCTAGTGATCCGGACATAGCACTCCGTGCCGAAAACAAAACAGCCGCACTGGCCCTCGAGGCATTATCCGAAGCCCTCGCGGCCGAGGAATTAACTGCGCTGCGCTCCATAGTGGACAGGGACGACGTGATACTCGACAAAAGATCCAAGTCCACCTCTTTTAAACCAGCAGATGAAATAGTCAAATTCCAAGTCCACCCAACGGCCCCTACAAAAATAGCATCCATAGGGGCACAGTTAAACCCCATTGTAGCGCCGACTCACGGGAGTTCTGCGAGAATTGGGACATATTCGCTGGCATCCTTGAGACATGCAGGGAATCCCATGAGCTGGCCGAGCATAGCCTTAACATTCTAAAGGGATTCAAGCCGGTCAAGCAGACTCTTCGGCGTTTCTCTAAACCTAAGTGACAAGCCATGGGAGAGGAGCTAGCCAAGTTACTGGAGGCCGGATTCATTAGAGAAATAAAACATCCGGACTGGCTAGCAAACCTGGTGATGGTACCAAAGAAGGATAAATCCTGGCGCCTATGTGTCGATTTCAAGGACCTTAACAAGGCTTCCCCTAAGGATCCCTTCACCCTCCCCTGCATCGATCAAATTGTCGACGCTACTGCAGGACATGATTCATTGTGTTTCCTCGACGCATACTCCGGATACCATCAATTAAGATGGCGGAGTCCGATCAAGCCGCAACGGCATTTATCACCCCATACGGCCCCTTCTGTTTTAACACCACGCCTTTCGGGCTTAAGAACGCCGGTGCAACGTATCAACGCATGATTCAGACATGCCTGGAAAAACAGATCGGCAAAACAGTGGAGGCATACGTAGATGATGTGGTCGTTAGAACCAGACACATCGAATCCTTAATAGACGACTTGAGGCTCATGTTCGACAATCTCCGAACATACGACATCAAGCTCAATGCGGAAAAATGTGTTTTCGGCGTGCCTGCCGGAAATCTCCTGGGCTTCATCGTCTCCAATAGAGGAATTGAAGCAAATCCGGCTAAAATCCGAGCTCTGTCACAGTTGGCTATCCCAACTGACCTCAAGCAAATCCAAAAATTAACTGGATGCGTGGCGGCCTTAAGCCGCTTTATCTCCCGATTAGGAGAAAAGGCACCACCCCTTTATCGCCTTCTTCGGCGCACCGAACACTTCGAGTGGACGGATGCAGCCACAGCCAGATTGGAAGAAATAAAAGCCATCCTGGCCAACAACCGAATCTTGGCCGCGCCAAATGTCGGCGAACCAATGCTATTATATATAGCGGCAACTCACCAAGTTGTAAGCGCAGTGCTCGTCGTTGAACGAGAGACGGACGGACATAAATTCCCACTTCAAAAGCCGGTATACTATGTATCCACTGTCCTCACTCCATGAAAATCACGGTACCCACATTGTCAAAAGATAGCATATGCGGTATTTATGGCATCCCGGAAATTATGACACTACTTTCAAGAGTGTTCAATTACGGTGGCCTCGGAAGTACCACTCAACGACATAATAAACAACCGCGATGCCACGGGCCGGATTGCCAAATGGGCTATCGAGCTCCTCCCGTTCGACATAACATATAGACCACGGCGAGCCATTAAGTCGCAACCGAATACTATGCACAGACTCCAACAACGCAGCCGAATACGAGGCCCTGTTACATGGTATCCGGATGGCAGTTTCCATGGGCATTAAACGCCTGGAGGTGCGTGGGGACTCGAACCTTGTAATATCTCAAATAAATGGAGACTTCAACACCAAGGATCCGAAAATGGCGGCTTATCACAACGCCGTCCTCAAAATGTCAACTCGGTTCGAGGGGCTTGAATTCCACCATGTGGCTCGGGACAACAATCAGGCAGCGGATATCCTCGCCCGTATCGGCACTAAGCGCGACCCTGTCCCACCTAACATCTTTTTGGAAAGGCTGTTTAAGAAATCCGTGGTATGGGAAGGGGACCCCGGTAACAATAGTCCGGACCCGACCACAACACCAGATACCGAACACTCTGACACAATTGGAGGCTCTGCCACCGAAATAACACCTTCAGCCCACGTGATAATGGCCGTCATCGCCCCGTGGACAGAACCATTCCTGGCCTACCTAACTAGGCAGGAACTACCCGAGGACCAAAATGAGGCATGCTGCATAGTGTGGCGGTCTAAAGCCTACAAGGTCCACAAGGGAGAACTTTATAATAAAAGAACTACCGGAGTCCTTCAAAGGTGCATCTCCGAAGAGGAAGGGCGGAAGCTTTTGGCAGAAATCCATGCTGGACTCGGCGGCCACCACGCCGCAGCCCGGGCCCTTGTAAGCAAGGCCTTCCGTACAGGTTTCTATTGGCCGACGACCCGAGCAGACGCACAGGACCTTGTTCAACGTTGCGTCAGTTGCCAGCTTTTTGTAAACCAAAGCCATATGCCGCATACCGCTCTCCAAACAATCCCCATTACTTGGCCCTTTGCAGTCTGGGGGCTTGATATGGTTAGACCCCTCAAAGGGGGAACCCATAAGAAAAAATAGCTATTGGTCATGGTGGACAAATTCACCAAATGGATAGAAGCCAAACCAGTCAAAACGGCTGAATCCGGACAAGTGATAGACTTCATATTTGGGGTTGTACACCGTTATGGCATCCCCCACAGCATCATCACCGACAACGGCTTGAACTTTACAGCCGACAAGGTAAAACTTTGCTGTAGCAACATGGGCATCAAGCTCGGTTATGCTTCTGTCTATCACCCGCAAACTAATGGTCAAGTCAAGCGAGCAAATGGCCTTATCATGAGTGGCATTAAACCCAGATTAGTGAGATCCTTAAAGGAATCAAACACGCACTAGGTAGAGGAGCTCGACTCCGTACTATGGGGGCTGCAGACCACGCCGAATTGCACTATCGGATACACACTGTTTTTTATGGTGTACGGCGCAGAGGCGTACTGCCCTGCGACATAATTCATGACTCACCTCGAGTGTGCATGTATGAAGAAAAAGAGCCGAGATCGATCGGCGGGGACAGTTTGGGCATACGGAGGAGGGCGTGACATGGCAAAAGCACATTCCGCATTCTATCGACAACATGCTCGAAGGTATCAAAGCAGAGAAGTACAGGCCAAAACTTATAACGTTGGCGAACTCGTTCTACGCCTACCGGAGAAGAAAAAGAACAAGCTCAAGCCCAAATGGGAAGGTCCCTTCATTATTGACCAGGTTTTGACCGGTGGAGAATACCGTCTGCGGGATGCATCGGATAATCGACTCGAGCCAAACCCATGGAACGCAGCCAGACTCCGAAGGTTCTACGCCTAGTGTCGGACTCTATGTTCGTCTCCTTACCTCCGTCAATTTTTTACATATCCGTTATCTGTCTTTTCTCTCTTTCCTTTCTTTTCCTTATCATTCAAGGCCTTAGAAGGCTAAATTGTGTCTTGTCTACACAATCTTGACGCGCTAACCGCGCTCATTATACCTGGGGGCTTCTTATACAGAAGCTTAATATAACTATTTTCCGGGATTTATGCCCCACATGTGTGTTATTCTTCCACATGTACCTTTTTTCGCCATTATATGCATCAATATGACTTAAGTTTTTGGCCAAGCTGGGTTGCCTGGCTCTTGTGTTTATGCCCTACGTTCCGTTAATTGGCTAGGGCATAAGGGAACACCTCTGCGATTATTCTTGCGGGTCAGCGGATGTGTACCTCAGGTAGGTGAAGCCAAAATCTAGCGTTCTTAAAGGAATACTCGGTCGACAAAAGATAACTTTTATTTATTTTATTACATGCCCCCCAGAAGTTTATAGCCTGTGTCTCTTTTCGCAGTTCATACATGCACATTAGGGCATGCGTACCGAGAAAGGAACCCTTAGCGGAACTATTCTCCTGGAAGATGTTTCTTACTATCCATGTAATATAACATAGCTAGTTGGGTACTTATGCATTCAAGCACTTATGACCCCTCGCTTTGGTCTCCATCGTAACCGGTTTTACATAGCGGCGGGCATTACGATACACTCAGGACTATTGGGTCCGATTGAAGCGAAAAGGTCCGCCATGACAAATGATTTACAATCCGGCTAGGGACAATATATGTCACTTGAAGTACACGATCACTTAGGTGACTAAATTCTTCTTCTATACCATCCAGCGGGCTGTCTAGCCTACAATCCTGTTAGGAATACTTTGCGGCTAATTCTACTTGGTCATACACCAAGCTGATGGGGATCTCTTTCCCATCAGGCCCCTGAGTCCGACCTCGGACATGTGGTTAAGTTCAGCCTTGGTATACCGCGTCTTCACCATGGCCCAGGCTTCCCTCGCACCTTGTCGGCAGGCTAATATCTTCCATAATCGGAAGCGCCGCCGCGCTCGCTTGAGCTTCTCTGCAAGCTCCCCCATGTTCCCTGGCAGGAGATGGATGGCCACAAGGCTTGGGCAATGCCCTGCATCACCTGCCAAACTTGTTCGTGCAGTTGTGAGAGCTCTGGCAGAAGATCACCCGTGGACCCGGGCATCTCCTCCTCGGGACGACCCGTCAGCATACCAGCAGATATAAATCTGTTAGCCGGTTTCTT
Source organism: Aegilops longissima (assembly GCA_021605205.1). NCBI lineage: Eukaryota > Viridiplantae > Streptophyta > Magnoliopsida > Poales > Poaceae > Aegilops > Aegilops longissima. Next base: position 508,672,765 of record CM038677.1, read on the forward strand.
CACCGAACTCTTTAAAAGTTCGTTCAAGCACTTACTGCAAATGCCGCGTCGAAGCCTCTTATTCTCCTTTACGGAGTCAGCAAGCTGGGCACGAACATCCTTTAGTTCCACGCCCAGCTGGATATTGGCATCTTGGAGATTGTTTTTCTCCTGCCTAACCTTTTTAAGCATGCGCTCACCAGCCTTTAGCTGTCGTTGGGCATGCGGCTCGTTCCCTATCACGACCTCCGGATTCACTGCGGTGTCATCTGCAGAATCTATTGTTAGATTTGCATGCATGCCGCATACTATCTATTACCTGTCATTCTTTATAATAGAGACAAGTGTTACCAAAGGGGGCCTTCTCGGACTCCTTCAGCACGGCAACTGCGGCCCGTAGCTGTGCTTTGCACTCTTCCACCTCTTGAGACAATTGGGTATTCTTCTCTGTAAGAATCTGCACAAATAATGATCCTTAAACTAGTTGTGTCAACTGTTTCAAGTCTCATGGGCTACTGATACATATAATCATCAGATTTTCCTACCCGTATATCCTTTACATACTGGTCCGTGGCTCTGGCAAGACCATTTTGAGCAACCTGAGTGCAGCGTCTCTGAGTTGAAGGCATCAAACGCCTCTTGGGAGAAACAAGCGTCACGGAGTACGGCCCAGCGACGCTTGTGATTCATGGCGCTCTCCACTTTGGAATTTGTAGCGGATAGTCTATCTGCATCCTCTATAGGAGGAGCATCCGGCGTTCGCCCCGTGTTAGCTTCCGCCTCTCCAGATATAGTCCGGCGAGCGTTTTTCCTACTAGGAAACATGGACGTTATTATATTTTAAAAGATGACAACCACGGAGCGAGGTTCTGTATCATACCTCTGCGACGGCGTCTCAGTCCTGACCTCCTTCCTTTTAGCCTACCCGGCTACAGTGCCCCTTGTTGGCGAGTCACTGCGGGTTCGGCATGGCATCCCGAGGGCCTTCCCTGTAAGACACCATATGTGTACGGTAGGTGAAGTGCATAAAAGGGGATCCTTCTCGGAAGTTGGGACACCGGTTTTACTTACATGCGATGCAGGGAGTAGCCCAGGATAGTCGGCTATGATGGCCACCATGGCATCATCGCAGCTCAATTGATAGAATGTCCTGTCGATCAGCTCCACAAATATGACCGGATCCTCTTCGAGTCCGGGATCGAGGGCCTGGTCGGGGTCCTCTGGTTGTGGAGGCGGGCTGTGGACCTCTCTTACAGCTTTTCGCAGTTCCTGCCATGAAACGGCAAGGCAGGTACTTATGATGAAGAATGCGGGAATGTTGGGAGTAAAAGGTGACAGCTCACCTAGCTCGGAGGGTTGTACATGGAGAATCCATCCCGTGGCTTAATGCGGATGAACTCCTCTTCCTCTCCCTTGTACAAATAAGACAACATTTTTGCTAGAGCAGCAACTGAGTCCGGTCCCTTACGCCCGCAGCGGGTGGCATCATCTTCCCCGTTAAAGTGCCACATGGGGTGCCCTTGATATTGAAGTGGTTGTACCCCCCGCATTATACATATTGACATAACCTCGATTATTGTCAATCCTGATTGAGCCAGCATTTTTATCCGGCCCTTCAGGTAAAGGACTTCTCCGTTATCTTCCTCACGAGGGCTCGAGGCGCCCGGCTACAGCGTTTCTTGAGGCGTTAGCCGAACTCAGGAGGCCCCTTGAATAAGTGCGGAAGGGGCGTCCTCCACATAAACCACTCCGAAGCTAGTCCTCGGATGTCTTCTTGAATGCGGACAAGTATCCGTCCGGCGATCGCCATATTTGGCTCCGCCCACTTGAGTACAGATGACCCCTCACTGTGTATAAGTGCGAGGCAGAATAACCTCTTAGTAGCTCGAAATGAGCTTGCAGACCTGAAACAGCTTCATAAAGTGCGACATAGCCAACAATGTGTAATATGGGCGGGAGTGAAATTATGCGAGATGGAGGCCATAGAACTCCGAGGCCAGCGGAGGAAACGGATGAATTGGAAATCCAAGCCCTCTTAATAAGTAAGGGACGAGGCATACCCGCTCTCCCGTGGATGGGCTGGGAAAGATCTCCGCTTGCTCCCCGCCATTATAGGTGGCAAGCCCGGCTCGAACGGGGACCATATACGCTGGAGGGAGAAACCCCTGGGTCTATAACTCTACTAATTGGCTGTGAGGGATGGCACACTTCTTCCAATTGCAGGGCTTAGGGCTACAGGAGCGAGAGGAGGAGCTGCGATGACCGACCATGTTGGAATGGATTTTTTCCGGGCGCGTTCCGATGGATACTCGTTGTGGGAGGATGGTGTGATCTGGATCTGAGAATCCCCGTCTCTTTAATAGATGATTTACTCACATGTCTAGGGTGGCAATTGTAAAAATGCCCCGACTTCTCGCATTCGCTCGACGCGTGGAGAATATCCATTATTAGGCGCGGAAGCAAAGGAGTGCAACATTTATGGGAAGCCGGACACTACTGAAACAAGTATTTAGAATTTGGAGAAGAACCCGCCTTGCAATGCCGAAGACAATGTGCGACCGGACTCATCGCCATTGAAGCCTGGTTCGGGGGCTACTGAGGGAGTCCTGGATTAGGGGGTCCTCGGGCAGCCGGACGATATCCTTTGGCCGGACTGTTGGACTATGAAGATACAAGATTGAAGACTTTGACTCGTGTCCGGATGGGACTCTCCTTGGCGTGGAAGGCAAGCTTGGCAATACGGATATGTAGATCTCCTCCCTTGTAACCGACTATGTGTAACCCTAGCCCCCTCCGGTGTCTATATAAACCGGAGGATTTGTCCGTAGGACAACAACAATCATACCATAGGCTAGCTTCTAGGGTGTAGCCTCTACGATCTCGTGGTAGATCAACTCTTATAATACTCATATCATCAAGATCAATCAAGCAGGAAGTAGGGTATTACCTCCATTGAGAGGGCCCGAACCTGGGTAAACATCGTGTCCCCCGCCTCCTGTTACCATCCGCCTTAGACACACAGTTCGGGACCCCCTACCCAAGATCCGCCGGTTTTGACACCGACACTCGCGGCCTGCCCTGCGCACGTCACCTCACCAGGTCCTCAGTGCCGTCATCTTCTTGCGGAAAGATCAACGGTAGGACAGCAAGCGCGGACATGTGCTATATCCTCTTCCCCTGACTAACTCGCAGGGACCACCGGAGTCAGGACTACGGGCGGCCCCGCCAGCCACTCCTTTTTCACGCAATTCGCTTGCACATTAAAGGGCGGGCCTGGGCATTGCGCCTCAGGGGCTCCTACTGGCTCTCGAGCCCTCACCTCCTGGCCTTGACCACGGCATCGCGACCGGGCATACCAGCGGCGGCTGAGCCTTGCTCGAGGGCTAGGACCCGAGGATGTAGAGCATTTAGATGAGAGAGGAAAAGGGGATCGCGTAACACTACCAGGGCACAGCTGGGTGTCGCGCAACAACTTTCTTCTATGCAAGAGAACCACCGCGTGTTCGCCAAGATAATTCACCACATACCCGCCGGCGCAAACCTCACGATTTAGTATTTTGACTCGCGCAATCTTGCCTGGGCAAGACTGTTTTCCCTTTCGACCTTCAGGGGGCTGTTTGCGCGCTAAAGGGGACCTCCTGAGCATCACGCCTTAGGGGCTCTTATCGGACCTCGGGCCGCTCACCTCCTGGCCTTGACCACGGCATCGCGACCTGGCATACCAGCGACGGCTGAAGCCTGCCTGGGGACTGGGTCCTGTTAGCGTAGAGCACTAAGTTACCACGAGCATGAAAGAGAACACCGTGCCGAGGCGGGATACGCAATAGCAACACCGAACTAGGGGCAATAACATTAAGGCAAAAGCATTACAATTTTTTACATACCCCCACTGGGCTCGTCATGATTCCGCGCAGGGAAAGCAAAAGAAGGGACCCAGAAGAACCCTGGCCTCAGCGGCGTCACCGATGGCGCCGAGTCGACGCCGCTGTCGCGCTCTAGGCGCGGCAGGAGCTCGGCGGCTCATAGCTGTCGTCATCACTGGACTCCGGAGAATCGCTGGATTCCGGAGAGTCGCTGCTGCTGCTGGAGGAGCTGCTGGCAAGGCCAAGGGCAAGTTCAGCGCCCGTGGCCGCGCCGTGTGGATCGCCTCTTTCGGAGCAGCACTCCAGGCGCCGACGGTCCTCGCCGAAGACCTTCAAGAAAAGTGTCGAGGTTCCGTCATATTAAAAGTGGATGGCAAGGGCCCCCTCCGGGCAGCAGGCGCGGGCGATCTTGCCCCATCCTCAAGTCATGAATACGTTGCCTGGGGGACGACCTCGACCTCTGCTTCGGTGGCTTGGCTGCAGCACCCGGCGTGTTGCAGCCACAGCTCGGCAGCCCCCCTCGGCGGTATCTCCTCTGCGAAGAACCGCGGGAGCCAGATCTAGGTGCGTCGCGGCATTGTCGGACACACCACAAACTCGCGCGATGTGCCTTCGGCATGGGTGCACGAGCCGGGTGGCCGTGCGGCCACCGCCTGTCCTCCTCTGCGACCCCGACCCTCGCGGCACTGGGCGTCTCCCTCGTGCCCAGGGCCCTGTGCACGGGCGTACATGGGAATCGGGAAGCACGGTGGAGGCCGCTCATGCCAAGGCCGCGTCACCACAAGCGCCCCGACGGCATCGCGGGAGCGGCCGAGCCTCTACTTCGGCGGAAGTGGCCCGAGCTCCTCCCGAGGGGTTTTCCCCTTCTCCGCCACGGAAACCTCCTTATCGGCGCCTTGGGTGCTGCGACGGGACGGCGAAAACAAGAAGGAAGAAGATGGAGCAAGCAGCGGGAAGACGGAGATGGGCAGGGGGCTTCGCCCCCCCCTCCCCATTTATAACCAGGAGGAGGCCAACCGCCGGCCTCCATGATCCCCAGTAATGATGATCTTTTTTGCATGCAACAGGCTCTTGTCAAGTCGAATGGTTGCCGAGGCAGCGTGGGGAAGCGGAGACACCCACGGCCCACCAAGCACCACGGTCGACCGAGTCCGCAGGCAGTTGGGGCCAGCGGTGCTTCACCCTTGCCCTTTGGCTTCGCCTCGAAGCCAAGTCCGAGCGTGCCTTGGGCCCGAGGGCTACTGTCGGCGTTCTGGGAGCCGGGGTACCCAGACTTGCCTGTCTGCAGCCAACGGCACGGCGCCATCGATGGCCTGGTATGGCCCATCTTCAGCACCAACAGCACAAGACCCTCGCGAGGGGCCAAGCCTCGTGAGGCGGACGACACCAAGACCTCCAGAAGGAGTGGCCACCCTAGGCCGGCTCCTAAGGAGCGGAGATTTCTACGCAGACACCCACCACGTGAGGTTAAGGTGATGCAAGCCATGACGACCAAGGCCAGGCAGGCGCCAGTGGGCGCAGTACAACTAGTTTCCTCTTTGGTGCTAAAGAGGCAAGCGCAAGCGCGGACTCCCGAGGAATTAGCCAAAGGTTTCAATTTCTGTGCTACAAGACCAAGACCGCCTGGGCGGCAGGACGGAGGTCATCGCCGAGCCCACCACGGCGTCATGACTAGAAGCTTTGCAGGCGAAGACCACCTTTCGTTAGGATAAGATATACTACTTGTCTCCCTTCAAACTTGGCCGTTGTGAGATCCCTTCCTACCTTCATTTTGGGCGAAGAGGGCCAAGGCCACTATAAATATAGCCTAGCCACCACCATAGAAGGGGACAGATCGATTGAGACCGTCCGCATGCTCACCAGCTCACACCAACACAAGAACGCACCTCCTGAGGTTGTTCTTCCCATGTACTAGTCCATCCTCTGCCCATCGCGATGCTAATCCACCACAAAGCAGGAGTAGGGTATTACACCGCAAGGTGGCTTGAACCTGGGTAAACTATCGTGTCCCTTTCCATTCCAGTTCATCGAGCTAGGCCGTGAGATCGACGAGTTGGCAGACTGGGGAGATTGAGTTCTTCGCACGCACCCTAGAGTTCGAACTTATCTTGGGTCTGCGGAGCCCCGAATCCGATAATTAGTGATAATACTCGAGATGTATTCGACATTATTCGATAATATTCGATGATGCATTAACTGGATTATTCGAGATGTATTAGTGATAATATTAGAGATGTATTCAAGATTATATTCGATAATATTCGATGATGCATGTATTAGTGATATTATTTGAGATGCATTTGAATACTAAATTGGTTTTTCTTTCTTCTGGATTATCAGTCACTAAACCATAAACCCTAAAACACAAAAATAAAAAAGAATTAAATGAAAAACACAAAATGAAATAAAACCCTTAAACCCTAAACCTCTAGTCTCGATTGGTTTCACCAACCGGGACTAAAGGTCCCCAGCTCCTGGTGCGCCGCAGCCACGTGGAAGGGATTTAGTCCCGGATCATGGCCAACCGGAACTGAATGGTGGGGGACTTTAGTCTGGACTTATTAGTCCCAGTTGGTGAACCGGGATTAAAGGCCCTTATGAACCGGGACTAATGGCCGATCCTATACTAGTGAATTGCAACCATGCCCACCCCCTCATCCCTAAGAATCCGCTACACCAACCTTAGCATGAGGACCACATCCATATGTCGAGATGCCGGAATACCCGGATCTCTGCTCCTCAGGGAAGAATATATCAACTCACTTCATCATATCATACTTCTGATGTCCATTGAACATTCGCCAAGAATCATGTTAGCTCGAAGCTGTCCATTGGCGAGCTGATACTTGCCTATTCATTTGTTACAACCGAGTAAATGATGGCGTATCTTTTATATCTAAATAGCTAGCAACCACTATTCTATTTCTTTCCATACACATGTAAACATGCAGTAAAGACCGAAAGTGCTTCACACACGACCTAGCGCTGAACGACACTAGCACAATTGCTAATCTAGTTGTTTGCTGTTGTTTAGACTTTTTTTTGATAAAAGAAGGGCTCAACCCCCTCTGATTTCTATTAATAGAAACCAACGTTCATACATCTACTGTAGGACACAAACCCACCCAACAACTAACCATCTAGTAGCACATCCCTTCTGGTAACCCAGGAAGGGAGATGCCACCACTGCCTAACCGACCTCACAAATAGTCGCACCAACCTTCGCTGCTGTTTAGAGCAACTCTAGCAGACCCCGCAAACAACGCGAAACAGTAAAATTTTGGCGAGTATGCGGGCTCGGCTCAATTTTCCGGCCAGAACAGAGCCGCATACTCGCCCGGCCCGTGAAAAAATTTGCCGCGGCCCGCCGCATGCCCCGACCACTATATCTACGGTTCTGCGGCGCGTTTGCGGGTCGAAACCCCCCCCCCCCCATCGCCACTGAGCCACGCAATTCCCCACCCCCCTTCTTCACATTTCTTGCCGCCGGCGACCACCTCCCGCCTCCAGCCGCCATGTGGGGCCGCATGTGGAGCTCCGGACGCGGCCCGACAACAAATCCAGCGGAAGTGACCCCAGTCTGGCAGCGCGTCCGTCGGACGGCGCGAAGCGAGGCGGAAGTGGACCAACATGACTGCCGCCCGGCGAAGCTTCGCGTCCGTGAGGCGGAGAATGCGACCGTCGGCACGGCCGTTCATGAGGACATGTACCTAGGGTAGGGTCACATGCCTGTCCAAGATACCCTCCCCAAGGCCATCACGCTAAAACCAGAAGCATTTGAAGAAGAATCATCATCCACTCGACCATGAAGCGTTCCACTCGGAAGACTTGAAGTCACTCGACCATGGAGGCCGTCACTCGACTGCCAGAAGGTCTAAAGCCACCGCATACTGCAACGGTCGGTCATTACGTCATAGCTTTAATGGTCATTATGTCACTTTATTACTAGCATTACCAGCAACACTCTGTCTTAATGTACCTTAAACCCTGTGTAATTGAGGGCCGGAGGGGTCTGGCGAACTCTATATAAGCCACCCCCTCCTAGTGACAAGGGTTCGCACCCCCTGTAACACACACGCATATAATCCAGTCGACCGTCTTCGGGCACCGAGACGTAGGGCTGTTATTTCCTCCGAGAAGGGCCTGAACTCGTAAAACTCGTGCGTACAGCTTATCCATAGCTAAGATCTTGCCTCTACATACCTACCCCCATTCTACAGTCAGACTTAGAACCACGATAGTTGGCGCCCACCGTGGGGCAGGTGTCTTAGCGACTTGTTGGAGAAGTTGCAATTTTTCCGATCCAAATCAGCATGGTTTCAGGCGAAGGGTTGGCCGAGGGACGCGAGATCCGTCTCAGCGCGCTCGTGTTCGTCGCCGATGACTCCGCTTGGCTCCAAGAGGCTCCACTCGACGTCGAGGCGCTCCCCGTCCGCGGGGCAACGCACTTTCGCGCGTGCGTTCGTGGCGTCCTACTGCGGTAGCCGTCGACCCAGTATCAGTCGGCTCCTATGGCGTCTTCACTCCCTGCTGCCCGTCGGCGCAAGCATTCCGGTTGGTCGAGGATCCAGCGGTGGGTGAGGCACGCGGTGGCTCGCGAGTCGACCACCCCCCAAGTCGTGGCAATCGAGCCCGACAAAACACTCTACGGCTTGTTCGACCTGTCGACTGGCTTCGTTGAGACTGCATCCGAGTGCGATAACAGTGACCCCGCGGCGGAAGTCCAGATGGTCAACGGACCGCGCAGTCCTCCTGGCTTCCCCCGCGACGACGGTGGTGATGGCGGAGGTGATCCGTCGCGTGTCCACGAGGAGTACCGCCCGAGCCCCTCTCTTCGCAGCGAGAGGAAGAGCTTCCGCCCGTAACCTGGATGCACTTCACCTCCTATCGTTGGAGAAACCCCGAGGCCGGGCCTTGGAGGGCGCGCTGGCCAACAGGTGGCGCTTTTCATTGGAGAACCTCCGGCGCGACTTTCGGCGGCGTGCTCGGCAGCGAGTTCCTGAGTCCAGTCGACGACAACTTTTTCCGCCTCCAACCCAGGTATATCGAACTCCGATCCAGAATCTCACAGCTGCCGCCTGAATAGCAGAGTCGATTTAGCCTTCCCAGTCGGAGGCTGGTAGAGGTTTGATGCAGATCCGGGCTTTGCTCCGGGCGGCGGGGGAGCAGAACACAGCAGTGTCATAGTCTCGGAATAGGATTCATAGTAGATCTATAATGGCAGACATAGTTCAGTCGGCTCATATCCCAAGATCGCCTCCAAGGCGTGAGGGACATGGAGATCGACAGGATCAGTACAGAAACCGTGAGCAGTATGATCGTCTTCGAGTACCCATGCCTCCCCCAAGGAGTGGGTCATACGCGCCTCGGCAACTGGATGACAGACGCCCTCACAGTGGTGGGCGAAGGATTCCAGTCGACCCCCGGGAGCTAGGCTTTGACGCGAGATCCATTCTCGTTCAAGGTCTGGTTGACAGGAACAGGGAACACAGAGATGGCCACGATAGAGATTATCCGACTGGCAGCAGAGTGCATGTTTCAGGTCCCGAGTGTTTCAGCAGAGCCATCAGAGCAGCAGTGATTCCTCCCAACTTCAGGTTGGCGACTGGAGTCAGCAAGTTCACTGGTGAGTCCAAGCCTGACACTTGGCTTGAGGACTACCGAGTGGCTGTGCAGATTGGTGGTGGCAATGATGAAGTGGCCATGAAGCACCTTCCTCTGATGTTGGAGGGCTCGGCGAGAGCGTGGTTGAATCAGTTAGCGCCCGGCATCATTTATAGTTGGGAAGAGCTTGCTCGAGTGTTTGTTAGAACATTTGAAGGTACATGCAAATGGCCAGCAGGGCCCAGAGCTGCAATCTTGTGTGTAGAAGCCGAATGCAACTTTGAGAGATTATATCCAGATATGGATCACGTTGCACCACACGGTGGAGAATGTGTGAGATGACCAAGCAGTTTGTGCCTTCAAGGAAGGTGTCAAGTATCAAGAATTGAATCTGAAGTTTGGTCGGACCGGAGATATGTCTCTGAGTCGAATGATGGAAATTGCCACCAAGTATGCTAATGGTGAAGAGGAGGATCAGCTCCGGAGTGGCAAGCACAAAACAGTCGCCCACGAAACCGGAGGAGGGAACTCCAGTCAGAAGCAGAAGCGCAAAGCCGAGCCAGCTGCTCCTGGAGAAGCATTAGTCGTGACTCAAGGAAAGTTCAAGGGGAAGCCCAAAGGGCCATGGAACCCCAAGAAAGTAAAAGATCAAGATGGAAATGATGTGTTGGATTTACCATGCCACATTCACACCAAAAAAGATGAGGAAGGTAATCTCATTTACCCGAAACATACCACTCGACAGTGTCGGCTCCTAATCCAGCAGTTCCAAGAGAAACAGCCCAAAGAGAAGGAGAAAGAATCAGACAAAGTTGAGGATAAAGAAGAGGACGATGATGGTTACCTCCATGTCAATTCCACTCTGATGATTTTTGCAGATGTTGAGAGCAAAAGTCGACTGAAAGTCATCAACAGAGAAGTGAACATGGTAGCTCCGGCGACGCCTAGTTATTTGAAGTGGTCTCAGATTGCCATTACATTCGTCCAGTCTGATCACCCAACACACATGGCAACCCCTGGGAGGCAAGCGTTGGTAGTCGACCCAGTCGTCGAAGGCACTCGGTTGACTAAGGTTCTGATGCATGGTGGTAGTGGACTGAATATACTGTATGCGGAGACCTTGAAAGGAATGGGCATTCCGATGTCTAGACTCAGTGAAAGCAATATGAGTTTCCATGGAGTTATTCCTGGCAAGAAGGCTGAGTCACTTCGCCAGATCGCCCTCGATGTGGTTTTCGGTGATTCCAAGAATTACCGCAAAGAAAAGTTGACGTTTGAAATCATGGATTTCCAGAGTGCTTATCATGCTATTCTGGGCAGGCCAGCTTATGCACGTTTTATGGCTCAACCATGTTACGTATACCTCACATTGAAGATGCATGGTCCTAAAGGAGTGATCACCATCACTGGCAATCGGAAGAAGGCAGAAGAGTGCTTCCAGAAGGGCTCAAAGATCGCCAATGCGCAAATGGCAGTAGTGGAATTGCAGGAGTATAAAAAAATGCAGATCCGAGTGATTTGTTGCGAGCTAAGAAGCCTTCCATGGATTCAACATTTCAGTCGTCTGGTGAAACGAAGACGATTCATATTCACCCGACTGATCCCAATGCTGCTCCAACTCACATTTCGACAACACTCGGCTCCAAATAGGAAGAAGCGCTCATCCAGTTCCTCCGTGAGAACTGGGACATCTTTGCGTGGAAACCTTCTGACATGATGGGTGTTCCCAGGGGGCTGGCTGAGCACCGTTTGCGAGTCGACCCAAAAGTAAAACCAGTCAAAGAACATCTTCGACGGTCCGCCGTACAAAAGAGAAAAGCAATCGGTGAGGAAGTGGCTCGGCTCCTAGCAGCCGAGTTTATCCGAGATATTTACCACTCCGAGTGGCTAGCCAATGTTGTCATGGTCCCCAAGAAGGACGACTCACTTCGCATGTGCATTGTCTTCAATCATATCAATCGAGCCTGCCTGAAAGATCACTTTCCTCTCCCCCGCATCGACCAAATAGTCGACTCGACCGTGGGGTGTGAGCGCTTGTCCTTTTTGGACGCTTATTCCGGGTATCATCAGATCCGGCTGTATGGACCCGATGAGATAAAAACAGCTTTCATCATCCCATTTGGGTGCTTCTATTATGTCACCATGCCATTCGGCTTGAAGAACGCTGGAGCCACATTCATGCGGATGATTCAGAAATGTTTACTCACTCAAATCAGTCGGAATGTGGAAGCATACATGGATTACATTGTGGTAAAGTCACGTAAAGGTTCCGACCTGTTGGCTGACCTTGCTGAAACTTTTGCCAACCTCAGAAGGTATGATATCAAGTTTAATCCATCAAAGTGCACATTCGGAGTTCCGGCGGAAAATTACTTAGTTTTCTCGTTTCCGAACGAGGGATTGACGCTAACCCAGAGAAAGTGGGTGCCATACTCCGGATGAAACGCCATGTGCGTGTGCACGATGTCCAGAAGCTTACTGGTTGTTTGGCCGCCTTAAGTCGATTCATTTCTCGCCTCGGTGAAAAGGCATTGCCTCTTTACCGACTGATGAAAAAGTCTGATAAGTTCGAGTGGACTCCTGAAGCTGATGCAGCATTTGTAGAGCTCAAAGCCCTGCTTTCCACCCAGCTGGTGCTTGCTGCCCCAATCAACAAAGAGCCTTTACTGCTTTATATTGCAGCCACTGGACAAGTTTTCAGTACAGTACTTACGGTCGAGCGGGAAGAAGAAGGAAAAGCCTATAAGGTTCAGCGCCCAGTATACTATGTTTCTAAAGTTCTGACTCCGTCAAAGCAAAGATATCAACATTATTAGAAGCTTGTTTATGGGATTTATATAACCACGAAGAAGGTTGCACACTATTTCTCTGACCACACTATTACAGTCGTCAGCGACGCTCCATTATCAGAGATTCTGAACAACAGAGATGCAACTGGTCGAGTGGCAAAGTGAGCGATCGAACTCCTTCCCTTGGATATCAATTTTGAGGCAAAGAAGGCTATCAAGTCCCAAGCAATAGCAGATTTCCTCGCCGAGTGGACCGAACAGCAACTGCCAACTCAAGTTCACTCAGAGCACTAGACCATGTTCTTTGATGGCTCGAAGATGCTGAATGGTTCCGGTGCTGGGGTGGTACTGGTATCCACCCAAGGAGACAAGCTCAAATATGTTTTCCAGATTCACTTTGATTCCTCCAATAACAAAGCGGAATATGAAGCACTCTTATATGGCTTACGTATGACCATTTCACTCGGCGTCCGTCGCCTCATGGTCTACGGCGACTCAGATTTGGTAGTCAATCAAGTGATGAAGGAGTGGTACGTCAGAAGCCCAGCTATGACTGGTTACTGTAATGCGGTGAGGAAGTTGGAGAAGAAGTTTGAGGGGTTAGAGCTCCATCATATACCTCAACTGAAAAATCAAGCAGCCGATAATTTGGCAAAGATAGGTTCCAAGAGGGAAGCCATTCCCAGCAACGTGTTTTTGGAACACATTCATACACCTTCAGTTCAAGAAGATCCTTTCGCTGAAGAGTCCCTGCAGCCTAAGAGTGCCACAGATCCGACTGAAGTCGAAGTCCCAGCCGTGGTCGACCTGATCATGGAGGTTTTGGTCATCACTCCCGACTGGACAGTGCCATACATTGCGTATATCCTTAGGAAGGAACTCCTAGAGGATGAAGAAGAGGCTCGACAGATCGTCCGTTGATCCAAAGCCTTTACTGTGATAAGAGGACAATTGTTCAATAAAGCGTAACGCGATCGACCGAAATGCATAACACCAGAAGAAGGTCGAGTGATCCTCAACGACATCCACTCGGGGACCTGTGGCCACCATGCGTCCTCTCGGACCATTGTGGCCAAAGCATACCGAGCTGGATTTTATTGGCCACGAGCAAATGAAATGGCGAAAGATATAGTCGACAAATGTGAAGCTGCCAGTTTTACTCCAACATGTCCCACAAGCCTGCGTCAGCCCTGAAGACCATTCCACTCATCTGGACCTTTGCTGCTTGGGGATTGGATATGGTTGGACCCCTGAGGACTGGTAGGAGCGGCTTCACTCCTGTGCTTGTAGCAGTCGACAAGTTTACCAAATGGATTGAAGCCAAGCCTATCAAGAATCTTGAAGCCAGTACTGCCGTCAGCTTCATCAGAGAATTGACATTCAGATACGGAGTTTCGCACAGCATCATCACTGACAATGGGTCGAACTTTGATTCTGATGAGTTCAGAGCCTTCTGTGCTTCCCAAGGCACACGAGTCGACTATGCTTCAGTCGCCCACCCCCAGTCGAATGGACAAGCGGAAAGAGCAAATGGTTTGATTCTCAAAGGACTGAAACCCCGATTGATGCGTGATCTCAAGCACGCAGCAGGCGCCTGGGTCGATGAACTTCCATCAGTTCTTTGGAGATTGAGAACAACTCCCAATCGCTCGACTGGCAGAACTCCATTCTTCTTGGTCTATGGAGCTGAAGTTGTTCTACCGAGTGACTTGCTCCACAATGCCCCCCCCCCCCCGAGTCGAGCTTTTCTCTGAAGATGAAGCAGAACAGGCCCGGCAGGACGCAGTTGATCCCCTAGAAGAGGAAATAGAGATGGCCTTAATCCGGTCGACTATTTATGAACAAGACTTGCATCGATTCCGCACCAGAAACGTGAGAGGTCGAGCTTTTCAAGAGGGAGACTTGGTTCTTCGAGTGGGTCAGCAGAAACCACACAAGCTCGCCCCTGCTTGGGAAGGTCCCTTCATCGTCACCAGAGTTCTCCACAATGGGGCATACCATCTTTACAATGTCGAGCATCAGAAAGATGAGCCACGGGCTTGGAATGCGGAGCTGCTCCGCCCCTTTTATACTTAATTACTCATTCTGATGAGATGTAATAAAAATACCGTTGTAGTTTGTTTATCAAAGACAAGAGCTTTACAGTCTTCTTAAAACATTGTTGTTGCTTATGTTTGCGTCTCAAATCCCCCAGTGGGTGACTTAGCCGCGAATCCGTTTCGCCTAAGTTTGAAAAATCCGACCGAGTGAGAGCAAGCCTCTCACTTGGGGACTTAGCCGTGAATCCGTTTCACCTAAGTTTGAAAAATCCTACTAAGTGATGAGCAAGCCTCTCACTCGGGGGGCTTAACTGCGAATCCGTTTCGCCTAAGTTTGAAAAATTCTACCGAGTGATGAGCAAGCCTCTCACTCGGGGGGCTTAGCTGCGAATCCGTTTCGCCTAAGTTTGAAAAATCCTACCGAGTGATGAGAAAGCCTCTCACTCGGGGGCTTAGCTGCAGTCCAGTACTCGCCTAAGTTTGTAAAATCCTACCGAGTGGTGAGCAAGCCTCTCACTCGGGGGCTTAGCTGCAGTCTAGTACTCGCTTAAGTTTGTAAAATCCTACCGAGTGGTGAGCAAGCCTCTCACTCGGGGGCTTATCTGCAGTCGAGTACTCGCCTAAGTTTGAAAGATCCTACCGAGTGGTGAGCAAGCCTCTCACTCGGGGCTTAGCTGATCCATGCTAAGCCTAAGTTTGAAAAATCCTACCGAGTGGTGAGCAACCCTCCCACTCGGGGATTAGTTGTGATCCGATGCTCGCCTAAGTTTGAAAAATCCTACCAGTGGTGAGCAACCCTCCCACTCGGGGGCTTAGCTGCAGTCCAAGACTCGCCTATGTTTGAAAAATCCTGCAGTGGGGAGCAACCCTCCCACTCGGGGCTTATCTGATCCATGCTACGCCTAAGTTTGAAAAATCCTACCGAGTGGTGAGAAACCCTCCCACTCGGGGGCTTAGCTGCAGTCCAGTACTCGCCTAAGTTTGAAAAATCCTACCAAGGGGTGAGCAACCCTCCCACTCGGGGGCTTAGCTGCAGTACAGTACTCGCTTAAGTTTGAGAAATCCTACCGAGTGGTGAGCAACCCTCCCACTCGGGGGCTTAGCTGCAGTCCAGTACTCGCCTAAGTTTGAAAAATCCTACCGAGTGGTGAGCAACCCTCCCACTCGGGGGCTTAGCTGCAGTCCAGTACTCGCCTAAGTTCGAAGCCCATCCCTATCCGCAAGGACGACGAGGTGCAGATCAACTGCAACCTTCTCCTTTGGAGCTGCGCCACAAGTACAACGTGCGCTCCATCCCTATCCGCAAGGACGACGAGGTGCAGGTCGACTGCAACCTTCTCCTTCGGAGCTGCGCCACAAGTACAACGTGCGCTCCATCCCTATCCGCAAGGACGACGAGGTGCAGGTCGACTTCAACCTTCTCCTTCGGAGCTGCGCCACAAGTACAACGTGCGCTCCATCCCTGTCCGCAAGGACGACGAGGTGTAGGTCGACTGCGACCTTCTCCTTCGGAGCTGCGTCACATGTACAACATGCGCTCCATCCCTATCCGCAAGGACGACGAGGTGCAGGTCGACTGCAACCTTCTGCTTCGGAGCTGCGCCACAAGTACAACATGCGCTCCACCCTTATCCGCAAGGACAACAAGGTGCGGGTCGACTGGAGTATCCACCTCAGAGATGCATCTCAAGCACAAAGATTATACCGTGTGGAGAACAAATTCCACTCGAAGGGAAATGCAAGCATATTCAGAGATAAATCAAGTTCAAATAAACCCTAAAGTTCAAGATCACGGATCAAAGTACTCGGGCGTTCAGCCCGAAGGAGTTTAACGATTACAAAATCACTCGGCATTCCGAGGCAAATTTAAGGCAGGGCATAAAAGTTTGTTCACTCCGCAGGAGGAGGGCTGGCAGGCTCGACAAATTCGTCCAGGTCGATCCCGTCTACAATCCGAGTGGCGGCAGCAATGAAAGTCTCCATGAAGGCCTGGAAGTCGTGCCTCTTGGTGTTAGCAACTTTAATCGCCACCAGCTTCTCTTCCCGAGCTTCTCGACAGTGGACGTGAAGCCGAGATAGAGCCACATCAGCACCGCACCGGGCAGAAGACTTCTTCTATTCTTGAATTTGACTGGGAACTTCATTGAGCTGAGCCATCATAGACTCGAGGTCATTCTAAAGTGTTGCCATGGGCCAGAGAGCTGTGTCAATCCGCGACATCGCGACTTTCAGTCGGGCGAGATAATCAACAACACCAGTGATGCGGGATTCCAGTCGGAGCACATTCATGGCAGCATCATCCTTCACTGGAGAGTTGATGGGGTCCAAGCTTGGTTCAATTCACCCGGTCTCTTCCTCGAAGTCCCGAAAAAACTCTGCACGCACAATTCAAGGGTGAGTTGATGATCATATATCGAGTCGACAAGAACAAACCAGTCGATCAAAGAAAACACCTTCAAGCATGACGAACAACTTCTTAGAAAGGCTTCCCAGATAACTATCCAGATCGTTCCTCCTGCGGGCAATACCTTCCATCTTCTCGTTCAGATTTTTCTTGTCCTTGTTCAGGCGAGTCGCTTCCTTATTGGCTTCGTCAAGGGCAGTTTTCAGCTTGGAGTTTTCTTCCTCCAATTTGTCAACTGAAGCCAACTTCTGTTCAGCGAGCGCGGTTTTCTCATCAGCTTTTTTCTGCACGGCCGCCAAATCTTGATCCTTTTTCGCCAGAGCTTGGTTCAGTTTCTCTGAAAGAAATAATGCTTGATTCAGAAAAAGAAGAATGAAATCCGGTTCAGGGACAACTCAGTCGACAGGTCTTCCTTACCAGCGGCGTCATCCTTGGCTTTCTGTAGTTCTGTCTTGGCCAGCTCCAGATCGAGGTTGAGTTGAATCTGCTGCTTCCCACGTCAGCAAAACGAGCTCCAAGATCACAAGATTTCTGCAACCAAAGAACAGGTCAGTCGACAGGTGAAACGATTGGTTATTTCGGAGAGATAAAAGGATAAAGCCAACAAATTCTAAGACTACTACTGCCGAATCAAACATCCAACAGTAGTCTCGGGGACTACACCCAGTGGGTGCACTTAGCGTGCCCCCACTGGTTCAGTTTACACTCGATAAGGCCTGTCTAGCACGAGTGCAAAAAAAAGAGAAAGCAACAAACAGAGTCTTCAGACCATAGTCGACTGCCAGCAGTCGACCACGGTCTCGGGGACTACACCCAGTGGGTGCACTCAGCGTGCCCCCACTGGTTCAAAGTTCCACTCGACATGGCCCGACTAGACCGAGTGAAGAAATTCAAATTCCAAGACTATGATCGACTGCCCGCAGTCCACCATAGTCTCGGGGACTACACCTAGTGGGTGCACTCAGCGTGCCCCCACCGGTTCAAAAATTCAATCGACAACAACATCGAATTCAACTCGAAGTACGGATTTGCTCAGTGACAAATTGAAACACCCAGTGGGTGTACAGATGCGAAGCGCAGACAGATGAAAAGATTCTTTGAAAGAAAGTTTTCAGGTACCATATCCTAACAGAACAAGCCAAAAGAGTCGGTAGACAATCTGCTAACCTGGACGTTGTTCTGGAGAGCGGATCTAGCATCATAAGCAGCTTGGCTGGCTTCCCGCACCATCTTCACCTTCTCCATCATAATGCCCGCCTGACGTATGGCCTCTTTGGCAGCACCCACTTGGTCCTCTGGACCGTGATGTGTAGCAAAAAATGAAGGTGGATCAGCGGGAGCCTGTGCAGCTGACGAGGAAGGCCGAGCACTCGACAGCGGTATGGCGAAGGAGATGGAAGTCCGATTGGCATCGCCGGCGTCCTAAACTACCGGTTCCGCCACCGGCATAGACTGAAGCGTCTTGCCAGCGGACGTTTTCCTGTTTCTTCTTCCCAAGGGCCTCTGTGGCTCATCCTCGTCGTCGTCAGGGAGGTCAATGACGTTGAGAGCTGTAAAAAGATCAGTCGCCAAAATTTCATCATCCGATTGGATATATCACAGTCCAATCGACAAGGCAAAGACAAAATCACGAAGATTGTACCCGGATTGGAGGTGACCGCATCTTCCATTTCCTCGTCCTCATTTTTGTAAGCAGAGGTCCCGGAGGTAGCGGCACTGCCAGTTTCAAGATTTATTCGGTCAAACCAAGGGGAAAATAAACAGCACAGAACATCGAGTAACAGCGAAAGAAGAACACTCACACAGAAGCAACAGGAACGTCAATTTTGATTCTCGGCAGCGCCTTCCGAGTCTTCTGCACTACAACCTTGGACTGCTTTGGAGCCTTTTCAGTTGGTGCTGGAGAGGACATCCGAGGATGCTTTGACAACTGCCCGGTCTGAACAGTCGCCTTGTCACGGGCGCTCGCCGGGTCGTGAGTAAGTTTGGATCGCCTTTCCCTGCGGGGAGGAGAGTCGACCTCTTCTTCATCACTCGGGTCGTCCTCTCCTCGTCCCCCTCTCCGTCGGAAGGCCACTCGCCACTTTCACCTCCGCTTGCCTCCCCCTCAGGGTCCTGCTCCTACTCTTCGTTGGGCATCGAATACATTTCAGTAAGGGCCTAGAAGAAAACAAGCAAGACAAAGTCAGTCGGTGAAGCATAAACAATTGCATGTTAAATCAAGATGACACTCGGTAATTCAGAATCGGACCTTGTCTGGTTCATAGGATTGGTCAAATGGAGGGATTCTTGTTATGGATATACCCCACGGCGTAAACCGGCCGCAAGTATAACCCGGTCGGACTTGGCGGTTTATTTGAGAGCCCGCTGACACTTGGCGATTCACCGGCGACCCGCACAGACCAGACGGTTTACAAGCAACCTGACTGAACATTATGATTCACTGGTAACCTGGCGGGCGGGACAGACGGTGACAAGGCCCAAGGCCCAGAAGGCCGGCTCATGTTATGGTCGGCCGGTTTAAGAGGAAAGGCGTGAGGAATATTTGTCTTACAAGGAGTTAAGACCTGGACTTGTATCCGGTTTGTATTAGAGATAGACTAGTCCTAATCCTAATAGGACTCCACATGCAACCCGCCCCTTCAACATATATAAGGAGGGGCAGGACTCCCCAAAGAGAGACAGAGGCAAGAAGAAACAATCTCTAGGGCTAGACACAAAGAGCCGGTTTACCAGCGACTCACTCATGATGATAATGAGACCTAGCCACAAACAACATGTACGGTTGTTACCGGATGATGTTTCCCGGGGCCCAAAGCTGTCTAAATCCTTGTATTGTGTTGCGTCTCTCGATTCCGATCAACCCCTCTCAAGCTACCATATATATGCGTTGGCCTCACGACTAAGTCCTCACACTAGGACATCTGCTGTGACAAATCCACGACAGTTGGCGCCCACCGTGGAGCCTGCGCACGGTGGTGTTGAGTTCTTGAAGGGATTTCATTTAGGGATCGTGAAGCTCGCGTTATGTCAAAGGAAAAAGGCGTCTGCACGGAAAGCACGCAGGGTAACCCGGCATGCAAGTTGGAAGATTGAAAGATTAGGGCTCAGTACGCTGCCGTCACATCGTTTCAATCCACCGAGTCGGAGACGAGATCTCTTGTACAAGGTGATCTATCTGTCGCGTTTCTACTCCAAAGGCCGACAAGAATTTTTCTATAGCTGTCGTGCGCCGAGTTGGATCAATCAACACACGCGTGAGGAGACAAGAGTCAAAATACGAGGAGTTTTCATAAATTGATCTTCCAAAGACTGTTGCTACTGTTTCTTGGAGTAGTACTACTTCCAATAAACAATTATGCTACTGCTCTCACGAAGGCAATACTGCTATAGTACTACTCTGCTGCTACTGTTCGTAACTCGGATTTTGGAAAGGGTAATCTGTACAACAAGACCACGACCAGGATTCTGCTCCGTTGCTGAGTCGCCCGCGGCGTGCAAGTCGCCGTCAAGCTGGTCGTGACCCAGGGATGGGCGCGCACTCCGCCATCACCTTGCGCCAAGCCCGCCGTGCGACCTGCCATCTCCAAGACGCTGCTCCGGCGATGCCGTCGCCGCCACCCGCCTCTGACACAGTTGGGTTCTGCGGCCCGACGCCTGCACTGCGCTTCAACCTGCCATCACGAATTGACCTGGCCTACCATCGCCACCGCAGTGCTGAGCTGCTGCTGTAATAAAGCTACACATGACTCTTGCCATTCCGTCGTGGCAGGCCACCTCCGTTTCTACGGCAAACCGCCTCAAGCTAGCTCACCTACATTGACAGCCGCCGCCGGGTCAAATTGCTGCGCTTCCAACTGTCGCACGGCCACAGCCCTTGCTGCGCCTCTCCAACCCGCCGCCGATTCATCCGCACCTCACCAGCCTCGCCGTCGAGCTGTCCACCTTGGGCTGCCCCGGGTGAGTCGCCGTGTCCGTTTCTGATGGACCCCGTTGAGCCGCCACGACCGCGCCAATGCCAAGACCACCGCCTCGTCTTCTGCTACGAGTCACACTCTGTCGCGCCCGGCCGGTTTCCGCCGCCGCCGCGGTAGGTCGCTCTGATGGCCAACCCGCCTCCGCTGCGTTTTCACCTCACCTCTGTCACAAGTTGTCCCCGCCGGCCGAATCTAACCCACTGCTGCGGGCCTGCTTCCGCCGCCTCAAAGTGGCCCTGTGTCCGCACCAAATCGCCTCCGATGCTGCGGTTGAACCGCCAACTGCTCACCGTGCTGTTTCAAGCCGCCATCGTCAGAAGTTGTGTCGTCTGCGCGCCTCTGCTGCGCCTCGCTGCTGCATGTGCCACGTAACTACAGTCTCGTTTGGTCTGGGACATGCAAAAAAGCGGCTGCTTGTGATTGCGTAGTCCGCTAAGTCTCCACAAGTGCTCTGACGAAATATCCAGGTGTTGTCGTCGTTCCATGTGTACTGGTACTCCCATCAAGCAAGACAGTCCAAGATCAGTATAATATTGGCTGAGGCCAGATACACAATTGTTGGGATCTACGGTAGGGTGTGTCGACTGCAAATTAAAATTTTCCTACGCGCAGAACATCCAGGAACATGCTATGGGAGATGGATCACAGTTCGTTACCACTAGACGCGCAGTGCCGTGTAGCGGAAGAAGAGTTGGGGCAGCGCGTCCGCGTGGATTGTCTCCTCCTCATTCGATCTCCCTCGAACAGCCGGTCGTCCGATCCCACGTACAAGTTCGCCGGAGCGGCGCAAGTGCACCGCCTCTAACGGTATCCGCGCGTGCAGGAGGAACACCGTGCGGCGGACTGCTAGGTCCGATCACACAGTCGGTGGCGAGTGGAGGTGGCTATTCGCAACACATGCAAACCCTAGTCGCAGCGCCGAAGCGATCAACCACCCGAGTGTGCTGCACCTCCACTTTATATAGGCGTGTGTCGCGGGCTAAAAACTTGGGCCTCGCACGGACCCTAAAGCCCAAAGTCCACTCGGTCACGTTCCTAGTCCAGTTCGGATCACATCCGCAGTGTCCTACGAACCGACCTCGTAGGTTCCTTCCCTTAAGAGCGCGACCCCTTAGGTTCAAGCCGGCTTGGTCGCAGTTCGGATCACCTCCGGACTACATGGCTGGTAGCGGCCTCTAGCAAGGCGTGCCGACCACCAAGCAGATGATGAAGCTGGTTAGGCGAACACTGCATAACGTGTCACACTTCATTCCCTTTGCCAAGACGATATATGTTGTCGGGCTCAAGGCGAGACTGTCATCCTTGTGCTAACCCGACCTCTTTCTTGTTCGGTGATACCGACCACTATCCGGATTATCTCATAATCCTTGTCGCATGGCCATGCTGTTCTGGTCGGATCACACGAGGGCCCAGTATATCTCTCCGATTGGAGGGCAAATCCCATCTTGCTCGACCATGTCTCGCAGCATGGGACTGGACAAACCCGAAACCTACCTTTGTAACTACCCAGTCACGGAGTAGCGTTTGGTCGGCCCAAAGCAAGTCTGTCACCATCTCGAATACATCCGTCAGCTCAGGTCTTAGGACATAGAACGTATGTTGTACTAGAGACTCACAGATGACATATCGCTGCATCTCATAGTTGGGTCTGTCCGACTCGGACCTTATCTCGACTCGGATCCGACTATGTCGAATCCGACCAGACCTTTCCAAGTCCATATTATCCAGTTAGCATCCAATGCTCCATGGCTAGTGAGACCGAGCCATCGACCGTGTCATATGCTAGTCTAGTCGGCTGCTGCGCCCACACAGCCCTTTTCGACTAGGGACCTTTTAGGACAGTCATCATACAATGCATAGTCCCACAAACAAGTCACGTGCTTGCCGATACACATCATTGATAATGTCCAAGGACTATCTTTATTCATAAACACATAGGAAATATCATCATACATGATTGCCTCTAGGGCATATCTCCAACAGTCTCCCACTTGCACTAGAGTCAATCAAATAGACATCGAATGCCCATAGCTCTAACGTGCCCCTCATGCTTGGGTTGTGGAAGCGGCTTAGTCAGCGGATCTGCAACATTTGCATCCGTGTGAATCTTGCATAACTCTACATCACCATTCTTACGATCTTTCGTATCGGTGATATTTCCGGTCTATGTATCCGACCTTGTGGTGATTCCTCGGCTCCTTGGCTTGTGCGATGGCACCGAATCATCACAATAAAGGTCCAACGGTTTCACCGAGGCTGTGAAAATACCAAGATCATCCAGAAAATGCGGATCCAAACACCTTCCTTTGCAGCTTCACAAGCCGCAATGTATTAAACTTCGTGGTAGAATTAGCCACCGTATCCTGCTTGGAACTCGTCCGATGCACTGCTCCTCCGTTCAGGGCGTACACGAATCCAGACTGTGATTGACAATCATCTCTATCGGTTTGGAAACTAGCATCGATGTAACCCCTTACGACGAGCTCTTCCCCACCTCCATAAACTAGGAACATCTCTTTAGTCCTTTTGGTACTTCAAAATAGTCTTTACCGCTGCCCGGTGACTCTCACAGGTTGGCCTGGTATCTACTTGTTAGGCTTATTGCAAAAGCAACATCAGGCCTTGTACATATCATGGCATACATGATGGATCCGATTGTTGAGGCATACGGAATCCTACTCATCTGCTTCGCTCATCGGTGTCGAAGGACTCGAGTCTCGCTTAGCCTTATACCATGTGAGAGCGGCAAGAACCCTTTCTTTGCCTCACTCATGTTGAACCGCTTCAACACTTTATCTATGTCGTGCTCTCGCTTAAGCCGAGCAGCCTCCTCGATCTATCTCTATAGATCTTAATGCCTAAAATATAGACTGCCTCACCAAGGTCCTTCATCGAAAACTTGCCATTCAATGATTCCTTGACCGAGTTTAGCATCGAAACATTATTTCGATCAGTAGTATGTCGTCCACATACAAGATCAAAACACTATCGAGCTCCCACTTAACTTCTTGTATAAACAAGAATCCTCTTAAGCTTTTGATGAAACCGAGACCAGTGACGACCTCATCAAAACGAATGTTCCAACTCCGAGATGCTTGCTTCAACCCATAAATGGATCTCTTGAGCTTGCATACCTTACTAGTGCTAGTCGGATCGACAAAACCCTCGGGCTGCATCATATACACGTCCTCGGTTAAATTTCCGTGAAGGAAAGCCGTTTTGACATCCATCTGCCATATCTCGTAATCGAAATATGCAGCTATAGCTAGTATGATCCTCACCGATTTCAGCATCGCTACCGGCGAGTAAGTCTCGTCATAGTCAATTCCTTGAACTTGTCCATAACCTTTAGCGACAAGCCGAGCTTTGTGGATCTGAACATTTCCATCCACATCGGTTTTCTTCTTAAAGATCCATTTGCAACCAATGGCAGTTACGCCAAGTGGCGGATCAACCAAGTCCTGCACTTGATTCTCATCCATGGACTTTAACTTTCGGATCTCATGGCCTCCAGCCATGCCTCGGAATCTGGGCTCACCATCGCTTCCGCATATGTGGCCGGCTCGTCGCTTTCTAGCAACAATACATCACGCACTCTGCGCAATCTTTCCGACCTCCGTGGTTCCGGTGCCGCTTCCACTACAGGTTCCTTGACTAACTCCGGTATGATCTCATCACCAGCCGAGCCGTCCCCGAGTGGTCCTCGAATTTCTTCGAGTCGAACCGTCCTCCCACTGGCCTCCCGACTGAGAAACTCTTTCTCAAGGAAAACCCCGTTCCGAGCAACAAACACTTTGTTCTCTTCCCGGTTGTAGAAGCTATATCCCAAGGTTTCCCTCGGATGTCCCACGAATATGCATTTATTCGACTTGGGTGTAAGCTTGTCTGACATAAGTCTCTTGACAAATGCTTCACAACCCCAAATCTTTAGAAAAGCCAAACTGGGACTCTTCCCAGTCCACATCTCATGTGGTGTCTTGTCTACGGATTTTGATGGTACCCTGTTAAGTGTGAAAGCTGCAGTTTGTAGAGCGTATCCCCAAAATGACAAGGGTAAATCCGATTTGCTCATCATAGACTGGACCATGTCCAACAAGGTCATATTCCTCCGTTCTGACATGCCGTTTCTCTCTGGCGTACCCGGAGGTGTGAGCTGAGGTACTATACCTCGACTTTTCAGATGATCATCGAACTCCTGGCTCATGTACTCACCTCCACGATCAGATCGCAAAAGCTTTATAGTCTTGCCGAGCTGATTCTCAACCTTGTTCTGAAACTCTTTGAACTTTTCAAAAGTCTCCGACTTGTGCCTCATCAAATAGATATATCCATATCTACTCAAGTCGTCGGTAAAAGTCACGAAATCTTGATAGCCACCTCTGGCGGTTGTGCTCATTGGACCACACACATCACGTGTATAAGCTCCAACAGCTCGGGACGCCTCTCGCAACTCTTTGCGAAAGGATACTTAGTCATCTTGCCGAGCAAGCATGATTCACATGTCTCGAACGACCGAAGTCGGACGGGTTAGGAGCCCATCATCATGGAGCTTCTTCATGCGTTCGCACTAATATGTCCAAGCCGGCAATGCGTAAGTATGTCGGATTTATCTCATTAGGCTTATGCCTCTTGACATTTACGTTATAGACCGGTTCCTGTTCTAGATTCAATATAAATAACCCATCAACAATGGGTGCATAGCCGTGGAACATACCATTCAAAAATATCGAACAACCATCGTCTTTTAAATTGAATTCATAACCCTGACTCATCAAACATGAGGCAGAAATAATGTTCCGACTAAGTGCAGGAATGTAATAACAATTATTAAATTCCAAAATAAATCCAAAAGGAAGCTGGAGCTGCATCGTGCCGACCTCCAACGCAGCAACTCTTGCTTTGTTGCCGACCCTGATGTCAATCTCCCCTTGTGCCACACGCCTAGTTCTTACCAGCCCCTGCATCGAGTTGCAAATATGAACAACCGATCCGGTATCAAATACCCAAGAGCTACTAGGTATGTCAGCAAGGTAAATGTCTATAACATATGCAACAAGTGTACCTTTGCTCGAAGAAGCATTTCCGGCCTTCTTGCCATGCTCTGCAAGCCACTTGCTACAATTTCTCTTCCAGTGACCAGTTTCCTTGCAATGATAGCAAACGGTCTTCGAGTCCGGTCCAGACTTCAGCGCAGCGGCAGAGGTTACCATCTCCGTGCCCTTTGCCTTAGCCTTCTTCTTAGACCAACTCTTCTTGAACTTAGCCGATTTCTGCACCATCAACACTTGATGCGTGCCTTTCTTAATATCCTGCTCTGCCACTTTGAGCATCCCATGCAATTCAGTGAGCTTCTTATCCATGCCACGCATATGATAGTTCGAGATGAACGTCCCATAGCTGGGCGGAAGAGAACCCAGAACAGCATCAGTAGCCAGCTCATCCAAGAGCGGGAAGCCCAAACGATCCAAAGCTTGCACATATCCGATCATCTTGATCACATGTGGGCTCAGTGGATCACCTTCCTTCAGCTTGAAATCCATCAAGGATCGCCAGACGTTGAACCTTTCGGTCCTAGCCTGTGTCTGAAACATGCTCTTGAGACTCTCGATCATATCGTATGCCTCAACATTTTCGAAATGCTGTTGCAAATCGGGCTCCATACAAGCCAACATCAGACAACTGATCTCCGTTGATTCATCAACGAGTTTCTGGTAGGCATTCTTAGCTGTGGCACTAGCATTATCGGCAGGTTCCTTTGGAAGTGGATCCTCTAGAACATGTTCCTTTTTATCGTGCTTGAGAACAATTCTCATATTTCTATACCAGGTGGTAAAGTTTGTTCCATTCAGTTTATCCTTTTCCAGAATTGATTTCAATGCAAAGTTGGGTTGAGCAGGTGGTGCCATTGATCTACAACAAAAAATATGCAATCACTAAGCAATGTGTTTATGTAGAGTGATTCTAGCCTAAACAGAAATACTCCCACTGAAGTCAACATCCCTCTGCAAACTCTCAGTGATTCAAGATCCGACTAGCGCATGCGACTAGTGAGCTTTAGCATCACTGCTAGCCAACATACCTATCCGGTAAGCAACTCCTTGCTAATCGTATCTCTATACGACTCCTGTCGGTCGGGAAGGTATCTCATACCCCGGCTCCCAACCTTCTTTGCCACAAGGCCCAAAACCGTTTTGATAGCCTTGTCAAGTTAACCTGATGCAGTGCATGTCCGTGTCCGACACAAACCCTTCAGTTCAAGGACACCTAGCAGCACCCCAATTTTATGAGCCCACTACTAGAAGTACTTGACGTGCGAAGGTGCAACACCGGGGATGGCAATTCGCTTGATATTCATGAGGGATCATTCTAACATGCATAGACACAAAGAAGCATAACAATCACAAATGAACACATATAGTGAAATAGTATGGCTCCTTCATGGACGTTCTTCCAGGTTGGATCCGACTCCGATGACCATCCAGGAACTCCATCTTGTTTGTCACGCCGGGACGCCAGGCCGCCAACCTGATCTCTATTATCCAACTACTACAACTAGTAATGAATTTACATAGAGTCACAAGTCGACACGCAGGTCGTTATACAATATAATGACAGCACTTTGGCTCTGCCACGACAAACATGACACGCAGGCCACGTATAAATTACACACATGCATCACATACACATGAGCCATACTATTCACATCAAACCTGCAAAACAAAGTTATGCATAGAATTGCATTCTACCGGTTTGTGTGTCGGGTACGAAATACACGGCGCTACGCATACTGGTTTGTGTTTTCGGAAATCACAGATCGCATCTGGACTCCGTTCACGCCGAATTTTCTGATCTGACCGATCTCATCGATCATCGCGAATCCGATTCGGTGTTACGTTTCACTGTTAACCCCGATGGCGGATGACCGACCGGTAGGGGTAGATCGTGTCACGACCTCATCGATCCCGATTGACAGAAAACATAGCCTCAACGATCCCCATGTGCAGTTGATCACATCAACCGTGCACATAGCCGATCTCTTCAAGGACAACAGATCTCATCTGCCGCCTCCACATGTCTAATATGCATACGATCTGAATCCAAACCTATAGCAGAGGCTCTGATACCACTGTTGGGATCTACGGTAGGGTGCGTCGACCTCCACTTTATATAGGCGTCCGTCGCGGGCTAAACACTTGGGCCTCGCACGGAGCCTAAAGCCCAAAGTCCACTCGGTCACGTTCCTAGTCCAGTTCGGATCACATCCGACCAGTGTCCTACGAATCGACCTCGTAGGTTCCTTCCCTTAAGCGCGCGACCCCTTAGGTTCAAGCCGGCTTGGTCGCAGTTCGGATCACCTCCGGACTACATGGCTGGTAGAGGCCTCTAGCATGCCGACCACCAAGCAGACGATGAAGCTGGTTAGGCGAACCTGTACAACGTGTCACACTTCTGTTCCCTTTGCCGCACGATATATGTTGTCGGGCTCAAGGCGAGACTGTCATCCTTGTGCTAACCCGACCTCTTTTCGTTCGGTGATACCGACCACTATCCGGATTATCTCATAATCCTTGTCGCATGGCCATGCTGTTCCCTGGTCGGATCACACGAGGGGCCAGAGTATATCTCTCCCGATCGGAGGGCAAATCCCATCTTGCTCGACCATGTCTCGCAGCATGGGACTGGACAAACCCGAAACCTACCTTTGTAACTACCCAGTCACGGAGTAGCGTTTGGTCAGCCCAAAGCAAGTCTGTCACCATCTCGAATACATGCGTCAGCTCAGGTCTTAAGACATAGAACGTATGTTGTACTTGAGACTCACAGATGACATATCGCTGCGTCTCATAGTTGGATCTGTCCGACTCGGACCTTATCTCGACTTGGATCCGACTATGTCGAATCCGACCAGACCTTTCCAAGTCCATATTATCCGGTTAGCATCCAATGCTCCATGGCTAGTGAGACCGAGCCATCGACCGTGTCATATGCTAGTCTAGTCGGCTGCGCGTCCACACAGCCCTTTCGACTAGGGACCTTTTAGGACAGTCATCATACAATGCATAGTCCCACAAACAAGTCACGTACTTGCTGATACACATCATTGATAATGTCCAAGGACTATATTTATTCATAAACACATAGGAA
Organism: Aegilops longissima; assembly: GCA_021605205.1. Classification (NCBI taxonomy): domain Eukaryota; kingdom Viridiplantae; phylum Streptophyta; class Magnoliopsida; order Poales; family Poaceae; genus Aegilops; species Aegilops longissima. The sequence continues at coordinate 508,701,565 of CM038677.1, forward strand.
ATATCATCATACATGATTGCCTCTAGGGCATATCTCCAACAACAACAAGCTTCGACGATAGCCAGATTAACCAAAGCTTGATGATGTATCATTAATTCGTGAGGGGAATCAAACTGTTCAAGTGCACAAATTCATATGCCAACTATTACATCAAAGTTGGTCTACCAAGAAGGTACTATGACCTGGACAAGTTCGGCGATGTGCGCAGTACTGATCGTCGGTCATCCAAGCAAATCAGGTGACATCCATCTAAGTTTGTTTATTTAGCATATATTGTTTTTTGTTAAAGAGCAATTTATCTTTGCCATCGTCTGCAATGTTTTTATGCTGGATAATTATGTATGACAAGGGTATTGTTATACCACGGACATGGAGTGTGTGCCAGCATAATTTTGCATTGGCGTTCCTCCGGGCCATGCTGCTCGACGGATACACGTATAAATCGCCGCCCCGCTGTTCGGTTTACATCCGTCCACGCATGCAGTCGATTCGTTGCCCGCGTCGTCTTACAAACGTCACGGCTGACTCACCCATCCGCACTGGCTTACCGCACTGCGTCCGGTTCACCCGTGATTGATTTCAGTTTCATCCGCGATCATCAAGTCCGTGGCGGATAATTTCCAGCCTAACATATCAGGTGAAATCCATCTAAATCTAGTTTGGAAAATATTGTTTTTGTCAAGGAACAATTACTTTGGCATGTGATATTTTTGACGCAGGACAATTGTTATATTACGTGCACGGAGCACGTGCTAGCAAAGTTCTGCACTGGCGTTTCGTCCGTGTCATACCACCTGGTGAATGAACGTGAGCAAGTTGCCGTCCATGTGGCCCGGTTTACATCAACTTGTCGGGACCACGCCCGCGATTAACTCGCCCGTCCGTGCCGGTTTATGACACCGGTGCCGATTTTCCCTGTTCGCACCGGTTTACAATGTCGCAGCCGACTCTTCTATCCAAGTCGCCTCGGATGTTGCGGTCGTCTTTGACGTCCGTCTCTCGCGGGCTGGTCTACATCAACATACCAGGCTGCACCTGTCTGCATGAGCAAGTCACAGCTTGGGTAGCCCGGTTTTCTTTCAACAAAATGAAGACAAATTATCATATACTATCAACCGCCGTCTGCACTGGATGGCTCAATGGGCAGGCGCACAAGTCGCCGCCACTACAGTTTGGTTAACTTCAAATCACCAGTTGGAAGGAACCATTGGTCGAGTTGCTGACACGGCTCATACGGGATCATTTATAACCCGCCGCAGTCACCTCAACCTTCTGTGCATACACATCGTGCTATCAACATCAATAATATACAAGTTATGCCGGTTTATATACAGTACAATATGGAGAATCTCAAGTCTACTCCTCGAGTCACCTTGAGACTTGGGGGCTACAGTAATATGACTCAGCAAATGTTGCCGGTTTTTCAGTGAAGTCAAGAACCCCAGGACGTTGGAGGGAAAGATAACCCGGACCCGAAGGCTACTGCCCTATTGTTGAAAATTTGAAGGCCGGCAGAAATTTCCGACTTAGAAAGTATATGACAGTTACAAAATCCGGTTCAATGGAATTCCGGGTCATCGGAAAGGATTCCGGTTTAAGATCTGTCTCAAGGGAAGTCAGTCTCACTGAAGCTCTCAAATATCTGGTTTACGATCCGGTTCAAGGGAAATCTATTCTCCCACAAAGCTCTGAAGCTCTCAAATCCGGATTAAGAATTTCTGGTTCAAAAAGAAATTAACTTCTCGCAAGTTCGAGTTTAAAGGCCATCAGCGAATTTCCGGTTGAAAATGAAGATTCTGATTTAAAATCCGGTTCAAGGGAAAGATGTCTCCCACAAAGCTTTGAAGCTCTCAATATCCGGTTCAAAATCCTGGTTCAAGAAGAATTTATCTCTTGCAAAAAGTTAAAGGTTGCCGAAGAGGACCTGCTGCCATGATGCGCGGTTCAAACATGGGTATCTTGCCTTATTGGCTTATCATATTATTGATCACGTGGGGGCTTCTGCTATAAAGCGGCGTCCGGTTTACCCCTTGGTTCAGCTTATCAAAGCTTTATACAACATCACTTGGGGGCTTGGTCGTATCCGAACCAAAGCTACACCTCTTGATCGGCGCAATGCCACAATATCACTTGGGGGCTTGGTCGTATCCGAACCATAGTCACACCTCTTGATTGGCTCAAAGCCAAATTACTCCGGGGCCAAAGAGAGTGTTGTAAAACAACAACTCAAACATAGGCACCCACTGAGCACATCTCAAAACGTTACTTGGGGATTCTTTGCTATCGCAATGAACTTAGAATCTACACTTGTAATGGGCTATCAAGCCATGGCTTGGAAGCCTGGTGTATACACCTAAAACCCCGGGTTAACCTACCTCTTTAAGTAAGTCACGCCGCCCAGGTAAACCTGGTATGACCCTTCGAACTTTGAAAAGTTACTCTAAAATACAAACCCTGAACTTGTCAAGTTAAAACGATGATTGGTTAAGGATTGCGGACCATCTTAAAAGGCTTTGCAAAAATGGTTTAACTCAGTGGCCTGGCATCCCATGAAAAGCCTCGAATTTGGGGCCTGGCAGCCCATGAAAAGCCTCGACTACAACGGTTTTATTTGCCTTTGGTTAAGTTTTGCTTTCTTTTAATAAGATTTATGCTGTTTTTTAAACCGGTGTTATCAACCCGGTTCGGTTGTCAACAAAAAGTTGTCAGCACATGATCCAACCATAATCCAGAGACTATCAGCCTGGTCTGGTTTTGACTCAAAGTCGCCAGTATTATATATGCTTAATCTAGTGTTTATCACAACCCGACACGGTTTTATCATAAACCGGCACAATATGGAAGGAGTTATCAGGACTCAAGATTGGGGTTATCTCCTTTGCTGCAATAAAGTTGGCCAACCAATGATGTGATTCAATGTCACAGGTATGATATATTTCATATTTGATTATTCTTACGTGCAGCCTTGGTTATCAACCCAGGTTATATGTTGGGCATTATGACCCGTCCGGCGGTAAACCGCCAGGACACTTTAAACTTGCTGTATGCAGAAACAGGTTGAATAAAGCATAATTATAAATCATCGGTGTTTATTAACCCGGCCTGGCTTTAAGACGATAAGTCGCCAGTATATGATGAGAAATTATCCGGTGTTTGTTAAACCGGCCTGGCTTTGGATTAAAAGTCGCCAGTATATATTTGGATTGTGCCATTGGAATCATGCGCTTATAAATCATTGGATTATATTATTCAAATAGCCAAACTTGGCTGAATTTTCATCAAGATATTGAATGAATAAGGTTTTCATACTGGATTATATTATCTTGAAAAGCCAACATGGCTGGATTTTATTATGGTTATTAATAACCGGTATTATTGAGGTTTTCAAAGTCGGTTTAGCGCAATGGCTATTATTTTATCAAAGGATATGATTTATTCTACAATGGAAGGAATAGTCCCGAGTCGCTGCAGGCTTACGATCCGGCACTTGGGGGCTACATTATTCAAATTGAGATTACATGCAAGTCTCATGTCGCTGCAAGCATGCACCATGACACTTTGGGGCTAATGCAAAGTCATTTTTATTGGCCTTATTGAAGACCCAACTCAACACATCATAATGAGTCGGCCCTTGGGGGCTACCAATTGCTCCTGTCAACAATTCAAGGTACACAAGTCTTAAAACCATTATATTGAAAGGTCCATCGCTCAGTTGGTAAAGCACAAAGCTCTTAACCTTGTGGACGTGGGTTCAAGCCCCATGATGGGGGTTACATTATATGATGTTCTTTTCAAAGAAGTATATATAAAGTACCAGCTCAATATTATCTTACTGAGCCGGCCCTTGGGGGCTACACGTTATTGTTCAAATCTACATGATCATATTTATAAAGTCCCTACTCATTATTGCATAATGACCCGGCACTTGGGGGCTACATATATGGAGTATTCAGTTTTTACTAGTGACTGAGATGAACAACATGGATTTCTTCAAAGTGGCAGTAATTATATGGAAACAAGCCTTAAGCCATCACTCTGTTCTGCTCAAGACTTGGGGGCTACAGGTAATATGGATATAAGGGAGAAAAATCTTCAAATTCTCAGTTTTGAGCAAACCAGATTGACCCGGTGTCTGCAACAATTATGACCCGGCGTCGGTAGCAATTATGACTTGGTGCCATCCATATTTACAAACCGGCAATTTTGGTAATATTAAACCGGCAAGTTTTACATCTTCAAGCCGGCTGAATATCAGATGAGTATTTCAAGACCAATATTTCTTAAGCCGGCGCTTTGGAAGCCGACTCAAGTAGATTATTATTCACAATACTTCTCTATGAGAAACCAATGTCAGCAAATTGAGTATGAAGCTGGCTTATTGACCTGGATTTTCTAGAAGAAGGAAATGACAAGGAATTAAGGATGATCAGGTGCCGGTTTACAAGAATTATTAACCCGGAGCATAATCATCAAGTTTGTTCTTGTGTTTATTTTACAGATCAGTTTAACATGGATAAATCCAAATTAAACTGGGGCTAATGTCGAGGATATACCCTTGGCGTAAAACGGCGGAAGTATAACCCGCCGGACTTAGCGGTTTATTTGAGAGCTCACGACACTTGGCGATTCACGGCGACCCGCCTGAGACAGACGGTTTACAAGCAACCTGTTGAACATTATGATTCACTTTGGTAACCCGGTAGGCGGACAGACGGTGACAAGGCCCAAGGCCCAGAAGGACGGCTCATGTTATGGTGGGCCGGTTTAAGAGGAAAGGCGTGAGGAATATTTGTCTTACAAGGAGTTAAGACCTGGACTTGTATATGGTTTGTATTAAAGATAGACTAGTCCTAATCCTAATAGGACTCCACATGTAACCCGCCCCTTCAACATATATAAGGAGGGGCAGGGCTCCCCAAAGAGAGACAGAGGCAAGAAGAAACAATCTCTAGGGCTAGACACAAAGAGCCGGTTTACCGACGACTCACTCATGATGATAATGAGACCTAGCCACAAACAGCATGTAGGGTTGTTACCGGATGATGTTTCCCGGGGCCCGAAGCTGTCTAAATCCCTTTTTTGTGTTGCGTCTCTTGATTCCGATCAACCCCTCTCAAGCTACCATATAGATGCGTTGGCCTCACGACTAAGTCCTCACACTAGGACATCTGCCGTGACAAACCACGACAATTCTCCTGGCTCCTCTAGGGTTATCCTTGTTGCCTGTGATACTCCTCAACCACTTCTCCACCGTATCCTCGTCGACTTCTTCTGGGTGCACCCGAGTGGAATCTTCAATGCCCGAGTACATCCACATCGGGTGGTCGCGAGCTTGAAGTGGCTGAATGCGTCGTCTGAGAAAGACTTCCAGCAGATCCATTCCAGTTACACCCTCACGGATGAGATGGACCACTCGCTCAACCAGCACTTTCACCTCCGCTTTCTCCCCTGGAGTCACTTTCAAGGCGGAGGGCTTCTCTACGCGGGCCATAGAAAAAGGAGGAAGTCCAGTCGACTGACCTGGAGTCGGCTGGTCTTTGCAGTAAAACCAGGTCGACTGCCACCCTCGTACCGACTCAGGAAGAATTAAGGCTGGGAAAGAGCTCTTACCCCTCATCTGAATCCCAAGACCCCCACACATCTGGATCACTTGGGTCCTCTCGTCACTCGGGTTGGCCTTTTTGACCGACTGGGAGCGACACGTGAAAATGTGCTTGAAGAGACCCCAGTGTGGTCGACAACCCAAGAAATTTTCACACAGAGACACGAAAGCAGCAAGATACACGATGGTGTTGGGGGAAAAGTGATGAAGTTGTGCTCCAAAGAAATTCAAGAAAGGTCGGAAAAAAGGATGCTGAGGCAAAGAAAATCCACGATCGATGTGAGTGGCAAGGAGGACGCACTCACCCTCCCGCGGTCGAGGTTCGGTCTCATCCTCCGGGAGCCGCGCCGATCCATGAGGAATCAGCCCCTCCTCCGCTAGATCATCGAGGTCGTCCTAGCAGATCGTCGACCGGATACAGTCGCCCTGGATCCAGCCGCGTGGCAAACTGGACCACGACGAGGATCCGCCCTGGCTGGACTTTTTCCCCTTCGCCTTCGACGTCGCCTTCTTTGCGCGCTCCAGAGCCACTGTCTTTTCTTTCCCCATCGCCGCGGACGGAGCTTGGACGGAGCGGCGGCGCTGGAGCAGGAGCAGGCACAGTGGGGAAAACTGAGAAGGGAGAAGAAGAATGAGGACGCACTGTTCAAAAACCCCGGTCCGGCGCCTTATATGGGGTTGCTTCCGAGTGACTGACCTGTAGGCCCGGGCGATCTTATCAAATCCCGCAACAGTCGCGCACGCGATACGTGGCAAAAAAGGTAGTGCGGGAATCGAGGCGGCCTTGCCTTATCCATCCCGATTATTGCGGCCTCCTCCGCCCCGCGCGCTTCCCGAAATTTGAATCCCGAGAGATCCGCGGGCAGCAGAACAACTTGTCAGACGGAAGATCTCCTCCACATTAACACTCGGACCTCTTCTAGCAAAAGTTCACTCGACAAAACCAGGAATGGATCAAGGCGACTGAAAAAGAAGTTGGTGTCACCACCTCGGTTCGTTGATCCAAAACAAGACACACCCGAAGCGCGAAAAATGAGTCGGAAGTATTTTCAACTCCTTCTCCACTCAAACCTCGATCCATTCGGGGGCTAATGATGAGGACATGTACCTAGGGTAGGGTCACAGGCCTGTCCAAGATACCCTCCCCAAGGCCATCACCCTAAAACCAGAAGCATTTGAAGAAGAATCATCATCCACTCGACCATGAAGCGTTCCACTCGGAAGACTTGAAGTCACTCGACCATGGAGGTTGTCACTCGACCGCCAGAAGGTCTAAAGACACCCCATACTGCAACGGTCGGTCATTACGTCATAGCTTTAATGGTCATTATGTCACTTTATTACTAGCATTAGCAGTAACACCCTGTCTTAATGTACCTTAAACCCTGTGTAATTGAGGGCCGGAGGGGTCTGGCGAACTCTATATAAGCCACCCCCCCTCCTCAGTGACAAGGATTCGCACCCCCTGTACCACACACGCATATAATCCAGTCGACCGCCTCTGGGCACCGAGACGTAGGGCTGTTACTTCCTCCGAGAAGGGCCTGAACTCGTAAAACTCGTGCGTACAGCTTCTCCATAGCTAAGATCTTGCCTCTACATACCTACCCCTCATTCTACTGTCAGACTTAGAACCACGACAGCCGTACCCCATCCTCTGCCGCGTCCTTCTCCTTCGCGGCGAGATCTTTCTATGCCGGGAGTCCGGTGCGGGCCTTCTCCCCGTGAAGAGGGAGTGGTCGGAGGAGCCAGAGGACTTCGAGTTTGTCCACGTCAAGGAGGAGCCCGAGGAGCTCGGCTGCCGGGGAGTCATCGGGCCGGAAGACTTCGTCGCCAACGTCGATGTTGTTGCGGTCGCCATTGCCGAGCGGAGCATGCGCGAGGAGGTGGAGCGTCGGCGCCACGCCGAGGAGCTCGAAGACCTCCAGTGGCGGCAGGCGGTCGCGGCCAACCTCGCCCTCAGGGAGGAGGACGACGAGTGGTGGCGCATCCGCGAGGAGCAAAGGGCGAAGTACATCGACCTTTGCAGCTCTGGGAGGAGGATTGAGCTCCTCCACGACGTCGTCCATGGCCGCGAGCTCGCCGCCGTGAGATCCCCACCCCTCTAGTACTAGTACTGATGTAGTATGAACTAGTGTTTGTAGTGTTTGATCATGTAAAATATATGTAGTACGTGCTGAACTACTCGCGTCCACAAGGTGCAATTTCTCCCGTGAAACTGTTTTTTTAAATTATGCAGTTTCATCTACGGTTTCTGTTCAGCCGCGCTAGTTTTTGACCTGCAAACGAGATCTTCGTGAAACTGCAAACGCGTTTTGCTGGTCAAGATTTTATGGGGTCTTCAAGAATTGCTCTTAGACCTGCCCATGAATGGTTTGATATGGCATGTCGTGTGGTTTTCGGCTGGTAAGTGTCGTCCCGATAGCAACGCTCCAGCAAAGACTCGTATCAACATGCAAATATGCATGGGAAAAGGCCCACACAACAATAGTTAAATACAATAAATCATATATTTTTTCACTATAGTTCTCATAGTATTCATGCAATCAACCTATTCCCCTGCCGCACATAGATATCATCTACTCCATCTGTTCCTAAATATATTTTTTAGATTTCAATATATATTACATACGAAGTAAAATGAGTGATCTACACTCTAAAATACGTCTATATACATCTATATGTAGTTCATATTGAAATCTCTAAAATGTCCTATATTTAGAAACAGATGGAATAGTTCCTAGAAATCATACGTTCAACCAGAAGGAAAGTTTTTCCCCGAAACCTAGGGACCCGTGATGGCGACTAGGGTTTGATGTGGAACATGCCGGCGCTCGCGGATCTCATCGGCGGGGCGCTCGGGTGTGTCGGGGGAGAAGATGGCGACATACGCTCCTGCCAGCGATGCCCAGACGGATACGGGAGGAGGGACTTCTAGATTGGCGAGATCGCAACTTGAAGAGGCGCTAGGAAAATTGGATATATCTGAAGAAAAAGCAACACCATTCGTGATTGATGATCGCGTCAAGGATGGTCCGGCAAAGTGCTTGTTGGCTGGTAAGGTCTTGTACCAAAATCAATATCACATCCAAACTATCACCAACGCACTACGTCCGGCATGGGGTAACCCATGAGGGATCCAATTTCGATCGCTGGGTGTCAACATGTTTGTGGCGGAACTCGAGAACCAGAGGGACAAGGATAGAGTTTGGGTAGGATCACCATGGCACTTGAACAAGAACGCAATAATCTTGGCAGAGTTTGAAGATTGTATGAGACTCGATGAAGTGAAGTTTAACCGGCTCCTGGTGTGGGCTAGGGTTATGAATCTCCCCTACAATTTGAGGGATGATGCATGGGTTGTTCCGATTGCCAAACAAATTGATAATCAGGTAAGCACAGCTAGCTTTGATCATGTTGGAGGATATCTCCGGGCCAGGGTCGCTATAGATGTGGACAAGCCTCTGCGGAGGTGGATTTTGATTGACTCAGCTAGCAGGAAGACGGTGGATCCTTATGACATCCAATATGAGAAAATTCCTTGTTTTTGTTTCTTGTGTGCTCGTCTAGGGCACTCGGAGTTATATTGTCCAACTCCAGGGACGAGGGACGCCAAGGGGGACCTACTCTTCGGGTCGTCTTTGCGGGCGCCTGAGGAGTACAGGAAGCCGGCGGTTAGCGAAAATTTTATCGCGAAGCCAGTGCTCTGAGTCCAGCAACAAGTAGGGGTCGAAGAACTCCAGCTCCAAGAAGGATGCTGGACAGGAAGCTACGTCACCAGTTAAGAACAATAATAGGCGATCTCAGAACAAAAGAAAAGACGCTCCAGTTCAAGTCTATAAGCCAAAAACACGCTCATGATCACTGATTCACCGCATGAGGAGCAGCAGCTAGGTCCAGAAGGGACTAAGGAGGATGGTACTGAGCTTGAGCGAGATCCTAAGAAGAAGAAGCCTACACCTGAAAATTCGGCAAAGACCGCTCTGTTGTATCAGTTGGAACTGCCGGGGGCTTGGGAACCTCGAGGCAGTTCGAGAGCTTCACAGCATTGTGAAGCTAGAAGGTCCCTCTCTTGTCTTTGTTATGAATACGAAGATAAGAGGTAAAAGAGTGGAGGATTTGCAGCATACTCTTGGCCTTGGAGGATGTTTTGCAGTGGACAGCGTTGGGTTAAGTGGTGGAGTTGGCCTTTTTTGGTCTAAAGATGTTAAAGTTGAACTTAAGAATTATAGCACCTCTCATATAGATGTCCTGGTGCAGAATAAAGATATGAACTCGTCGGTTTGGAGATTCACCGGTTTTTATGGAGCACCCAGAGCAACAGATAGGCATAATAGCTGGCACTCCATGCGTATGTTGCATGCCTTGCAGCATCAGGCATGGCTTTATATGGGAGACTTCAATGAAATGCTCTACGCTTGTGAGAACTTTAGTAGGTCGCTACGACCTGCGGCACAAATGAGAGCGTTCCGAGAAGTTATTGATGATATTGCTTCCAGGATTTAGGTTGGGCCGACACAGCTTATACATGGGACAACCAACAATCCAGAGAGGCTAATGTAAAAGCAAGCTTGGATAGAGCGTTTGCTAATGAGGAATTTTGGCAAAATTTCCACCACATCAGAGTGCGACATCTATGTTCGATCGAGTCTGATCACTGTTTTATGGTTGCTGGAATACGTTCTTCTCACTCTTTTCGGTCCAGGTCAGCCAAATAGTTCAAGTATGAGAACATTTGGCAAACGCATATTGACTATGATTGCATGGTGGCCGATAGTGGAGAAGCCAAACACGTTCCCCCAGTCTCCAAGACCTCGCTGATTCCCTAAAACATCTTCAAGGGGTGCTAGAACCGTGGGGTGTCAAGGAGTTTGGAGGTTTAACTCGCAAAGTTCGTCAGTTGCAGAAAAGATTGGATAAACTTCGACCGTGGTCGGCCGAACGTGGTCCCAATGACGAGGAAAGGAGTATTGCCCAAAAGCTGCGTGAAGCACTACATCAATAAGAGATCTAGGTCCGGCAGCGTTCGCGGGTTCCTTGGCTTCGAGATGGCGATCATAATACAGGATATTTTCATGCTCAGGCAGCTCAAAGGAAACGAATCAATAAAATTCAGGGCCTAATGCGTCCAGATGGCTCTGTTTGTATGAATGAAAGTGAAGATAAGATAGAAGTGCAGTCTTTCTATCAAAATTTGTATACTTCCCAAGGATTGGTTGATCCTAGTGGACTTCTTCAGTTCATTCCTGTCAAAATCTCCGAGGAGATGAACAGGGAACTTACAAAACCTTTTACACCAGCAGAGGTACGAAAAGCATTATTTCAGATGGCGCCTACTAAGGCTCCTGGAGTAGATGGTTACACAGCTGGGTTTTTTCAACGACACCGGGCACTTGTTGGCGATGATGTGACCCAGGGGGTGCTTGAATTTTTGAATGGAGGCGAATTATCGGCGGGTCTCAATGATACTTCCATAACACTTATCCCTAAGGTACGACACCCTCAGTCAATTACACAGTATCGTCCGATTGCTCTTTGTCCGGTGCTATACAAAGTTGCAGCAAAGGCGGTGGCAAACCGAATGAGAGATGATCTGGATGAGGTAATTAGTGAAGAACAAAGTGCGTTTGTACCGGGACGTCTCATTACCGATAATGTTCTGGTAGCCTATGAGACTATTCACACTATGAAGCGACGGAAGAAAGGGAAAAACTTCTCATGCGCTGTCAAACTTGATATGATGAAGGCCTACAGTCGAGTCGAGTGGATCTTGAGGCCATTCTGCTGAAGTTGGGATATTGCTTGGGCTTTGTCAGGCTAATTATGTGTTACTTCAGTCAGATTTTTGGTTAGAGTAAATGGAGAGCTCTTGCCGTACTTTACCCCCTCCAAAGGGCTTCGGCAAGGCAATCCAATTTCCCCATATCTTTTCCTTCTTTGTGCGGAAGGTTTTTCCTCATTACTCAACTTTTACAATGTGGGATGGATTGATAGAGGGATCAGAGTAAGCTATAGAGCTCCATGGGTTATCCATCTTTTGTTTGCTGATGATAGTTTAATCTTTATCAGTGCAAATGACGATAGTGCGATGCGCCTTAACACAGTTCTTCAAATTTATGGGGCTGCCTCGGGACAATGTGTTAATCGTGATAAGAGTGCTATATTTTTTAGTACAAACACTCCCGAGCTTTGAAAAATACCCTAAAAGGGATTTTGGATATACAAGTGGAGGCTTTCAATAAGAGATACTTGGGTCTTCCCACTACGGTGGGGCGGATCACTAGTGGCACTTTTGAGTATAACAGTGATAAGGCGAGAGGAAGGATCCAAGGGTGGTCAGAAAAGCTGCTTGCTTGTGCGGGTAGAGAAACCTTGTTGAAATTTGTTGTGCAAGCAATCCCGACCTATCCGATGAGTACTTTCCTATTCACCAAGAAGGTATGTAAGAGTTTGACTGCTCCCATGGCAAAATACTTTTGGAGTAGCTCTCTTGACAAGAAATAAATGCACTGGGTATCCTGGCAAAATCTTGCGACACCAAAATGCAAGGGCGGCCTGGGATTCCGAGATTTGCATCAGTTTAATCTTGCACTGCTGGGAAAACACGGATGGCGTTTTATGACAAAGCTGGATTCCTTATGTGCAAGAGTGTTGAAAGGTAGGTACTTCCCGGACACATACTTCATGCAAGCAACATGTCCCCGATCAGCTTCGGCTACTTGGCGGGAAATTATTGCAGGAAGGGAAGCACTTGATGCTAGTCTTATAAAACGAGTTGGTGATGGAAATTCTATCTCAGTATGGGATGATAAATGGATACCAGGGACGAATTCCATGAAACAGTTGGTGAAACCAGCCAACACCAGTGTGGATAGAGTTGCAGATTTGATAGATTCAGAGATTGGTAGATGAAATGAACAATTGGTTTATGACACGTTCATTGCAACTGATGCACATGCAATCCTTAATATCCCTCTAAGCATGAATGGTGGTGCGGACTCCCTGGCTTGGTTGTTTGAGCGACCAGGCTTATACACTGTTAAATCGGCGTACTATATTCTTCTGACTCAGAAAGAGAGTGCAACTCTCGATGAAGGAACGGCTACTGAAACTTCAAATGAAGAAAAACAGATGTGGAATGCTTTGTGGAAGCTCACTGTTGTTCCTAAAGTGCGTGTTTTCTGGTGGAGGGTTCTACGTGGAATCCTTCCTGACGAGACGACACTCAAGAGGCGACATATAGCTGAGGTTGATGGATGTAAAATCTATCATACAATGGGAGAAGATCTGAAACATGCGTTGACACATTGCGTGCACGCAACTGGTTTCTGGGATGCAGCGAGGACATGGTTCCAGATTACTCCCCCACATCTACACCCTGCCAGTCGGGCTAGGGATATCTTATGTGATCAGCGGATCACAGACAAAAATCGGGCCATCATTATTACCATCATGTGGAACATTTGGCATTCTCGGAATCGTGTGAAGCATGATGGCGAAGCTCTTGATCCGGTGACTACAGCAAGATGGACGAGAGAAGTGATGGCAATCCTTGAGTTACCAAGGAAGGAGCCGGTTGTATTGTCAGGGCATGGCTGGCGACCGCCGGAGCAAGGTGTCATCAAGATCTCTACTAATGGGGCACTGAACTTTGAAGAAGGCCAAGGAGGAGGTGGAGGTGTTGTTCGCACAAATACTTCTCTGCTCGCGGCGTGGTGCAAACCTCACCCGGGTATTTCGGACCCTTTCATCATGGAAGCAATTGATGTGCATGAAGGTGTCAAGTTTGCCAAGCTGAGGGGTTTTACGCATGTGATAATGAAAACTGATTGTCTAGAGGTGGTTTCACTCTGGAACACTCGGCACAATACTCGTTCGATTATGGCTCCTATCTTAGATGAAATTGGGGAGCTAGCTAGGGATTTTACCCTTTTTAAGATTCAATATATAATGAGGACAGCAAACATTCCAGCTCTATGCTAAGCGTGCTTGCACTTTGAATGTGACTGAGTATTGGCTCAATGATACTCCAAGCTTCATAGTGACCAGCCTGTTGGCTGATTGTCCTAGGAGTGCTTTTTATGAATAAAGCTCTCTAAATTGCCTGCAAAAAAAATACTACTACGTATTGCTACCTTCATCCTGTTTTATTGGCCCCCTTAGTATTTTGCGCCAAAATTTTGATTAAGAATTTAATTAACAGAATGTTAATGCATGTCACAATAATACGAATCCAACGATATATTAACATTTTTTGATGACCTGCATTAACATTTTGTCAGTTATATATATACAGTCAATTTTTGGCACAAAATATAAAAATGACCAATAAACTAGACCGGAGGTACTACTCTACTAGCGCGAGCGGTGATAGAGAGGACGGGCTCGCGTGCTCCCGCGACGCGTTCCAGTGAGACAGGGACACGTTTATCCGTGTATTAAATGCGATCGTATGAAGCAAGGAGTGATGCGTCCAAGCCAACAGTTCTATACGGCCACGGCACCATGATAATTAAAGGAAACGTGACGGGGCACTTCTGTGTGTTCCGTTGGTACATGTTCTGTGAAACGTGAAGGGACCAGTAAGTTTGTTTAGACCTGCCAGTACGTAATGCACTCATATGCTGTTTTCATCTGGTATGTGGTCTGAAAAAAATTTGTAAGACTATAACTGACCATGCCATGCGCCCAACAAATTGTTGGAAAAATACATTACCTCCTGCATTACGATGGAGTACACCTTCGTTGCAGATGTACGTTACAACAACAGGGTCCGTCCCTGCCTGGCATACACCAGAACAATGGTTCCATTTTTTTTTTGACAGAAGGTTCCAAAATTTGAGATCACCAACATCCAGAAATAGTCCAAGAACGACACTTAGCATGGCTGCAAAACAAACATCCTATCCGTTTGACAGCATACTTCGAAACATCGAAAAATAAACACTGAAAACATAAGACATAAAAAAATTGAAAAAAGAAAATAAAAAACAGTAAATAACACCAGATGATTTGTCAAAATGAAGGAAAATTTGTCCAAAAAAACTTTTATATGCAAAAAGGCAAATCATCTAAATCAACGGACAAATACATACGTAAAAAATGACAAAGCATACTGTCAGCTGTTTACAATTGTGGTTCAATGGATCTCCCCTTAAACGTTATGTGTGGAAGCTGCTGCATACCAACGGCTAAAAAATCTACTTGGTCAAAAAAATTGCATGTTTTTTCATATAAAACTTTTACATCATCAAGAAAAGGAGGACCTAAAATATGCAGCTCAAATCCCGTAAAACCTCTAGTACAAAATCCAGAAACTCTGTTTTCCCAAAATATATTTCCCAAAACAAAACCACTCGCTCTTTGCAACTACATCTAAGTTACCACAAGAAGGCATCACAAAAATAAAAGATGTTCCACATATAGATTTTGTATAAAAAATAAACCTACCATACACCCCGTGGCAAAAAACAAAAACACAAAATGCTTTCTCCACCTCACAACTAGAGGGGAAGAAAACACCTTCTCTCTTGACATATGACCATGCGACGATCATCATCCCCCCTATGAAGATCATCATCACAATGTATGCTCGACACGACAGAAAAATGTATAAAAAAATTAAAACAAGGAAATAGGTTCAAGTAAAATGTCGTTATAATCTTCATATATAACATCTGGTGAAACTACCACATCGGTCTTGGTAGGGCTGGTGCGCCTTGTGAGGCAACACTAGGGTTTCTTCTTTGATTTGGGGATCGATTGGGCTGGAGGACTGACCCACCGGGGTAGATGGTATTGCATTTTGTTTGCATAACTAATATTTGGAACAAGTATTAGCAAAACCTGTTTTTAGACGATTTTTTTGGAAAACCAGTATTAAATTGTTGCTATGTTAAAGCTGATTTATAGGATACCTTGTTTGGACTTGAAAACATCAGATAGTACTGATTTAAATCGATTTTCGTCTCTGAGTTCCATAGTTCCATTGGTCTATGATCTCTGTTGGCGCCGCCTCTCGTCGCAGCGCCGCTATTCTTCTTCCTTGCGCTGCCTCGCACAGCTCTCTCTTCAATGGCTTCTCTCAAGAACACACACGGTGGAAAAGAACTCACACACACACGCACGCTTCACCAAGGAAGATGAACAACAGCTTTGCCAAAGACACTCCCTTGATGACAACACAGTGGTTACATCTTTTCTCAGCAGCCCTCTCGGCTTCCCATCTCATTCATCTCTTCAAGTTAAATAGCCAGTACAGACGCACTAACCCACTAACTAATACATGACCTTTTCCTACGCCCACTAGTGCACGGACGACCCCATCTTTCCTAGAATCTCTCCAGGACTTGCACCATCGGCTAACAACTCATGCATGCATGCAATAACTAACCTATCTTATCTCTTGACTACAACTAACTTATCCAGCCGATCTGCCTCCAGCCATCCCACGCCTTGCCGCTTCTCACGGGTCACGGCCGTGCTGCCTCGCGCAGCACCACAGCGTCACGCCTACACACCGCATCGCACGGTTGCCGGGCATCTCGCTTCCTTGTGTGCTTCATCTGAAACTTCACCGAAGGACAACTCGCTAAGCTAAGCTACATGCAGAATCAAATTTAACATGCTGATACAAATATCAAGATTAGTTCTAACAATCTCTCTTCGTCGACGAGCGCACATGCACATGAACTCCATGGTACTGAAATGCGGCAGCTTTGGCAAGCACGCTGATGCTATTGAGTATGTGTTATCTTTTTGATGGTGTGGCTGAAATAGCATTAGCAACACATCCAGCGAGGGCTCGGTGAAGGCGGATGCGGCGACGAGGACCATGCGCAAGGCCCGGCGGCGGCGGCCATGGAGAGGGCTGATAGTAGAGGAGGCCGAAGCGGCGAGACCATGGCCAAGGGCCTGCAGTGGCGGAGAGCGGAAGCGGCAGCAGCGACTATGGCCGAGGGCCGGCAGCGACGGAGAGCGGAAGCTACGGCAACGAATAATCGATGCAAGATGAACACTGCAAAGGGAGGCAGTGGCACATGTCGTTCAAGGAGGCGCCATGGCCGCGGCGGCGGTATTAACGTCGCCACAAATGGTTCATGAGAGAACTGAGTTTTTGTAAAATCGACTCTCAAAACAAGAAATTCAGAGTTTTAGAGAAACAAGGTTTAGTAGCTTCAAAAAAAAAAAAAGAGAGAGCAACAAGGTTTAGCAATCGAGGGATTGACAACATTAGCCAAACAGAGTATACGCTATTCTTCGGGCCAAATCGGTTTTTAAACGGGTTCCCTCGAAACATGGTATCCAAACTGTTGGAATAATTATGCATCTATGAGATGCCATTAGCAGAATCTAATTGCATCTAGATCACCTCACAGCATGAACAAAGAAGAGTTTAGGGTTTCTTTATATGTCATGGGAGTGGACATGATCGCCTGCTCGGTGCAGGCGTGATGCAGGGGTGATGTAGTCGAAGTAGAGGTTCTCCTCGACGTCCTGATTCCTTCAGGACGCCATCGGGACTGGCCGGGGACGGCGGCGGCTGCTGGCTTAGGTCTTCCCGTCGCTGCAGCGCTCCCCCTGATCGGATGGGGTGAGAATATCGGGAGGAGAGAAAACCGTATGTGAACTGTGATCGCGCATGTGGCCAGCTCTCTCCCGTATCCTTTTATACGGCGCTGGCGACTGGGGACCCAAAACCTGAGTTGGTTTTTGGGCGCCCCCGATCAGGGCGCATTAGTTCTGATCAAGGCTCACGTACGTTGGTACATGGACCCCTTCACTTATCGTTATCCCTTCTTTTTTTTCTGTTAGACTAATAGATCTAATCTGGCTTGTTTAAGCCGTCAGATCAAAACCAACATTCTCCCCTTTGATCGTTAGGCTTAACTTCATTCGCCCATTCTACATAGGAATGATGTACCAAAGTGAGGTGTTACAACAGCTCGAAATGCCATAGAACCTCAACACTTATAGCACACCCGCCTATTTCTAAATGGAAAACATTTTGCTAATTGGGGAGTGGTTTATTTAATGGTCCTCTTATTCCAGAATCATCAGGCTTCCAGTAGTCCCATGCCGGCAACATGCTCACGAAAAATACTGGGTGGTAAGCCTTTTGTTAGTGGATCCGCAAGCATATGCTTCGTTCTTATATGTTTAACATCAACTGTTTGATCCTGGATTCTATCTTTCACAACACGATACTTTATGTCAATGTGTCTGGCAGCATTACTTGACCTGTTGTTACTCGTATAGAAAACTGCTGGTTCATTATCGCAGTACAATAAAATTGGTTTAGATATGCTGTCAACCACTTTAAGTCCGGGAATAAAATTCTTTAGCCATACAGCCTGCCCAGTGGCCTCATAACATGCTACAAATTCTGCTTGCATAGTAGATCCAGCAGTCAACGTTTGTTTGGAGCTTTTCCACGATACAGCTCCTCCCGCGAGTGTGAATATATAACCTGACGTGGATCTCATACTATCCACACACCCGGCAAAATCAGAGTCTGAATAACCAACAATTTCGAGGTTATCAGTTCTTTTATATGTAAGCATGAAATCCTTAGTTCCTTGCATATAACGCAAGACTTTCTTTGCGGCCTTCCAGTGGTCCGGTCCTGGATTTGATTGGTATCTGCCAAGCACTCCGGTTACAAAACATAAGTCTGGGCGTACACACTTGAGCATACATAATGCTTCCAACAGCTGAAGCATAAGGAACCGACTTCATCTGATCAGTTTCACATTGGTTCCTCGGACATTGAAATGTCCCAAACTTATCGCCCTTAACTATAGGAGCAGGTGAGGTGAGCACTTATGCATATTGAGTTTTTCAGTACTCTCTCAAAGTATGCCTTTTGAGATAGTCCTAACGTTCCTCTGGACCTATCTCGATGAATCTCGATGCCGAGGACATACGAGGCTTCACCAAGATCTTTCATATCAAAACTGGATGACAGAAAATTCTTGGTCTCATGCAGCATATACTTATCGCTACATGCCAATAATATGTCATCAACGTATAGGACTAAAAATGTGAACCTACTGCCTTTAAACTTAACGTATATGCAGTTGTCCACAACATTTTCGGTGAAACCAAAAGTTTTGATAATTTTATCAAACTTGAGGTACCACTCTCTTGAAGCTTGCTTCAAGCCATAAATTGATTTCTTTAGACGACATGCTAAATGTTCCTTCCCTTCCACAACAAAGCCTTCTGGCTGAGCCATGTAAACATTTTCTTTTAAGTCACCATTTAGAAATGTCGTTTTAACATCCATTTGGTGTAGTTCTAGGTCGTAATGAGCTACTAATGCCATTATGATTCTAAAAGAATCCTTGGTTGACACAGGAGAGAAGGTTTGCTTATAATCAATGCCTTCTCTCTGTGTATACCCTTTTGCCACTAGCCTTGCCTTGAACCGTTCGACATTCCCTTTGGAATCATACTTGGTTTTGTAGACCCACTTGCAGCCTACTTTCTTAGCTCCATCGGGAACTTCTACTAAGTCCCAAACATCGTTTGATCCCATAGACTTCAATTCGTCTTCCATGGCAACCAACCACTTGGACGAATTTTCGCTTTTAATGGCTTCCTTATAAGAGGTTGGATCCTCCACCTTTCCCAGATCATTCATATCCTCAAGCAAGTATGTGATATAATCATCTGATATGGCTTTCTTTCTCTCACGACGTGGCCTGCCCACAGGAGGAGGTGGTGGAGGAGCATCATTGTTCTGAGTGTCATCTTCATTATGCGACTGGTGATCCTCTTCACCTTCTGGATTGACATTAGTTTCAGGATCACCATCAGCCTCATGACATGAAGTGCTAGATTGAGGATTAGCATGAGACGTCACTACACTTTGTAGTGGCAAAACAATCTCTTGGATAGTTGGGGATGGAACACACACCCGTTTCTCCTCAAGATTGATCTCGCTTATTTCGGTGCACTACTAGAAAAAGGGCTATAGATGGGATTGACACTAATGGCGCACCAGACAAGTGGTGCGCCATTAGTATATACTAATGGCGCACCACCTTCTGATGCGCCATTAGAGTTGAAACTACTAATGGCGCACCTGGCACACGGTGCGCCATTAGTATCAATTTTTTTTTTGAATTAGTGCGCCTGTCCAAACATACTAATGGCGCACCTGCCAGAGAGTGCGCCACTAATGTTGTTTTTTTATTATTTTTTTATTCCTTTTTTTGCAAAACTACTAATGGCGCTTTTCGCAGCAGTGCGCCATTACTAGTTTAAACTAGTAATGGCGCACCGTGGTGTAGTGCACCATTAGTATGTTTTTTTTGCAAAACTACTAATGGCGCACCACCGAAGTGCGCCATTAGTAACCTGGATTACTAATGGCGCATTTGTGGTTGGTGCGCCATTAGTAAGTGGGCAACAACAAGATATTTTGGACAGCCTCTCCTCCCACACTCACTTTCTCCCCACTTCATTCTCTCCACCACCTCCTCCTTGTCTCGGGTGCCTCCTCTTTTTCACCTCATTTCCACCATAAATTCATTCAAATTAAGTGGTTAAGTTACCTTGTTTTGCTAGGTAAGTAAGGGCGGAAGCTATATTTATGTTGTTCTCCCTACAACAATGTGCACATGCACTTTTTATGACCTAGCTAGATCTATGTATGTTCGTGGTGTTGCATATGTTTGTGGTTTTGCATATGTGTTTGTGTTTGGAGGTGTACGGTATTTGAAATGCGATAGTTGCCAATATTTTGCGGAATGTTGATTCATTTCCGTTTAGCGAGAATTTTGGTATTAAGCATTCTTTTGGTCCTATTTTTAGGAAAGTCATGCCAAATTTTTCTTGGTTCTAAAATATCGTTTTGCTCTACCCATGAGCGACCATGGTCCATACGATGACCGAAGGCATCGTGAATAGGTTTTGAGGTCCGCGAAGGCCGAGATGCTTCAAAAGAACGAGGCGGAGATAAGATGTCCGTGTCGAAGATGCAAGCTGAATAGCCTTATTGCGGACCGGATTCCGGCAGGTGCGGGACCACCTGCTCTTGCGTGGTTTCATGGATGGCTATCGGTGGCAAGGTGATGAAGATGACTACGAAGTCGTCCATGGGGGCGGGCAAGAAATGAGGAAGGGCAGCAAGACAACCACCGCTGCTCGGGCGGGCGAGAAGACGAAGAATCCCCAGGAGATGATCACGACGGTGATCTGTATACAGTCATCATGTAGAAGAAGATGCAGGACATGATGATGATCTTTGGCGAGCGACGAAGCTGGACCATCGATGGGCTGGGTGCAGGACCCTCATATTCAAGAGCTGCTTCTCAAGCGGACGGATAACGCAAGAGCTGCCGCCGAGAGAAAGCCAAGATGGATCAACTTGAGTTAGACGCGTTACTCCATTGTATGAAGGATGCAGGCCCGAGGATACCCGCTTTGAAAGTAACGCTCATGGCTCGAGATGAAGGTAAAACACAAAATGACCGGCGATGCTTCGACGAGAACATGTCATTCGCACGAACGTCTTCCCAAGGGGAACAAGTGCCCGACCAGTTTGGAGGAGGCGAAGAAAATCGTGTGTCCTCTGGATTTACCGCGCGTGAAATACCATGTGTGCATGAACAATTGCATCATTTATCGGGACGAGCACGCGGAGTCTACCATATGTCCGGTGTGCGGTGTCACTCGATACAAGAAGAGGAAGAAAGCTCCTCGAAAAGTAGTGTGGTACTTTCCGATCACTCCTCGTCTGCAGCGGTATTTCGCGGACCCTAAGGTAGCAAAGCTCCTGCGTTGGCACGCGGATAGGGAGGAGAAGAAGCGAGAAGATCACGCAAATTATCCGGAGATAGATAAAAAAGACAAGATGCTGAGTCACCCTAAGGATGCGAGCCAGTGGCAAGCGTTGAACTTCGAATACCCAGAATTTGGGAACGATAGAAGGAACATCGTGCTGGGCGCGAGCACCGATGGAGTCAATCCGTTTGGCAGCCAGAGAAGCACACATAGCACCTGGCCTGTGTTCGTGTGGATGTACAACCTTCCCCCCTGGTTGTGCATGAAGAGGAAGTACATTCACATGAGTATGCTAATTGAAGGGCGAAACAACCAGGAGCGACATCAATCATATCTGGGGCTGCTGAAAGAGGAGATTGACACGCTGTGGAAAACGCCAGCCAATACGTGGGACGCCGAGAGAAAGAATATTTTCCTATGAGAGCCGACTGCTCACGACGGTGCACGACTATCTCGATTACGGATATCTTGCGGGCAGGTAGTCCACGGATTTTACGGATGCGTAAGGTGCATGGATGACACAACGTATCGCCAGCTAGATAGAGATCCGGGTCTTGAAAACCGTGTTCATGGGACATCGAAGGTGGCTTCGCGACGATGACCCGTGGAGGAAACGCAAGGATCTGTTCGATGGTGAAACCGAACCCAAAACGCGTGTACGAGGAGCGGCGAGGAAATAGACAAGCTGTTGAAAAATTGGAAAGACTGCCCACCGCGGGAAAGAAGCAAAAGGCGCCGAGCCGCTGCTGAAGGTATGGAAAACGAGGTCTGTTTTCTGGGACTTGCCGTACTGGAAGATCCACCGTGTGCCTCACAGCCTTGATGTCATGCATATCACGAAGAACGTGTGCGAGAGTCTGCTTGGTACCCTGCTCAACATGCCGAGAGGACCAAAGATGGGCGAAAGCAAGGGCAGACTTGAAATCAATGGGCATCGGCAGGAGCTTCACGCTATATCGATGATGATGATGATGATGATGATGATGATGATGATGATGATGATGCGGCGGGGACACGTAAAGTCGTCGCAAAGGTAAAAAGGCCAAGAAGGCGGAAATGACTACCCTCCTGCGTGCTTCACTCTAAGTCGAGGAGATCGAGCAGTTTTCACCTGCCTCCTAGGAGTAAAACTTCCTTACGATTCTGCTGGGAAGATAAGCAGATACCTAGACCCAGTGAAGCGAAGTTCAGCGGGATGAAGTCTCACGGTATCACGTGCGATGACGCAGAATACTTCGGTTGCAATCCATTGGGATCATGGACGCGCACGTCCGTGAAACGCTATTTGGCCTATGCAACTTCTTGACGTCATCTCGGAAGTCGATTGGCATGAGGCAACTCGAAGGCTACAGGAAGAGATCGTGGTGATACTATGCGAGCTTGAGATGTACTTCCGCCCGCATTCTTGACGTTATGGTGCATCTGCTGGTCCATATAGTGGAGGATATCATCCAACTCGGGCGGCGTTCCTGCACAGCATGATGGCGTTCGAAAGGATGAATGGTGTCATCAAAGGATACGTTCGCAACATGTCACGTCGAGGGAAGCATAGCGAGGGCTTTCGATCAAGAGTGCATCTCCTATCGCACGAATTATCTAGGCATCGAGAACCCGTTGGTCTGCCCGTCAGCAGCACCTCGGCAGGCTCGCTGGATGGGGTCACCGTGAGGGTCGCCGCGAAATGCATGTCGACTTCGAGGGTCGACTCGCTGACTTTGAAAGAGCAAACCTAGTCGCGCTACAACACATAGGCGTGGTCGATCCTTGGGTGGTAGAGCACAAAACCTTTATTAAGAAGGCGTTACAATGACCGAGGCCAACAGAGGACGGACGGAGATATACTCAAAGAGCACAACTCATGTTTCACGCGTTGGTTCAAGCAGAAGCTTCGTCGTACCCTTTACATGAGGATTCTTCCGCGGAAGAACAACTCATATTCGCCTTGTCACGGTAGCCGAGCACAACCTGATGACCTATGAGGCGCACGATATCAACGGCTACACATTCTACACGAGGCCAAGGACATGAAGAGCGATGGTTATCGAACTCCGGGGTAATGATGGAATCCTACACCGTAACGACAAGGACAGATACTACGGAAGGATCGAGGAGATCTGGGAGCTGAGCTACTGCTGGAGAGAAGGTCCGATGTTCTGTCGATGGGCCAAGAACGTCATAAAGAAGACCGGTATTTCACCACCATGGTTATACCGAAGCCAAATCAAGATCCTGGGTATAAGCGTCACCGAAAAATGAGCCATGGGTACTGGCTTCCCAAGTGGACCAATGCTTCTTCATTACCGACCCGCCAAAGCCCGGTCGTGTTGTCGTGAGGAGAGGCAAAGGAAGATCATCGGAATGGATGGAGTAGCCAATGAGCAAGACTTGACAAGCACGGCGACCGAGGATCGAACATGACGACGATGATGAAGTAGCAGCATACACCACAAGAAGAAGCAGGACCACCCTACCTAAGGGCGTCCGTTCCATAGAAGAACTCCATTTGCGAAAAAGAAGGGCAAGAAGATTGTGAAAAGAAAGCTAGCTAAGATCGATTGTATTTAAATCGTAGACTTCATTTCTCGATTATATTTCATGGGCACTTTTTGAACTATCATGAATATTTTTTAATTTCATGGACACTCGATCTCGATCCTCCTCCATCTCGATCGCTATCCCACCTCGCCAGATCCGGTCCACCGGCCGCGCGCCGACCGCCCGCACCCTCTCGATTCCCTACTCAACCGCCGCCGCGACCCCCACCCTCCCTACTCAACCGCCGCCACGACCCCCGCACCTCCCTACTCAACCCCCGACCCCCGCACCCTCCCTACTCAACCGCCGCCGACCCCGCACCTCCCTACTCAACCGCCGCCGCCGACCCCCGCACCCCGCACCTCCCCGCTCCACCGGCATTACTGTTTGATGATATTTTTTAAAAAATTATTGTTGTCTTATAAAATGGGGGTCATACTATACCGCTAGTGTGCGGAAGGAGAAAAAGACCAGCTCGGAAAGCCAGGCGCGAGAGGTTCAAGAACTCAAGGCATAGGTGGCGCGGATTCCGGAGATTGTCCAAGAGCAAGTGGAACAACGACTCGGAGCGACGATCACCGCCATTGTGCCTACCTTGATCTCGGGGTTGAGTGCGTGGATTGCGGGCGGCCAACAGGGGCTGCCCCCGATTCCTAGCTTCACGGCTAGCAACTCGCATAATGCGATGGCGGGGCCATTGGTGCCTCCGGCGGAGGCAGCATTGGTGTCTCCGACGCCGCACGGAGCTTAATGCACCGGGTGTACGCCGCCGGCACCTCTGCAGCAAGCGGCCCCTCCGTCAGCTGTGACGCCGTTGGCGGTGCCTCTACATTAGCCGAGCTCGACGCCATCATCATGGTAACTAATTAAGCCTCTCTCGCCGAGGACTTCATCTCCTTGCCTTTGATCGGGCATCCCCGACGCCCTACATGTTTTCGCAGAGGCGCCGCCGACGTTCGTGCACTCTCCTCCACTTCGTGAACAACGAGTTGGTCGATGTCGCCAAGGGCAAAATAGTTCAACCGGCAACCCCTTGTTCCACAGCACCAGATGCCACCCAACTTGTTTAGGGTTCAACTGGTTCGGTGCTGCCAGGCTGCGACGAGTTGTTACCTCCAAATCGACCCATCGGGCCGGCGATGATGACGTGATGACCCTCGGCGCATGCTTGAGCTGGCCCTGCTTTGGCGAAGAGCCAGATTCGTTTGGGGCGGGGACACCACCCAAAGACAACACCGCCGGTCGTGCGGCGCCAAGTCGCCCCATGGCAAGACCGCCGAACGGTGCGGACATCCCTATGCCATGGATCCAAACATGCATATGGCACAGGATCGTAACGACGACGACGGCGACGATGATACATTTGGCAACGTCGATCAAGACTTTGCCGATCATGGGTGCGATGGCGACTTCATGGGGCCTCCTTCTCAAGAACCAAACCCAACAAAAGACGTGTGCGATCTAGCTCGCATGCGGAGAAGCCAAGTTGCAACAGCGCCGTCCGGCGTTCAGCTCTCGAGAGACGCCTCCACTGCCGACTTCACCGAGCCTCGATAGGCGAGGTGCGAAATATTATCAGCCCCAACACACTCAAGAAGGCGGTCTGTGAGCAAAACTCGGTCCCATTACAGGAGAAGAAGAAGGCACGCAAAAGAAATACTAAGAAGGGTGCGAGCCAGCCGCACGAGTACGATCCGTGCTCGGGACGGGCCACCTTCACCGCAGGATATCTCGAGGAGGTGCATGTGGCGGGTAGGGCGATGCTACCGACAAATATGCTCAATGCTGCAACCGGTGCTATCGGAGTCTGCATGACAATGTTCTTTCTTTGGAGAAGCGGCGTCTCGGGGAGAAGGATGTGGCATACCCGGTTTTGCGGCCAAGGTGCGGAGGGCAAGGGCTTTGTGGATAACTCCATCGGGCGACGATCGTCCTGCGTTTTGATGAAATCCACGCTATGTTGAACCTTCATCCGCTGCACTACACCTTCATTCGGCTATTTTCGCTGAGTATGGAGATGCGGATCATTCGCGACAAGACCCCGGACATCGTGATAGTCGACCCCTTCTACATGCGTGCCAAGATCTTGGGCAGCGCGGGGACCGCAAGTCGCGAGTTCTTACCTCAAGGCGTCATTCGCAAACCAAGATAAGGATAACTTCCTCGTGCCTTACTTTCCGGAGTAAGTCCTCCCTCAACCGCCCGTAACATATGAATTCTTACATTTCGATCATTTTCTTTTAACATTCCGTGTTTTCTGCAGTGACACACGTTGCACGCTCATCCTCCTAAGCCCCAAATATTCCATGGCCACGTATTTCGACCCGGACCGTCATTGAACGTAGACTACACAAATGTCAAGAAGGTTCTTGATGATGTTCTCCCTGCCTCGCCAAATCTGGAGGCACCTTCACCAGGCCTATTCGTAAAGCACGGCAAGCACGTGTTCTCCCACAACACGACGTTCGCTGCGTCAAGCAGCCGCTGGCGGTCGAAGGGTGCCTACTACGCCATCCATCACATGCGGCGATCGTGCGGGACCATCATCAACTTCGCTACCGAGTAAACTCAAAGATTGGGCAAAGAGCGTGTCGGCAATCCGGGACGCGGACCTCCGACAAGAATTCTTTCACATCCGATGGAGTTTGCGGAAATCATCCATCAAGATGTCCTTCGTACCTCGGGGCAGTTCTACCTCAACAATCAACCGTCCAACTGTGACATCGACACAATGCTACAAATGCAGGCTGACAACGACCGTTATTTCATGACTCCCACGATAGACGGCGGCTTCATCCACGCTCCGGTCCCTTGAGTCGAGTCGAAAGCGGTGATGCTGTGTCTAGTTCGAAACATCGATTGGCTCATGTTGTAATTAAACTTTAATGAACTTGTAGTATGTCTCTTTGGTTTGAGAGTCGTTCAACTTAGATGTAATCGATGCTATTAATGTCTTGCTTTTCTCTTCCGATCGCTCTGTTGCATACTTATATATTGCTTATGTATTGTCTGTGAATTGGTACTAACGCTTCGCGTTTGGCTAGTGCATAGCGATGCCGACGTATGTCGTGTGTACAAGGGTAAGGTTCCCGGAGTCTACGATGACTGGGAGGAGTGTCGGAGACAGGTTCACCGATTCAGCGGTAACAGTTACAAAGGGTACACCACTAGGGCCGAGGCCGAATCTAGATACGCCCGCTATCTAGCGGGAGAGGGGAGGGAGCGTTGGAGGAACCGGATGAATACGAGTTTCATCGTGATGATGCTCATCGTGATGACCGCAGCTCTCTTCTATGTGATGGTAGTTTAGATGATCGATATCGACTTGTAATGTGAAGACAAACTCGCTACTCGCGGTCTCGACACTTGTAATATAATGTTCTATCTTTGTTCGGTCTTTTCAATTCGGAGACTAATATGATGAATTGTATTCGGAGACTAATATGATGAATTGTATTCAAAGACTAATCTTCTATTGTATTCGATGAATCTGTTGTTGATGTGTGCTGTCTATATTTTGTCAAATTATACATTTTGTAACCTGTGCAAAAACAGAAAATAAAAATAAGAAAAACCTAATATTCATACTAATGGCGCATCACATGATAGTGCGCCATTAGTATGACAAAGCATACTAATGGCGCATCACTGGTCAGTGCGCCATTAGTATGCCGTGTTACTAATGGCGATCTCAGTGGTCGTGCGCCATTAGTATGCCAAAGCACCTGGTATACATGGCCTGGGAGGCATACTAATGGCGATCTGTAGCCTATACTAATGGCGCACAGTGGTGCGCCATTAGTATCAGATACTAATGGCGCACCACCGATGCGCCATTAGTAAAAATTACTAATGGCGTGCTAGTAATGGCGCACCAGTGATGCGCCATTAATGGCCAAATTAGGTGCGCCATTAGTAGCGGTTTTTCTAGTAGTGGTGGCTTCGTTATCCTCAAAAAATACTGCTTGTCGAGTCTCCACATACTTGGTGGTGTGTCCCGGACAATAGAAACGATATCCCTTTCCCCTATAAGGGTATCCAATGAAGAAACAACTAACTGTCTTTGGATCTAATTTCTTAAGTTGTGGATTGAAAATTCTAGCCTCAGCAGGACAGCCCCATACACGTAAGTAATTCAAGCTCGGTTTCTTTCCCGTCCACATCTCGTAAGGTGTGTTCGGTGCTGCTTTAGTAGGAGCGAGAATTAGCACATGTGCGGCCGTCTTTAATGCCTCCATCCATAGGCTGACTGGTAAACTTGCATGACTGAACATGCTTCGCACCATGTCCATAAGTGTGCGGTTTCGGCGT
Organism: Aegilops longissima; assembly: GCA_021605205.1. Taxonomy (NCBI): domain Eukaryota; kingdom Viridiplantae; phylum Streptophyta; class Magnoliopsida; order Poales; family Poaceae; genus Aegilops; species Aegilops longissima. Next base: position 508,729,805 of record CM038677.1, read on the forward strand.
TCAGCCACGCCATTTTGTTGAGGTTCACCAGGCATTGAATACTGGGCAACAATTCCATTCTCAGATAGAAACTTAGCAAAAGGTCCTGGAATTTGCCCATAAGGGGCATGCCTACCATAATACTCTCCCCCGCGATCTGATCGTACAACTTTTATTTTAGCGTTTAGTTGGTTCTCAACTTCGGCTTTGAACACTTTGAATTTGTTCAAAGCTTCCAATCGATCACGTATAGGATAAATATATCCGTGTCGAGAAAAGTCGTCTGTGAAGGTGATGAACGAATCAAAACCATCCATAGACTTAACATTAAGGGGTCCACATATGTCAGTGTGTATGAGTTCAAGGACTCCTGTGGCTCTTACCGCTCCTTTCTTAATCGTTTTTGCGTATTTTCCTTTTAGACAGTCAATGCATTTGTCTGCATCAGATAAGTCTAATGGAAGGAGTACATCATTTTTAATAAGTCTTTCAATTCTCCCCCTCGAAATGTGGCCTAAACGACGGTGCCACAATCGAAGAGGTACTCGTACCCTTCCATTTCTTCTCAGTATTACATACATCACTCACATGCAGGATAGAATCATTCAATGATAACATATATAATTGGCCTCGTCTGACGCCGAGGCCTACGTTCTTATTACAATAATTCAAAACAAATTGTTTGTTCCCAAACTTGCTCTCAAACATGTTATCATCTAGGCAAGAGACAGAAATCAAATTCCTACTTAAGGTAGGGACATAAAGAACATTATTTAAATGAAGACGGAAGCCCGTGTGAAGTTCTAAGGTGATTGACCCTATGGCTTCAACATCAACTTCGACTCCATTTGCCACCTTAAGTCTTCTTGCCCCCCTTTCCATGGTTTGGATTATATTTGAGTCCTGCATAGAATTGGCAACGTGAGAAGTTGCACCTGAATCAATCCACCAAGAGGTACTAGAGTAATCAAGATATAACATTTCATCAACGAAAGTAATTTCATCAGTACCTTTCTTCATCAACCATTTGAGAAATTCTGGACAGTCTTTCTGATAATGACCCTCATGCTTGCAGAAGTTGCACTTGTTGTCTTTAGGCTTATCGTCCACCTTCTCCTTTGCTTTATATGAGTTTGATGAATTTTTCTTAAAAAACTTCTTTTGAGGCTGTTGCTTAGAAGAGCTTGCTCCATCATGTTTTCTCTTGGAGGAACCAACCAAAAAGGCTTGGTCCTTTCCTTGCCTCTTAATCCTCTCTTCTTCCTCGACAATTCTTGGAGATATCTCCGCGATTGTCCATTTCTCTTTAAGAGAGTTATAGTTAATCTTAAATTGATCAAACTCTTCAGGGAGGGAGTCCAAGATCATGATGACAAGGAGATTGTCATTGAGCTCACATTGTAATGCCTTCAATTTGTTACAAGCATTCACCATCTTTAAAATGTGAGCCCTGACATCACCATCATTATTATACTTCCCAAGGAGCTTATGAAAAAGTTCATGTGCATAAACCTTGTCGGAGCCTTTGAATTGCTCCTCCAGGGCTGCCATGAATTCCTTAGGAGTATCTTTCTTGGGTAGTGCCCCAATTATGTCAGGTGAGATGGATGATCTCATCACAAGCATAGCAATGTGATTTGACTTTTCCCATATTTCCATCTTGGAATCATAAGTTTTCTTTAGTTCAGCATACCCCGTGACACCAGCAGTTGGAGCCACGGGTTTATCCTCCCGTAAAGCATAATCAAACTGATGGACGGCTAGGCATAATTCCATCAAGTTCTTCCAACGAGGGAAGTTACTACATGTCAACGGTTCGACAGTAAACGCAGCGGAAGCTGTAATGGACATGAAAGAGTTTTATGAGTAATTGACATGAATATGAAATTTTACGTTGGCAAACTAAAATAGACATGTCATGTATTTTATTTTAACTCCATGTCAAAACACCGTTGGGCAGAAAAAACATGGAATTAAAATATCATAAGTGATGACTCGTAATAATAAAACAACGTTGGTCTGAATTAAAATCAGAGTCATTTCAGTCTCAATTTAGACATCAACATAAGAAAAAATATTATAATTTTTTTTTGATGTCTAAAAATTCATCATGCAAACACATAATAAATTCTGAACAAAATATCTCGTTGGTTCAATTTTACCCAGAATAATAATGTGTTCATTATATTTTTAGGCATTTTCTGTTTTAAACAGTGCAAAACATAAAAGATATTAACTTAAAATCACTGGGTCAAACAGAAAATAACTAAAACTTAAACTGGGCCCAAAATTTCCACGGCTACACGTAAAAAGGGAGCCAGCCCAGCAACAAAACACGTTAAAAAAATAACATTTCGCTGGACTGTAACAACCTGGGCCGCAACCTCCGGCCAAAAATGGCACGTTAAAAGCCGACGGCCCGGCTAGGAGCCGCGTCTCGCTAACAGCCGTTCGATCGAATCGTGCGGTCCGTGTCGCTCCCGATCGGAACAAAACCAGCTGCCCGATCCAGAACCCTAGCTCATTTCCCCCGAACCCCCGCAACTCACGCTCGCGAAGAGAGGAGCGGCACCACGGCGGCTCAAGGCGCGCCGGCCATGGCGGCGCGGCGGCTGCGCTCGCCGGAGGAGCGTGCTGCAGGACGAATCCCGCGCGCTCCCCCGTCGAACGTGGCCTCGGCATCCGTGCATATGGCGCAGCAAGGAGGCAGGAGGGGCGCCGGCCACCGCGGCAGAAAAGGGGGTCGACGGCGACGTGCAGGGCGATGGCCCGTACAAGCGCGCGTCCGTAAGAGCGGCGGCAAGGCGCAGGAGCATTCCGCTCGTCTGCCAGGGCACGACGGCATCGCGGCGTCTCCACCCTCGCACAGCGGTTGGCGCTGTGCGGGCCCCGAAGGGAAGAGGCGGATACGCGGCGCATTAGGTGAGGATTCTCCTCATTTCTTCTCCAATTCGTGTGCATTAGTGCTTGATTTGGGGGAAAACAGTCCTAATTGCAGTATTAGGGTTCTTACGATTTGGGGATGAATTCTAGGGTTCTTAAACATGAGGGGTTGCTACTGTTGACTTGCGTGTATCCCTCTGCCTAATATTTTGCTAATGCATATGGTAAAAGTACTTAAGCATGATCAATTTTAATCAACTTAACATGAAAGTGAGCATCAGATCTTAACTTAGATTAATTAAAATTGATTGACCAAAAGTAAGCAGTACTTAATCCGTAACAATTAAAAAACAACATGATGATGTACAGAGGGCATCAAGACAGTAGCATGCATATTTGGGCTAACCAGGGGCTAAAACTTTCCATCTTGATATGAACCCTAAATTTGACATTGATCTAAACATGATAGTGACCTACTGATCAGGAATAAAGGGATCTATTGCAATCAAGATTGGCGACTGATACCATTGTTGGAATAATTATGCATCTATGAGATGCCATTAGCAGAATCTAATTGCATCTAGATCACCTCACAGCATGAACAAAGAAGGGTTTAGGGTTTCTTTACATGTCATGGGAGTGGATATGATCGCCTGCTCGGTGCAGGCGTGATGCAGGTGATGTAGTCAAGTAGAGGTTCTCCTCGACGCCCCGATTCCTTCAGACGCCACCGGGACTGGCCGGGGGCGGCGGCTGCTGGCTTAGGTCTTCCGTCGCTGCAGCGCTCCCCGATCGGATGGGGTGAGAATATCGGGAGAGAGAAAACCGACGTGAACTGTGATCGCGCGGTGGCCAGCTCTCTCCGTATCCTTTTATATGGCGGCGACAGGGACCCAAAACCTGAGTTGGTTTTGGGCGCCCCGATCGGGCGCATTAGTTTCGATCGAGGCTCACGACGTTGATGCGTGGACCCCTTCACTTATCGTTATCCCTTCTTTTTTTTCTGTTAGACTAATAGATCTAATCTGACTTGTTTAAGCCGTCAGATCAAAACCAACACAAACAACCCTGACGAACGGCTGACAGCTGGTGTTACGGACCTCCGGTCCACGTTGTTGCAGTGCTAAAACGTCGCCGCTATCCCGTGGACGTCCGTTACCCACGCAGTACAAACCTAGACTTTTCCCATCTGCTGCTCGCATTAAATAACCTGTCGACTACGCCTGAAATACCATGCGCGCTCCAAATCCCGACGCTCTTGAATGCCTCACGATACCGTGAGCACGCGAGCTCGGGCACGCCAGCGAATTTTCGTCTACTAGCTGCCTATGATACTTCGTACTCCCTCCGTTCCTAAATAATTGTCTTTCTAGCCATCTCAAATGGACTACAACATACGGATGTATGTAGACATGTTTTAAAGTGTAGATTTATTCATTTTGCTCTGTATGTAGTTACTTGTTGAAATCTCTAGAAAGACAATTATTTAGAAACGGAGGGAGTAGTTCACACACTCCTTCACATGGCAAAATTGGCATGTGGCGCTCCCGGCGTTTACACAAGCTCGCGGATTCCCATTTGTTCGCCGCGCCCCACCTAATCTGCCCTGTACCCACCAGTTCACACACATAACACACGCCGGCAGCCTGCCTGCAGCCTGCATCTGGACCTGAAACTGAACTCGATCCGCGCGCGCATGCGGTGTGTGGCTGTTGCGCGTTTGCGCTCAAAGCGGCGGCGCTGCTCGCCGACAAGCTCGAGGCTTTGGAGGAGCACCGCATGCAAATGGCAATATGGTGCAACGACCCACCGCCGACGACTTGCTCGATCGGTGCTCATCCAAACAACCAACCAACCTGCCGAAATTTGGGCTGCATGATACATGTGTGCGATTGTATTGACCATCTGCCCTTGGATGCATCCAGCCGAGTTACTGGATATTGATGATGGGCCGCTGCGACTAGCAAGTGCACAGCCGGACTGGTGCCCAGTCCGCATGTGTTTCTTGCGCTTTCCTGTACATGATCGACTTTAATCTGTTGCCATCTTATCTTAGCGACGCATTTAGAACCGACATCGACGTGAGGTAGCAGATGAAAATGGAGACGTTCCAACCGTTTAAATAGAGATGTCCATGGAAAATAGTACCGGAGTTGGAAAAACATGTGCATTTTTCTGCACCTTTTTTCTTCCTCAGATTCTTTGATGTCATCGAGTTGTCTTGTTTATCTGCCACAACTATATATATAAAACATATTTCAGCATGATCAACAGATAGCTAGTTTTACAGCTTCACACCATTGAGTCTCTAGAGTAATGATTTGTCAGTCAACTTTTTTCCCCTTAATATACGAGTATATGTTTGATTTAGTCAAATGCTTGCTATACAAAATATTTGACTAGTCCATGAATCGATTAACATTAGGAAAATCTAGAGTTGACCGGACTAAAGAAAATTTGGCAAACAGGCATTGACACCACTATGCAAACAAAGCCCAAATTTCCAGTCCTGACAAAAGAATAATCATGGTGGGATTTACACACCTTCCAAAAATAGCATATGTTGCTTCAAATAAAAATCTTACAAAATTCAAATTTGTGATGAATTCGTGATAGCACTTTGTTGTTGTTGTTGTTGTTGTTGTTGTTGTTGTTGTTGTTGTTGTTGTTGTTGTTGTTGTTGTCACTAATACATGTTTTCAGTAGTGACTTCGTTTTACTTTTTTTGCCCGGGTGGGGGGGCCTCACCTCGCTTTATAGATAAAGCCAAAACAACCCAATGAAATGTGCTCTTCATGTGGATTAGTGTAGGTACAAATAAGTGCAAATACAATTTTTCTTTTTGCAGAAACAAATCCCTTGAAATGCAGGGGAACATGTTGGCCAACTACCTTGTTCTTTCCGAGAGAGGGAGAGGGAGTATGCTAGAGCAGATATATTCATCAGACTGTTAGGCATGGCAAATCAAACATTATTTCATGGCAATTTATGTTGGCGCTAAGATGACAAATTTAGTTGGCGACCACAGCAATTTTCTAACAAAAAAAATAAAATGAGATGGATTCGCTATGCTCGCTAACTAAACTTGCCACCCTCGGCAAACATAATTTGCCATGAAAAGCGTTCAATTTTCCATGCCTAAAAATCTGACGTTCCTTGAATATTCAGGCCCTATGTTAAAATCCCTATGCAAATGGGGCATATGATCCAAAGGGTTTATGCAAAAAAGTTATTCCTAATTAAAATTTGGAATTCTAGAAATACATACAATCTAAATACCGCCTCCGTAGTAGAAACATGCGCCGTTTTGGACATGCTTCAAGTAAAATAATAATTCTTTGACTATAAATATTGCCTGAAATATTTAAATTAAGAACTTGTAAACCATATGTTTAGATTTATCACAAAAAGTATATTCAGACTATAATATTTTCTTGTGATATGCATATATTGTGGTTAAAAATATTAGTGGTCAGGAAACCCTTTCGATCAAAAATATTAGTGGTCAATCCAAAACCACATTGTGATATGGAAGGGGAAAAATTCTTTAGATTTTGATCAGGGAAACATAGTTGCAGATTTTAAAGTGTGCCTTCTCACATGCGTCTAGTACCTTATCATCCGATCGAAAAGAATTAAGAAAGCTCAACCTCCCTCTATATTCGTCGATCTGGCTCCCCGGGCGTCACGTCAACTATGCATTACAAGACTAAAGTATAGTTTGGTTTCAATCGATATCATATCTCAGTTTAATTGTTTTAGTAAAAAGCATGTTCACTAAAGAAAACCTACGTAAAAACAAAGAATCATGCCCGCCAAATGTTGTCTTCAAAATGTACAGTTTTGAACATACTCATTTTGCAAATGTTCTCCCCAGTTTCAGAGAGCATCAAACTTCCTGGTCGGTTGTAACAATCAATACAATCTTTACACCTAAAAATGGCCAAATTAGAAAACCTAAAAAGACAACTGCATGATAAGGCGAAGAAGGTACTTGCATGTGATATCAAGAAGGGTAGGATGCATTCAGTTGTGGCGTGAAGCACGGCGAGCCTCTCCACACCCTGGCGTGCATCTTGAGCATCTCCCTCGCCCTTTCCCTCGGCCGATCGCCGGCGGCGCCGGTCTGCACCAGGAATAGCAGCCTCCCCACCACCCCGACCGCCAGCATCTCCTGCAACACTGCTGGGGTCGCCGAGTGCCTCGCCACCGCGTGCAGGGCGCGCACCGCGCTCTCCGTCCCCGCGGCGGACACTCGTGTCACCGCCCTCGCCATAACCGCCAGACCTGCCGGGTGCGCCACAAGCTCCAAACGCCCTTCAGCGCAGCCACAGAGATGGTCCATTACCACGATCGCGAGCTCGGACGCCCGCTTGCTTCCTCCACAGCACTCATCGAGGAGCAACTCCACGAGTGCCCCGACGGCGCCGGCTTCGACGGCCTTGACGCGGTTCCGGCCCCAGAGGCAAAGCCGGCAGAGCACCTGGAGTGCGATCTTGACCGCCTTCCCGGAAAGCTTATCCGTCACCACCGACACCACTCCCTCCACCAGCTCCGCGCTTGCCGAGGTCAGCTGCGCTGGCGGCATCTCCGAGATCGCCGCCTTGAGAAGCTGGATGCCGTGAGTGCGCGAGAGGTAGCTTGGTCGCCTCAGCACGGACGCCATGGTGTCAAAGAAATTGTCGCCGCGTTCCAAGACTCTCTTCCAGCTCCCCTCGGAGAGTCTAAGCGAATACAGAATGCTTAAAGCTACGTCCTCCGGCGAGCTCGCCTTTGGCGAATCGACCACGGCGCCGAACATATGATCCTCCTGGGATTCTAAAGGCTTGGGGGTCTCGTCTGCGGCGTGCTTCTTGACGACGGACACGAGGAACGCCACGGCGCCCGGTGTGCTCTCGACGCAGCGCCGGTTGCAATCGCTCTCGGCGACGATGTCCGCGAGCTCCCTCAGGGACGCCACCAGCAGGTCCTGCCCCCGCCTGGCCGCGTCCACGATGGTTTCCACGCGCGCGGCATCGATGGGAGCGCGCGGGGTGGGGAACCTCTCGACCGCGTGCACCGCACACCAGCCCTGGATGAGCCGGCGGAGCGTGTGGTTGGGCGTGGGCTCCCGGTCGGCGGGGCCGAGCTGCTGCTTGGTCATCGGGCACTCGCCGTGGCCGTCGGTGAACACCCAGCGCTCGATGCTTTCCCGGTCGTAGGTGATCCCGGACGAGAGCGTCACAGGGTCCCGCATGATCTCCATGGAGATCGGGCACAGGAAGTAGGACGGAACCTCCACCTGCGCCGGCAGCCCCTCCATTGCCTCTTGGTCGTATCGCACCGTGTACGCAACGCACTGTATATATGTTCAACTATATCTAGCTATGTACACATGCATGAAGCTAGGAGAAGCTCTAGCAAGTAGACAGGGATGGCTCTGGTCGTCCAAGCGAGGTAGCTTCTGAAGCCGAAGGAGACGGACGAGAGATGGATTTATAGGGCGAGAGTTAGAAGGAGAGAGAACTGAGAAGTCGACGGTGAGAGATGAAACCTTGGAAGTCTTAGTTGGGTAGATTCTTCTACACGACCATGCAATTTGCGAGTAGTCTTATCTGAAACGCAGGCTGGCTGCTTTCAGTCAGAAGAAAAAATAAATGAAATGAGAGGTGTGGTGATGAACAATTTGGTTGGTGTGGCAGGAGAAAAGAAATCAGGAAATGGTGGGCATGGCGAATTAATAAGGGGTGATGGCCATTTCCTCGCGGGAGGGAGGGAGATCGAGCAGGGAGGTGAGGTGAGGTCGATCGGGTCGCGCGCGGTTGCCGGACGGACGGGCCAGGGCGGCCATCGCGCGCTGACCACGACACGTTCTGCGCGTAGCTTTGACCCTTTTATTTCGGCTTCGCTAGTTTCTTTGTTTTATAGCACAATAAAAAACATATTAGTATTCACCCATTCGACTGTTCCTTCTTCTTCTCCCGGCCTCTCGATCGCCTGGCAAGCGTTGACTTTGAAATTCCAAGGTTGATCAGGGCAGTAGAGTTTTCTAGCTTCAGTTAACTCTCTGCTAGCTGTACATGTGCAGTTCTCTTCTCCATCCAATAATTCGCTTTGTGCTTGGTACACTGCATGTTCGTATGCCAGACCGACCATGGAGTTAATACCTTGATTGATACGAATCCTATCTGTTTTGGTAGATCCTGAAGGAACCGTTGACGATGCATGGAGTTAATACCTTGATTGATACTAGTAGCTGATTTTATGGTTCATTTCTATTAAGCTTCAGCAGTTGAAACTTTGCAAAATTTTAAAAATATGTCAAAACGTTTTCAAAAGTTGTCTTATTTCAAAGCCCTCATCACAACAAACACAAATATAATAACAAAATATAAATTAGAATTTCGGTTCAAAGATATAACAGATTTAAATTTATAAGTTCAAAAAAGCATGGGAGGCGGGATGCGTAAGACATGAACTCTCTGAAAAAAGTTGCATATGTGGACCCACATTACAATGATTAAGCCCTAATCACATGCAGGGCCCAATTTGCGAATCACAACGCAATTGAATGGCCATGGATTTGCGTGCCACAAATCCTCTTCACACATCATGCATAATTACAGCGTATATAGTGCAGCCACAGTTCGTCTCTAAAAGAGAAAGTGTAATCACCCCGTGGTTTTACTTTTAGAGCTAGAAGGGTCCCAAGGACTCTAGAGCTAAAATCCTTGTGAATGACCACAAAGAAATTAAACACAAGTTCTTCCATTTTGTACAAAGAACCTCCAATAAAACTTTTAAAATGCAATTCAGTCCTCGTATGATTGCCAACCTAGTCACCTGTCGGTATATCTGGCCGGGCTTGGGCTGGGCCTACAAAAGCCCACGGCAGAAAACTGAGGCCCGGGCCCTCCTAGGCCCTACCATCGGGCCTACTTTTCAAGCCCAAGCCCGGCCCATCTGGTAAAAAGCCCTCAAAAGCCCTTAGGGATTAGGGCCGTGGGCCGGGCCTCTTCCTTAAAATGTCAATATGCCAAGCCCAAGCCCTACTGGTGGGCTCAAAACTTAGGCCCAAGCCCGGCCCACGAGCAAGCCCATCGGGCCTAGGCCCTGGATTTTAGGGCCGGGCCTGGGTGGGCCGACAGGGCCGGGCCTGAGATGGCCAGGACTACCTGTCGGCTATCCCTAGCTCGCGTTGACTTTGAAATTCCAAGGTTGATCAGTGCAGTGGAGTTTTCTAGCTTCAGTTAACTCTCTGCTAGTTGTACATGTGCAGAAAATGTGCAGTTCTTCTCTCCATCCAATAATTCGCTTGTGCTTGGTACACTGCATGTTCGTATGCGAGACCGACCATGGAGTTAATACCTTGACTGATACTACCTCCTTTCCGGTTTATAGTGCTCAATTCAAAAATCTCATCAACCAAGGTAGATGGTGAGTGGTGGAATAATTTTTGTAGTTTGCAAAAACACTCAATTAATGTACTCGTTTTCCTTCAAAAATTATGTTTACCAATGCATTAATCGCAATGCATGCATGCATGAAGTCCATGCATTGCATAATTTTCTCTTAATACTTGCATGCAATGATTTAATGCACCTTGAAATCTGAATATGTGGTAGGGAACCATCAAACTGAGACTTATAAAATAAGAAATCTAAAATTTTGAGATAAGCTCTATAAACCGAAAAGGAGGGAGTACGAATCATATCTGTTTTGGTAGATCCTGAAGGAACCGTTGACGATGCATGGAGTTAATACCTTCAGTGATTCTAGTAGCTGATTTTATGGTTCATTTCTATTAAGCTTCAGCAGTTGAAACTTAGCTAAAAAAATTAAAACGTATCAAAATGTTTCCAAAAGTTGTCTTATTTCAAAGCCCTCGTCACAAGGAACACAAATATGATAACAAGATATAAATTGGACTTTCGCTTCAAAAGATATAACAGATTCAAATTTACAAGTCAAAAAAAGCATGGGAGGTGGGATGCTTCAGACATGAACTCTCTGCCAAAAGTTGCATGCATGAACCTTCATTTTTTTTATTAGATGAAAGGCATACGCCCGACTTTATAAATAAAGCCACCAGGCAGAGTAACACAACCAACATCCAACCAAACACAATAGCAGAACAGCAGATAGAATAAGTTCGCATACGTGGCAACCCAGCCAGTTATGGCACGCAGGCCAGCCCTAAAAAGATATGATAGAAAGAAGCTAAGATTGAGACGCCTCCCGATGCCAGCGCGCCAAGGAGGAAGCCGTGATCCGAATCTTGGACACCATAACGTCGAAGGCCTCGTGGTCCGCTTTCTTAATCAATGATCTCCACTGCTGCAGGAATACACCCGTTTTAAATAAGCAACCAACAGGATTAGCCGGGAAGATATGTTCAATGGTAAACTTGTTTCTAGTGGTCCACAGCGACCAACAAATCGCTGCAAACCCAACCCAGAAGATCCTTTTAGAGACCCCAGATAAGCCGCTAGCCAATCTCCGCAAGTCCACAAAAGATGCGGGATCCCAATTCACTTGCAGCCAATAGCGAATAGAGCACCACACAAACTTAGCCAAAGAGCACCGAAAGAAGATATGATCCGTGTTTTCAATGACCCCACACACTACTAGGGAAAAGCCTAGCAGCAGCGCGGGTTTTGGGCCTCTCAGTAGCGCGGGGACCGGCGCTACTAATAAGGCGCTACAGCTAACGTATAGCAGTAGCGCATGTTGTCCCACGCTACTGCTATACATGAATTGTTGTAGCACTCTTTAGAAAAGGGCGCTGCTGATATTATCTGCAGCGCTGTTTACTGGGAAGCGCTCTTCGTAATGCGCGCCATCGCTAAATTTTCCTCCCTCGCTACTACTAGTTTTATTAGTTTTTTTCCCTGCATATTTGTTTTTGTATTTGTTTTGTATTTGAATAGGCTTTATACAATAATCTTTAGCATATCATGCACATACAAATGTAATCATAGCATATACATACAATTAGTCTCATCAAATCATGTCATCATCATAATCATCATCCAACACAAAGTGGTCCCTCGTCATCATCTCGAAAATAGCGATACAAGTCTCGGTTACTTGCAAATACATCGTCATCCATCTAAACAATGATATACGCGAGAAGAGCTATCACTTTGAGTACATGAGTTCATATCCCTCTCTCGCATTAGCGTGAACCTAAACTAACTACTGCATGTCGCTCGGAAACCGGAAACCGGTACACCTGGGCCTGACACTCCGACCACTTGTCGTATATATACTCCTGGCGTAGCACTTATTCACCATCGATGATCTATGCACCTGCATCGTCACATGAGTCGATGATATGCAACATATATAGTTGAGCAACAGAAAGAGACAGACTTGGCAAAAATAGAAACAACATACCATAAGCATAAATAACAAAGTTCATCGTACCCCAAAATGCCCTAACTAGAGTGATTTTCGCTAGTCGAGGAGGAGGACGGTTTAATTACATCACAAATAAAGTTTCACCGTGCATAACTCAAAGTTTTGTCATACAGAAAGTATGGACTAAACGGACACATTGTCATATATCGGCAATCACTCCAACATGTCGTTCCATCCATCTATGTCAGGGAGATAGTCCCCGAGCCTAGTGAAAGGCTTCAGGTCGAGACGCTGAGCGGCTACCCATGTTCGGACGTCTTCCCGCGACATTTGTCCTTCTTCGTAAAACATCCCTGTTTTTCCGACGACCTCCTTCATGATGATTTGGGAAAGTTCGCGCTGGATGTGATAGAACTCGGCTCGAAGTCGATGATCCTTGATATCTCCTACGTTCTTTGCCCATTGCAGAATATGGGTATCGCCGGATGTAGGTGACATGCGAAGGTTCTGGTGATCCCGTCTGTACTCCAGCATGTCGTGTAGGACATAGAATCCATCATTAAGAGAATCGTTCGTTGTTGGATGCAGCAGAAGTCGGTCTTATGGCAAGGCGACCCTACCGCCCTTCTCTTCTTGTCCCTAACCTCTCCACCCCTTGCTTGGTAGTAAAACATAGCACTGTCGAGAACATCCTTGATGTGGGTGTAATCCTTTTTGTGAATGTTCTTCGACGAGTCCAAGTAAAGTGCGTGGGAGAATCGGGGGTATAGGATGATGAGGACGGCGCGCCCGCTGCTGCGCAAAATAAGTACACCTCAAATTACTTAGCCTCCACTGTGCAAATGAATGATTGAAATCGAAGGAAGGATAGCAGCACGGATGACTTACACGGGATGATAAGGCACGAGAATCGCCCCTTGTCCTTATTGGCGAGTATGAAATTGACGATGTATTCCCTCGCGTATACACGGTGCTCTGCGCAGACTCCCAAGAAGCCCTCGTGCATGTAGTACGGGTCAGCGACACAGATATGAGATATCTGCTCAACCCCGATGATGTAGTTCATGGCAAGGCATAAAGGCGAACAAACGTAAAATCCAGCTTCTTCACGTGAAACATGTCGAATATGTAATCGAATCGGAGGAAGAACTTATCCGCGGGGAAGCTGTCGACGTACGACATTTGCCGCGGAACGTTAACCACGTAGAGTGGGTATCCTGGATCTGTCGAGGCGATGAGGCCTTTCTCTACCCGCAGCACATCGTCATGAAGTCTCCTTAGATCGTCGAATCTGACCCCTAGCATTGTTGCAGGTAGGATTGGTTGACTGGGGATATGCCATTTATCCGCATCGGGGATATCTATACGGTCCTGAAGCCGAGGCTGCTGAGGCGGCTGGATCATAGAATCAACTTTTTTGCCTTTCCTCGCTCTCTTCCTAGACTTCTTTACTACTGGAAGGTCGTCCATAATACGTTGAGACGGCAATTCAGGCACCGACTCATGATGCTCAAACCCTGAGGAGGCGCCAGTATAGACATACTGTTCAGCGCCATCTCGTCCTCATCCTCATCCATGGCGACGTCATCAGCGACTAATGGAGCCTCCTCCTTACCCCGTCCGCTATCACCCAACCCGACACCCGACGCTAATTGGGTAGGTGGGGTGTTGATGTTCATACCTTCTTGAGGCTGCATGCTCGTGGGTGTGCTCCCGACCGCCTCAGACGAAGCGTGCTCTTTGGCCACAACAGACCCACCCATTGCAACAATCACCAAGCCGCGCGGTTTCTCCTCATCATCCACCGTAGTATTGAGGAGGCAAATTTCGTGGCCCGGTTCGACATCGACACGGAAACCTTGAAGACGTTCGGGGATCGACCGGCTGTGGAACAATGGTTCCTTCGGCTCCATTATCGTCGCCTTCCCCACGTCCACCTTCTGGTCGCCGATGGTGTACAATATGGTGCACGGGGCTTCGTCGGCCTGCAAAGAAAAGTCTGAGACGTGAGACATCCGAAAGGCAACGAAAACGGGAGATTATACATTTATATTGAAGGGGGCCGGTGTGACAGATATCGTGAGGGCGTCGAGCGCAGCCAAAGACGAAGCACCGCCGAGCACGTCTGGTGCGGGAGCCGGTGCGGGAGCAGGTGCAGGAGCCGGTGCGGGAGCAGGTGCTCCCAAGAAGTCAGCAAGGGGAAAGTCCTCTGCATTTTTTTTCTGGATTTTGCCTTGTCCAAGTGAAAACGCCCGTCATCAAGGAAGTAGACAAATCTGCAACCACCTGTTTTGCGGCAGCTACTGCTGTTGCGACTGTCTGAGATGATATCTTCTCAACCGCAATCTCAACCTTCTTGTCGATGTTTTCTTCAGTTAACCTCTGTCTTTCCTTTCTCTCCTCCGTGGTCTCACGGTAGTACTTCTTCCACGTGGTGCCGTCTCTCACACCGTGCACGCGTCCATACGACGGTCGAGTATCCACCGGTTGTCGTTTCAATATGTTCAACACCTGGTTGAATGGAGTGTCCCACTTGGGCCTCGCCAATGCCTCAGACGGCGAGTCGCTTTCGGCCGCAATCCGGTGCTGCTCTCTCTGCAAAAGGCACAAGGATCGTTTACAAATATGACTAACGTGTGCAGTCGAATTGATCAGAAACTAAAATTACCAGCAGTCTCATGAACTCCGTAATGACCGGTGTTGTCTCGTAAACCTTCTTCACTGGGTCCCAACTGTGCCGGGCCCTCAGGACGTCACGCTCCTGCGGGACGGTGAAATCCACCAAGGGGTCTGGGATGCCCAGACTCGCAGCTTCTGCGTCCTCCTTGGCCCATTTGGACCTCTTTCCGCCGTAACCACGGCTTCCGAGGTGGTGGCTCCCAATGTTCCTCTCTTGAAGCCCCTTCATGTACTTAGACTTTTTTTTGGCAGCTTCGGCCTCGCAAGCCTCCTTGAATATTTGAAACTGCTCTTCCGTGATTGTCGGATTATCCTTTACAATCTCGGAGTAGGGTTCCTTCTTGTCGATGATCCTTGCTTTCACTCGAGTTTTCCAGGCGGCCAACGCGTCGCTAAACTTGGTCATGGCGTGTTTGTTTATCTTCTTCATTGTCGGGTCCTCGTCTAGATATTCATAATCCTTCTCATTCCGGCCCGGGAACAAGAATATCTGGTGAAACTTCTTTAGGAGGGAGCTCCTCATATTTTCTATCTTCTGTAGTTTCTCATCGTTGATGGTGGCGGTTGTCCGTACGATGTAGCCTATTTGATTGCCGTAGCATCGACGCGCTTCCTCGGGCGCCTTTGGCTCAAAAATGCCGTCGTCCACCTCCGTAACCACCAGTCTAGTAGTCCTGAGTTTGTTAGGAAGCCGTTGCCTCTTTGCTTTCGGTTCTACACCGGCTCTGCTCCCCGAGGCAGCACCGGTCTCAGTCTCAGCGCCGGTTTCGACGCCGGTCTTAGTCTCAGCACCGGTCTGCGTGTCGGTCTCAGTCCCTGATTCCACCGATGGGCCCATCAACAACATCGGTTGATCGTCGGTAAGGCTAAAAATTAAATGCGCCGCCCGTAGAGCGTCGTCATAATCACCGTAACCATGTCCTTCATCGTTGCTAGCCATGTTTCCTATGATTAAATCTAGTCAATTAATTCCAGACCTAATAAAATGAATAATGACATAAAAAAGTCCTATTGTTTTGCAGGAATGTTGACTCCTTCCTGGTGCGGCAAATCCCGGGCACTCGATATGTCCTAGTTTGTAGCACAAGTCATGCCGAAATTCACGGAAAATTTCAGCATGACCTTTGCTAAAAAGTGGACAAATCGAGAACCTGAAATTTGCCGGAACAGAAATGAATCAACATTCTGGCAAAACATAGGCCACTCAGCATCATTCCCTGAAAACAGTGTTCAAATATCTCTCTTCGACACCGCAACACATGTCCAAATATACACGAGCAACCACATGTCCAAATTTCACAAGCTAATTCAAAAACAAAGTGTAGAAGAAAATTCATTTAACTACTAATAGAACAAAATTCAGTTAACTTTAGTGCTCTATAATGATGAAAGGAAAAAAATTAGTTAACTACTAGTTTCATTCATTTAGGTTATTCATTTAACATCACCTAATTAACCTACTGTACCACTACTACTAGCAGCACTACTAACCTAATTAACCTAGCAAAACTTTAGTGCCCTAACTGAAAAACATCTAATTAACATCTACTAGTACCACTATTTCCCTAACCTAATTAACATCTACTAGTATCACTATATACTATACAAGCAGCATCTACCCTAATTAAACTCTACTGCCCTAACTAACTTTTGTTGTAAACCAAATTTTTTGCTCTAAACTAATTTTTGCTCTAACATCTACTACTTAACATCCTTTGCTCTAAACTAATTTTTTGCTATAAACAAACTTTTGCTCTACTAATTTTTTCTCTAAAATGCAGAGAGAGAGGAGTGGGGGGAGGGGTGGGGGACTTACAGAGAGGGGAGAGACGGTGGCGGGGAGGTGCTCGGTGATGGAGGCAGGGGCAGAGAGGGCGGGCTCGGGCACGGGCAACGGCGGTCCTGGGCGGGCTCGGGCGGCGGTGAGGTGGAGGGCACCGACGGTGACGTCGAGGGCGGCCTCGGGCGGCGGCGGTGAGGCTGAGGGCGGCCTCGGGCGGCGGCGGTGAGGATGACGGCGGCCTCGGGGGGAGACGGTGAGGTTGCGGGCGTCCACGCCGGCAGGAGACGGCAGCAGCAAGGGGCGACGGCTAATTGGGGAGACGGCAAGTAGGGTGAGGGATTTGGGGAAGAAGTGTGGTGGCCGGGGGGCGCGGGGAAACCGCTGTTTTGAAGCGACCAGAAGGTAGCGTTTCAAAAACGCTTATAGCTAAGTTAGCTATAGCGCGTTTCCTAAAACCCGCTACCACTATTCCTTTCTCCTTTTTTCCCTTTTTCTTTTATTTTTCTTTACATTTTTTCCTTTCTCCTTTTCTATTTCTTTCATTTTCATTTACTTTTCTACTTGTTTTTCACTTTATTTTATTTTCATTAGCGATGGCGCCTTACACGTAAGGCGCCACAACTAAGGAGAGTAGCGATGGCGCTGGGCGAGATATGCGCCATCTGCTAGGTTGGGCTAGCCATGTGCGCCAGTTCAAACATAGCAGCAACGCTTTTTGCTAGTACGCGCCATCGCTAAAGTCATAGCAGTAGCGCGGTTTATTTACGCGCGCTGCTACTAAGTAGCAGTAGCGTTTGATTTTGTACAACGCTACTGGTAATATTCTGTGTATAAGGTTTTCCCTAGTAGTGACATAAAGTGCAACTAACATAGCCCGGGTCGTTCCTTTTCTGAATTTGATCCGCCGCGGGAAGCTTCCCACGAAAAGCTTGCCACATGAAAATTTTGATCTTAGGGGGGGATTCGGGCTCTCCAAATGCATTTGAACTTGGACGTGGGGGAGCCAGAGATGAGTTTAGCATAAACAGACTTAACCGAAAAGCGACCTGAAGACGAATGGGGCCAGACCACCAAGTCCTCTTCCTCCAAGAGCAAGGGGAAGCAAGCAATAAGGCTATGCCAATCTTCCAACTCTTCAGGAGATAGCGTTCTACGAACGTCTAGATCCCAATTATTTAGCGAGAGCTCGAAGATAGAGATCTCCGGGTTAGAACAATAAAAAATAAGGTAGGGAACGACACCGCAAGGGTGGCATCTCCGCACCACCGGTCTAACAAAAAATGAGTAGATTTGCCATTCCTGACTGTAAATTTGACCAAGGATTGAAAAATCGGACGAACTTTAACAAGTTGGTGCCAAAACTGGGAGCCACCAGAGGACGAAGCAAACATGGGACTCGACGAGGGGAAGTACTTAGCCTTGAGGATGGTGAGCCACAGGGGGGACTACTCAGAAGACATGATTTTCCACCACCACTTTAAAATGAGGCACTTGTTCATGACAGCCGTGTTAATTATACCCAACCCACTCAGGTTTTTTGGTCTGCAAATGTATTTCCATTTCACCATTCTATATTTGTGCTTATGATCCGCCGAATTCCAGTATAAGGCACCCCTGTGCTTATCAAAACCAGCGTGAGTCCCTCTCAAAAGGAGGTAGAATCCCATCAGGAACATGGGAAGGGAGGACAAGAAGGCGTTGGTTAGGGCGAGCTTACCCGCTTGAGTGTTGTAGCGGCCTCTCCACGGCAAGACCCGGTTGCCCACCTTAGTAACATGCGTGAACCTTCATTATAATAGTTAAGCCCTAATCACATGTGGACGCCAATCCAGTTTGCGAATCACAATGCAATTAAGTGGCCACAGATTTGCATGCACTGAGGTTTTACTTTTACAGCTGAAAGGGTCCCAAAGGACCCCAGAGAAAATTTAATATACCAAATTATTACAACGTAGCTTGTGAATGACCCTAGAGAAATTGTTGAGTATCGTGATTATTAGGAAAGTTAGGATAACGTAGGATATTATTCTATCTTGCCTTGTACTTCAAGATGATCATGTACTCCTATGTATATGCCCACGAGGCTCAAGCAATACAGCAACTATTCCACCAATCATGTATCTATCCCTTCTAACATGGTGTCAGCCTTACCTTGATCCTAAATCCTAGCCACCGCCGCTTCTGCACCCACGCGCCGTCCCTGGGGCGGTCGGCCTCCATGACCGCCGCCGGGGCCGCGTCGCCCGTACCTAGGGTTCGTCCGTCGGTCGTATCGACCGGCTGCCCTAGAAAGTCTTTTTCCCAAGCCTTGCTCCAGGTTTTCTCTCTCCCGCCGGTCACCTTGATCGGTGTTTTTATTTTTGGTTTTCCGATCTAAGCTTGATCGGTTTGCGTCGCCCGCCGCCGCCGTCAACCCCCGTGCGCCTCTACTCGAACACCAGGGCGATCGGCCGGCCTCTTCACCGACTCGGCGGCATCGCACGACAGGCAGCCCCTAACGACCGTCGTCCGCTCGCCTGCCCGCCCATCGCCCCGACCCGCGGCCCCACGCGATGCGGCGGCTCTTCATCCGCCGTTCGCGCGCCGGCTCGCCCGTCGATTGATGACCCACAAGTATAGGAGATCTATCATAGTCCTTTCGATAAGTAAGAGTGTCGAACCCAACGAGGAGCAGAAGGAAATGATAAGCGGTTTTCAGTAAGGTTTCTCTGCAAGCACTGAAATAGTAGGTGATAGATAGTTTTGTGATAAGATAAATAGTAACGAGCAAAAAGTAAATAAAGTAAATAAAGTGCAGCAAGGTGGCCCAATCCTTTATGTAGCAAAGGATAAGCCTGGACAAAATCTAATAATGAATAAGATGGACGGAGTTTCGTCCCGTAAGCTTGCCCATGATTTTTTCCAGGGCAAAAGTGATGATATAGCAGAAGATGGACGCTGGAGGCCCAGGAGATAGGGGGCCGCGCCCTAAGGGGGGGCGCCCTCCTGTCTCCTGGACAGGGTGTGGGCCCACTGGCCTATTTCTTTTGCTCATAAATTCTTATACAATCCAAAAAGTTGTTTCGTGGAGTTTCAGGACTTTTGGAGTTGTGCAGAATAGGTTTCCAACGTTTGCTCCTTTTCCAGCAAGAATTCCAGCTGCCGGCATTCCCCCTCTTCATGGTAAACCTTGTAAAATAAGAGAGAATAGCCCTAAGTATTGAGATATAATGTGTAATAACAGCCCATAATGCAATAAATATTGATAAAAAAGCATGATGCAAAATGGACGTATCAACTCCCCCAAGCTTAGACCTCGCTTGTCCTCAAGCGGAAACCGAAATCAAAAAATATGTCCACACGTTTAGAGATAGAGGCGTCGATAAAAATAAAATACGGACATGAGGGCATCATGATCATTCTAATAACAGCAACATATATGGATTTTGTCATATGATTTCCTATGCTCAAGTAATAAGCAATTCACAATGTCAAGTATGGTTCAAAAACTTCATTGAGAACTAACAAACTATAATCTCAGTCACTGAAGCAATTGCAATTTATCGTAACATCGGAAAGAGTCAATAATAGAGCTTTTCAGCAAGCTCACATACTCAACTATCTCGTAGTCCCCTATAATTATTAACACTCACGCAGTACTTGTGGTTATAGAGTTTCAGCCGGATACTGAGAAAGATAGGGGCTTATTGTGTTGCCTCCCAACGTATTCACCTTTAGGTGATGTCAACAATAATAGTCTACGCCAACTTACATCCAGTTGGATATATATAATACGTTATATATATATATCATGATCTTTCAAACACGAGGAGCTTGCCAAAGGATAAAAATAAAAAGGGAAAGGTGAGCATCACCTTGACTCAAGCATAAGGTAAAACATAAAGTAAAAGATAGGCCATTCGCAGAGGGAAGTAGATGTTTTCATGCGCGTTTAGGGTTAATGCATAAAGTCTTAGTGCAAAAGAACGTCACTTTATATTGCGCCTTGTATGTGGACCTTTATTATGCAGTCCGTCGCTTTTATTACTTCCACAACAAGTTCGTACAAAGTTTATTTTCTCTGCACTAATAAGTCATACATATTTAGAGAGCAATTTTTATTGCTTGCACCGATGACAACTTACTTGAAGGATCTTATTCAATCCATAGGTAGGTATGGTGGACTCTCATGGCAAAACTGGGTTTAAGGATATTTGGAAGCACGAGTAGTATCTCTACTTGGTGCAAGGAATTTGGCTAGCATGAGGGGAAAAGGCAAGCTCAACATGTTTGGAAGGTCAATGACAATATACTTTAACTAAGATGTCGAAAAACATAAACCATTACGTTGTCTTCCTTGTCCAACGTCAACTCTTTTAGCATGTCATACTTAATGAGTGCTTCACAATCATAAAAGATGTCCAAGATAATATATTTATATGTGAACCCCTCTTTCCTTATCACTTCCTATTAATTGCAACGATGACCAAGGCTACGTTCATCAACTCTCAACAATTTTTATGCCTCATACTTTCTATGTGTGAAGTTATCACTATCCATAAGATCAATATGAACTCTTTTGTTCTTTCTACCTTCTCAAGATCATAGCAACATAGCAAAGCCCTTGACTCAACACTAATCTTTATTATAGATAGCACACGGACTCGCTTACATAAAGAGCTCACAATGCAAAACTCAAAACTACTTGATATCAAAACTTCAATCTACTAGATCAAGATACTACTAAAAGGATCGAACTAAATAAAGCGGTAAAAATAGGAGTGTGATGGTGATACGATACCGGGGCACCTCCCCCAAGCTTGGCAGTTGCCAAGGGGAGTGCCCATACCCATGTGATTATTTCTCCTTCTTCACGGTTGGTGTTATGATCTTCTCGGCGATTATGCCCTTCAAGATACGGTTCTCCTCCTCGAGCTTATTGACTTGTTGTTTGAGGTCCATATTTTCTTTACGGAGCTTGCCCGTAACGGACAAGGCTCCTTTTACCCAAGGATGCTGCATAGCTTCTGGAGAACAAGTGAAACTCTTTTTCATATTTTCATAAGAAAGAAATCTAGAGTTGGAAGGAGTGACCGAAGTAGGTACAACCAGGCTAGGTACTTCCCCCATAGTGAATTCTGCTCGAAGACGAGAGGTAACTTCTTGATCCTCCTCCATGGCATCTATCCTTTTCAAATCAGCCTCCATCTCATTCTCCGTTGATGGTCCAAAGTGATAGGCGTCGCTATTTGCTCCTGGACCTGGCGTTGGGTGAGACACCCGACTCTCCCCAACTGACTCCTGAGAAGACATCTTGCTTTATTCTGCAACAGGAACAGCTCGAAACAAAAATAGAGGATATTTGTGTGATACGGTGGTCAAAACCTTCGGGAGTATATATAATGAATTTTTACCGACCAAAATACATAACATACAAGAAAACGGAGTACGGGAGGCACACGAGGTACTCACGAGACAGGGGGGCGCGCCCTACCGGGGGGGGGGGGCGGGGCTCCTCTCTCGTGGGAGCCTCGTGTCCCTTTCAGACTACTTCTTTCTTCCTAAAATTCTTAAATAATCCAAAACTGATAAAAATTGCCATTAGAGTTGTTTTGGAGTCGGTTTACTTACTGTACCACGTACCTATACCTTTTCGGAGTCTGGAACGTTCTGGAAAGTGTCTCTTATGTATTCCTCAGGGGTTATGTTTCAATAATATTAGTTTCAACATTGATAGGATTACCTGAATATAATGTTTAATTCTTTGACCATTTACCACCCTCGGATTTGTGCCTTCGAAGTTGTTGATTTTTATAGCACCAGAACGATAGACTTCCTCGATAACGTAGGGACCTTCCCATTTTGAGATAAGTTTTCCTGCAAAAAATCTTAAACGAGAGTTGAATAATAACACATAATCTCCTACATTAAACTCACGCTTTTGTATCCTCTTATCATGCCAACGTTTGACTTTTTCTTTGAAAAGCTTGGCATTCTCATATGCTTGGGTTCTCCATTCATCAAGTGAGCTAATATCAAATAACCTTTTCTCACCGGCAAGTTTGAAGTCATAATTGAGCTCTTTAATAGCCCAATATGCCTTATGTTCAAGTTAAAGAGGTAAATGACATGCTTTTCCATAAACCATCTTATATGGAGACATACCCATAGGATTTTTGTATGCAGTTCTATAGGCCCATAATGCATCATCAAGTTTTTTGGACCAATTCTTTCTAGATCTATTCACAGTCTTTTGCAAAATTAATTTGAGCTCTCTATTGCTCAACTCTACTTGACCACTAGATCATGGGTGATAAGGAGATGCGATTCTATGATTGACATCATACTTAGCAAGCATCTTACGGAAAGCACCATGAATAAAGTGTGAACCACCATCAGTCATAAGATATCTAGGGACTCCAAACCTCGGAAAAATAACTTCTTTAAGCATTTTAATGGAAGTGTTATGATCAGCACTACTTGTTGGAATAGCTTCTAGCCACTTAGTAACGTAATCAACAGCAACTAAAATATGTGTATAACCATTGGAGGCAGGAAAAGGTCCCATATAATCAAAGCCCCAAACATCAAACGGTTCAATAACAAGAGAATAATTCATAGGCATTTCTTGACGTCTACTAATGTTACCTATTCTTTGACATTCATCACAAGATAAGACAAACTTACGAGCATCTTTGAAAAGAGTAGGCCAATAAAAACCAGATTGTAGTACCTTGTGTGCAGTTCTATCTCCAGCGTGGTGTCCTCCATAGGATTTAGAGTGACACTTGCGTAGGATTTGTTCCTGTTCATGCTCAGGCACACAATGTCTAATAATACCATCTACTCCTTCTTTATAAAGGTGTGGATCATCCCAGAAGTAATGTCTTAAATCATAAAAGAACTTTTTCTTTTGCTGGTATGTGAAGCTAGGCGGTATATATTTAGCAAAAATGTAATTAGCATAATCAGCATACCAAGGAGCAGTACGAGAAGCATTGACAACCGCTAATTGTTCATCAGGAAAGCTATCATTAATAGGCAGTGGGTCATCAAGAACATTCTCTAACCTAGACAAGTTGTCTGCAACGGGGTTCGTAGCTCCCTTTCTATCAATAATATGCAAGTCAAATTCTTGGAGCAAGAGAACCCATCTAATGAGTCTAGGCTTAGCATCTTTCTATTCCATAAGATATTTAATAGCAGCATGATCAGTGTGAATAGTAACTTTGGAATCAACAATATAAGGTCTAAACTTATCACATGCAAACACAACTGCTAAGAACTCTTTTTCAGTAGTAGCATAATTTCTCTGGGCAGTATCAAGAGTCTTACTAGCATATTGGATAACATTCAATTTCTTATCGACTCTTTGCCCTAAAACAGCACCTACAGCATAATCACTAGCATCGCACATAATTTTAAAAGGTAAATTCCAATCAGGTGGCTGAACAATAGGTGAAGTGATCAAGTTCTTAAGTGTTTCAAATGCTTCTACACAATCATCATCAAAGACAAAAGGAATATCTTTTTGCAATAAATTAGTCAGAGGCCTAGAGATTTTAGAAAAGTCCTTAATGAACCTCCTATAAAAGCCGGCATGACCAAGGAAACTTCTTATACCTTTTATGTCTTTGGGACATGGCATCTTTTCAATAGCATCAACTTTGGCTTTATCAACTTCAATACCTCTCTCGGAGATCTTGTGCCCCAAGACAATGCCTTCATTAACCATAAAGTGACACTTTTCCCAATTCAGGACGAGACTAGTGTCTTCGCATCTCTGCAAAACTCGATCAAGGTTGCTCAAACAATCATCAAAAGAGGATCCATAGATGGAGAAGTCATCCATGAATACCTCACAAATCTTTTCACAAAAATCAGAGAATATAGCCATCATGCATCTTCAAAAGGTAGCAGGTGCATTACATAAACCAAAAGGCATACGTCTATAAGCACAAGTACCAAAAGGGCAAGTAAAAGTAGTTTTAGATTGATCCTTTGCTGACACAGGTATTTGAGAGAAGCCAGAATAACCATCTAGAAAGCAAAAATGTGTGTGTTTGGATAGCCTTTCTAGCATTTGATGAATAAAAGGTAAATGGTAATGATCTTTCTTAGTAGCTTTATTTAACTTACGAAAATCAATTACCATCCTATAACCTGTAATAATTCTTTGCGGGATCAATTCATCTTTATCATTAGGAACAACGGTAATACCTCCCTTTTTAGGGACACAATGGACAGGGCTTACCCATTCACTATCAGCAACGGGATAAATAATACCTGCCTCAAGGAGCTTTAGTATCTCCTTTCTTACCACTTCCTTCATCTTGGGATTTAATCGTCTTTGAGGATCCCTAACTGGTTTGGCATCTTTTTCCACTGAAATTTTGTGTTGACATAATGTGGGACTAATGCCCTTAAGATCATCCAGAGTATATCCAATAGCAGCTCGGTGCTTCTTCAGAGTTTTCAATAATCTTTCTTCTTCCTCCTCTGAAAGGTTAGCACTAATAATAACAGGATATATTTCTTTTTCATCAAGATAAGCATACTTAAGATTATCAGGTAAAGGTTTGAGTTCAAACACAGGATCACCCTTGGGTGGAGGGGGATCCCCAAGAATTTCAACGGGAAGGTTATGTTTCAGTATAGGTTCTTGTTTAAGGAACACTTCATCTATTTCTTCCCTTTCCTTCATAAACATATTGTTTTCATGGTCTAGCAAATATTGTTCTAATGGATCAGTTGGAGGAACAGCAATGGAAGCAAGACCAATAATATCATCCTTACTAGGTGGTTCCTCTTCACAGTGTTGTCTACGAAATTTAGAAATGTGGAACTCATGAGACATATCACCTAGACCAATAGTAACAACATCCTTTTCGCAATCTATCTTAGCATTAACGGTGTTCAAGAAGGGTCTACCAAATATAATGGGACAAAAGCTATCTTGTGGGGAGCCAAGAACAAGAAAATCAACAGGATATTTAGTTTTCCCACACAAGACTTCAACATCTCTAACAATTCCCATTGGTGAAATAGTATCTCTATTGGCAAGTTTAATTGTGACATCAATAACTTCTAACTCAGCAGGTGCAATATCGTGCTTAATTTCTTTGTCTAAGTCAATAGGTATTGCACTAGCACTAGCACCCATATCACATAAGCCATGATAACAATGATCTCCTATTTTAATAGAAATAACAGGCATGCCTACCACAGGTCTATGTTTATCTTTAGCACAAGGTTTGGCAATTTTAGCAGTTTCATCACAGAAATAAATAACATGCCCATCAATATTATCAGACAAGAGATCTTTAACAATAGCAACATTAGGTTCAACTTTGATTTGCTCAGGAGGTGTATATGTTATTATATTGCTTCTACGAACCACAGTCGAAGCTCTAGCATGATCATTTATCCTAACAGGAAAAGGAGGTTTTTCGACATAAGCAGCAGGAATAATAGGATCACTATATGTAATAGTCTTTTCTTCGACTGTAATGGGTGCAACTACTTTCACTTCAACAGGAGGATTATATTTAAACCACTTCTCTTTAGGGAGATCAACGTGAGTAGCAAAAGTTTCACAAAAAGTAGCTACTATCTCAGAGTCAAGTCCATACTTAGCGCTAAATCCACGAAAAGCATCGGTATCCATAAAAGATTTAACACAATCGAAGTTAGGTGTCATACCTGACTCCTTACCATCGTCGGAACCCCAATCTTCAGAGTTGCGTTTAATTCTTTCCAATAAGTCTCATTTGAAATCAATAGTCTTCAGCATATAAGAACGAGCACAAGAAGTATCGAGTAGGTTGCGATTATCAAGAGAAAGCCGAGCATAAAAATTCTGAATAATCGTTTCCCGAGAGAGCTCATGATTGGGGCATGAATATAACATTGACTTAAGCCTCCCCCAAGCTTGAGCGATGCTTTCTCCTTTGCGAGGCTAGAAATTATATATGTAATTACGATCAGATGAACAAGATGCATAGGATAGAACTTCTAGTGAAATTCCAACTTCAATCGCTTATAATTCCAAGATCTCGTATCATCACATAGCCTATACCATGTCAATGCATCTCCCTTCAAAGATAAAGGGAATACCTTCCTTTTGACAACATTATCGGGAATACCTCCAAGCTTAAATAATCCGCAAACTTCATACACAAAGATAAGGTGTAAATCGGGATGCAATGTTCCATCTCCAAAAGCGCTACACTCCCCAGCAACGGCGCCAGAAAAGAGTCTTGATGACCCACAAGTATAGGGATCTATCGTAGTCCTTCCGATAAGTAAGAGTGTCAAACCCAACGAGGAGCAGAAGGAAATGATAAGCTGTTTTCAGTAAGGTTTTCTCTGCAAGCACTGAAATAGTAGGTGATAGATAGTTTTGTGATAAGATAAATAGTAACGAGCAAAAAGTAAATAAAGTAAATAAAGTGCAGCAAGGTGGCCCAATCCTTTATGTAGCAAAGGATAAGCCTGGACAATATCTAATAATGAAGAAGGAGCTCCCGAGGACACAGTGGGAATTATCGTCAATCTAGTTTTCATCACGTTCGTAAGATTCGCGTTCGGTACTTTGATAATTTGATATGTGGGTGGACCGACACTTGGGTACTGTCCTAACTTGGACAAGCATCCCACTTATGATTAACCCCTATTGCAAGCATCCGCAACTACAAAAAGGAGCATTAAGGTAAACCTAACCACAGCATTAAACATATGGGTCCATATCAGCCCCTAACGAAGCAACGCATAAACTAGGGTTTAAGCTTTTGTCACTCTAGCAACCCATCATCTACTTATTACTTCCCTACGACTTCCTCTAGGCCCAAATAATGGTGAAGTGTCATGTAGTCGACGTTCACATAACACCACTAGAGGAAAGACAACATACATCTCATCAAAATATCGTACGAATACCAAATTCACATGACTACTAATAGCAAGACTTCACCCATGTCCTCAGGAACAAACGTAACTACTCACAAAGCATATTCATGTTCATAACTAGAGGAGTAATAATATGCATAAAGGATCTGAACATATGATCTTCCACCAAGTAAACCAACTAGCAACAACTACAAGGAGTAATCAACACTAGTAGCAACCCACAGGTACCAATTTGTGGTTTTGATACAAGATTGGATACAAGAGATGAACTAGGATTTTGAGAGGAGATGGTGCTGGTGAAAATGTTGATGGAGATTGACCCCCTCTCGATGAGAGGATCGTTGGTGATGACGTTGGTGATGATTTCCCCCGGAGGGAAGTGTCCCAGCAGAACAGCTCCGCCAGAGCCCTAGATTGATTCCGCCAAGGTTCCGCCCGTGGCGGCGGAGTTTCGTCCCGTAAGCTTGCCCATGATTTTTCCAGGAAAAAGTGATGATATAGCGAAGATGGGCGCGGAGGCCCACCAGGGACCCGGAGATAGGGGCGCGCCCTCTGGGGGGCGCCTCCCTCTCTGGACAGGTGTGGGCCCCTGGCCTATTTCTCAGGACTTTCAGAGTTGTGCAGAATAGGTTTCCAAAGTTTGCCCCTTTTCCAGCCAGAATTCCAGCTGCCGGCATTCCCCCTCTTCATGGTAAATCTTGTAAAATAAGAGAGAATAGCCATAAGTATTGAGATATAATGTGTAATAACAGCCCATAATGCAATAAATATTGATATAAAAGCATGATGCAAAATGGACGTATCATCGATCTACGTCGGCTGTCGCCGCCCTACTCCGACCGGAATCCTGCATCGCCCCCACCCCGCGGCCTCGCGCCATGCGGCAGCCCATCATAGCTGTTGTTCGCGCGCCGGCCCGCCTTTCGATCTACGCCGCACATGTACGGCCGCCCTGCCGACCGTCATTGACGGCTTCTTCTCGGACTCTGCCGCCACCCAGCATCCATCGAGCGGCGTCCCCGACCTCGCGCGCGATCGGATTGATCACCCGCCCGCCACCGCGAACCGTCTCATCTACGCCATACGACTGACCTGGCCCGTCGGTTGCGCGCACCTTTCAGAGGCCCCGTGAAGATCATTCCGAGTTCAGCGCCCCGATCGAGCAAATGGGCTGCCGCTGCGTCGCTCCGTCGGGCCATAGTGCCGCTACCCCGTGGTTCTTCTCCGGGCTGCACCAACCCTTGTAAACGCTGCGTCGCCCCTCGGGACGTAGTGTCGCAGCCCGCAGTCCACCGCCGCCCCAAGGCCGTCCGATCCAGGTTGTCCCCATGGCTGCACCAACCCTCGCGTCACCGATGCGTCGCCTCGTCTGGCCGCAGCGAGCGTGGCACGTGGTCCATGTCGCCGTGCCGAGACCGTTCCCGCAGTTGCACCGACCCTGGTTCCGCCGCTGCATCGTCCCTTCGGGCCGTCGCGCCGTGGCCCGCGGTCCCCGCCATCGCCATGACCTGCCCGATGCCGCTGCGTCGCCTGTTCGAGCCGTAGCCGCGGCCCGCGGTCCACTCTGCCGTCACCGTGCATCGACCTCCCATGGTATGCGCCGCGCCATCTCCCTCGGCGCTGGAACGCCACCATCCGTGCCAGTCTTTGTCAGGCTGTCGGGTTCCTCGCCTACTTCGAGCACCGCTGCCGTGCCTCTAACCTAGCCGCCGTCGCTCTTCTTTGGCCGTCGTCGCCGCTACGCCCGTAGCCGTCACCGCCGCCCATCCACCTGTCTTTCGTCTTCGTCCCACACCAGCCCGTCGCCAGTGTCGTCGTCATCTACCCCGACCACTTCATCTAATCCGACACCCGCGGGCGACATCGGCCCCGCGCCGATTGGCGCCGCAACCATCGTCGAGTCCTTCTCTGCTGGCCTCTCCGACTTCTCTGACATGGCGTATAGCTCATGCAGGTCCCTCATCTACGCATGCCTGGTGCTTGCAACACCGATGCGTGCCTTCAACAACGACGTGTCCCCGGGTCAAGCAAGCCTGGTCGGCGCTTCGTCAACTTCGTCTTCGTCCGTCTACGCATGCCCGGTGCTGGCAACACCGACGCATGCCTTCGTCTATGATGTGTCCCCGGGCTTGGCAAACCCAGTGCGACGCGTCGTCAACAACATCTTCTTCCTAGCTCACCGCTACTTCGACACCACTGCGCCCATGACTGACTCGGCGCCTCCTTTCGCCCACGACTCCGCAGCGAGTTCCTCGACATCGGCTACCCCGACTCGGCATCGACCATGACATTCTTCGCACGGCTACCTCGACCACGGCTACACCACCCACGCTCTCGGCTACCTCCACAATGACACAAAGGGCTACCGCCTTGCTTGAGCAAACCTCGTCGGTTCCACTCCATCCACAACTTCCGCGATGTGTCGACCGTTACGACTGTGGGGAGGTGTCTATCGGCTTGCCTTCGGGTTCTTCTCCAGTCTCACCGTCTGCGTCGCTACCATTGTGACTGCGGGGGGATGTTGAGTATCGTGATTATTAGGAAAGCTAGGATATCATAGGATATTATTCTACCTTGCCTTGTACTCCATGATTATCATGTACTTCTATATATATGCCCACGAGGCTCAAGCAATACAACAATTATTCCACCAATCTCATCTCTATCCCTTCTAACAGAAATTAAACACAAGTTCTTCCATTTTGTACAAAGAACCTCCAATAAAACTCTTAAAATGCAATTCAGTCCTCCTGTGATTGCCAACCTCGTCAGACATGACGGGAGCACCTGTCGGCTATCCCCGACAATAACCTCCTTGCCATCACACGACAATGGAAATGGGGCCTCTCGAAGATGGAGATTGAATATGAAGGCGCACAGGATCTGCGTGAGGCCGGCTACTCGACCTAGCCTTCGAAGCCACACACGAGAGATATATGCATTAGGTATACAAATCTATTTATCAAGGTCGCCGTTTCACATGTGTGGTAGAAAAGATATAATCAAAGCCATGCACCTCTCTTACCACTTAGTGCACCAAATCTAAGGGAGATGAAGCTAGATCCGCCCCCATCTCTCATGCTACCACCATGGTGGCAAAGAGTGAAGGGTGGGAAGGCAACCGAATCAACCAGATCTGACCAAACCCTAAGCTTATTGAAGGAGCTCCCGTCGTGTCCACCTCCAACAATAGGCTTCCACCATTGAAGATGGCAATGAGAAAAATGGGTGGCCGCCAGACAGGGCCCATGTGTGCCAGTGAGAAACTCCATCAATACACAAGCCCACATGCCCCTAAGGAAAACACTATCCTAAACCTATTATGACGAACCGAGCTCCATCCTTCCCCCACTCCGGCTGGCAAATGCCCCTAGGGGACAGTAGAGGAGCCCGACTAACTACAACAGCTCTCAATGGGAGAGAAAGAGGGGACAAAATGGTAGAATGAGTATCCAGTCACACAATGAAGAGTTCGAAAGGTGGGAACTTGGTTCCAAATAATGCAACAACTTGACTCTCGATGGCGCACGTTGGAGGTCGGGCGCCTGCCCCAGATCAATCGTAGGCACGGGCTGGCTATGCAGCAGTGCCGATGGAGGCCATGGTGCTGCGATGCTGGTGGCGAGCCTCTCGGGTGTGATGTATTTTTTCGGGGCAAAATCTGTGCAACAACATGTTGACTTGATCCCGACTAGGCATGGTTGCGTCTAGGCCTGGTACAGCAGCCTCACTAGCGTGCATCACGATCGATGGTTGTGCCCATGTTGGCATTAGACTACCCACAGCGGAAGTAACATAGATGGTAACATCACACATCTCTAGACAAAATCGATGATGTGGCAAGTAATTAATGAGGAAAGAGAGGCATGTGGTAACATTGCTAGTTACTGTAACATCACATATACGAAGACAAGATGAGTCTACAACCTAATAAATAAAGCATTGCATCACACCACACATATATTACTCTCCTCTATAGGGGTAGTAACATAGACTAGTAACATAGCATGTTACTAGTTTAAATTACTACCCATTGTGACTAGTCTTAGGGTGATCCTGCCAGTGGGGTCTGCGGTGGAGGTCCCGAGAGTGATGGCCTAGGGTTGGATCTGGCTCCTCCTCACACCGAGGATCATATGGAGGTGTGGCAAGGACTAGAAGCGAGTTAGAAGTGACCATCTTCGGCTTCGAGTGTTTTCTCTAGACAATGGGATCCGATTATCGATGAGTCATCGTCCAGTACTGATGGTGACGGTTTCAAAAACAAGTATACATTTACTCTGGATGAAACCCTACAATGTCGCCTTTTCAGCCAGACCAGACAATTTTTATGTGTGCACGTCACGACCTTGTTGAAGGTGTTGGCTCAATCTCTATTTTGGAAAGAGGGGGTGGGGGGGAGGACACAATGTCGGACCCTTGGTTGAATTCGTCAATATCGCCGCACGTGCAATGGTCCCTTTTGGAAGGCTTTGTTTAGAAATAGTGTATTTTTCGTTGTTCAGTCAAATGTGATTGTAGCGACCCGACTTCAATCGGTCTAGTCTCTGTGCTTAAGTGTCATCCCTGGATCAGTATGCTGACACACACAGTACTCGAGGATTTATAACAGAGGTAATCACATGTATAAAGTAACGTAAATAGTATTACCTCAATCCAAATAGCGGAAGTAACAACAAGGTTGTGGATTCCCATCAACACCAACGGCAAAGTTGAGTGTAGAAATCATAACCCTAACGTATCACTTACTCGTCGTAGGAAATCCTACAACA
Organism: Aegilops longissima; assembly: GCA_021605205.1. Lineage (NCBI taxonomy): Eukaryota > Viridiplantae > Streptophyta > Magnoliopsida > Poales > Poaceae > Aegilops > Aegilops longissima. The sequence continues at coordinate 508,762,130 of CM038677.1, forward strand.
TGAGACGTTGCAGCCACAAAGGGTCAGTGCATTGAATGTACTGGCAAATTCACACCATAGAGAATGATGAACAATGGCTATCACTACATGCATATATGGCTGGTGGAAAAGCTCTATGGTTATAAGGTTTTTGCGAAAAGCCAATTTTTCCCTACTGCAAAGGAATATATTTTATTTAACTACAAAGTTTGTTGAAAATATTGAGAAGGTTCCTCCAACTCAATCCCAATTAAAAGTTAACAACCCAACAAATTAATTAAGTAAAATGATGAGATCAATATGATAATCCAAGAACCAGATACTCAAGATGTCCATAACCGGGGACACGGCTAATCATGATTAGTTTGTACACTCTGCAGAGGTTTGCGCACTTTTCCCCACAAGACTCGATCTCCTCCGTTGGATTTCTCGCACTACATGGTGTTTGAGAAACGGATGACCGAGACACAGTCTTTTAGAAACATTAACTCTTTACTCCGGGAAGACCATACCAAACCTACATCCCTCTACCTGCTGATCCACCTTTTTAAGAGCTCATGCAACTTACTCAACGTGCTAGAGCCCATAATAGCTTGTGGCTGCACACAGAAGTTTCCAGCATGAATAATCTTATGATCCCTTTGAGCCTGGGTGGCATTCCAATGGGTGATCACACGGGTCCTCCGGGATCCCCTTGGGCAAGCACTGGGTTCTCCAGGTGCCCGGGCAAACTACTGGGTGCTCCAGGGTGCCCCAACCAATCCACCCAGATGTGTATTGAAGTAGCCACCTTAAGTTAACCATTAAATAATAATCTCACATCTGTCATGGATACACTCAATCCCAATCCACGTCTACGAGCATAGCATAGCAGTATAAGCGTAACGTAGTAACTCCCAGGGGTTGAATGCAAGTCAATAGGTTCCTACCTCATCAACTACTTCCCAATACCCACATGTTATCAAACCTACTCATGCAATGTTTTGAGGATGGAAACTAATGCATAAAACTGGGTAATAATGGGATATGATCAAAGTGTGAACTTGCCAGCAATGTTGATGAAGATGATTCGCACTCATAACTCTTGATAGTTCTACTCGTCACACTCCGGTCAATCTATCGTAAGCAAGCAACACTAACCACACATAAGCAATCACTCAAAAGATCAGAAAGATCGAAGAAGACGATTCGGAAAACATTAAAACCAAGCAAATAACTCTTGCAACATAAAACAATTTCTAACAGTACCAAAATTATGTGAATTTGGCCCTATCAGAAAGTTTAGGTCAAGAGCTATAATTTGCAAAAAGAATCAACTCAAACGGAGCTACGAAACTCAAATTACGATCAGACGAAGTTCAAATTCAAATCTGTTTGAAAAAAAATTTAAACTTTCAAAAACATGTTTAAGTTGATTAACTGGATAGAGGGGAACATAACTAAGAAGTGGGTGTTGGTTTCGTTGGATATGGATAAACGAGTAAAAAGATGTGGTCGTTGAAGTACAGGGACTAATCTGTGAAGAAATTTATCACGAATAGGTCCCTGGCCGAAAACTAAAAAAAATAAAAATTATGTCGAACGAACGTTCGCTAAGCAGATCTACAGAAAGAAAACGTTCACTAAAACTAACTAAACAGAAAACATTCATTAAATAATAAACCTAAAAAAACAAATCTAGGGTTTTTCAGAAAACCGAACTAAACCGATTCGAACCGGGCAACAGCCACGGTGGGCGGTTTCTTTAAAAAAAGTGGCGGCGGTTTGGATCGGGCGGCGGCTCGGCGAGGCTGCGGACTCGGCGAGATCTTGGCTGCGGCAGGGAGGCCATGGCGGTGGCGCAGTGCAAGCGTCGGTGGCGCAATCGGCGGCGGCGGCAAAGTGAGGCGACGGCGGCGGCGAGTGATCTGGCGGTGGCGTGCAGCGAGGAGGAGTCCGCATGGGGCGGCTCGGACGCCGAGGCAGCGGCGGTGGCGTGCGGGATCCGGCCTCCTACGTGAGGTCGGGGACAGCTGCTGGTGGCTTGGCTTAGCGTGGTTCATTTGAGTCTTTGGGCCGCCCGGTCGGCGAAGAAGAACATTTTTTTAATAAACAGAGAGAAAAACAAATGAAAACAAAATAAAATAAAAATATTATGTAGGCATATAATATATCAAAAAAATTATAAAAAGATTATCTACAACGTGAACATTTTTGTAGCGCCAAATAAAATCCACAAAAATTCGAATAAAGCAAAGAGTGCTACTGTTGCAATAAAACCTCATAAAAATCATTTCAGAAATACCAAAATGAATTCAAATTTATTTATCTCGAATTTTCTGATGTAGGGAATCATGTTACCCTATTTTCCATATATTTTATTTTTGGAGAAAAATAATTTGAATAAAACTCAAATAACTCCAAATTGAAAATAAATTCAAAAAGGATTTTAAATTTGATCTTTGAAACTCCCAAATCATATTTCATAATTTGAAGAAGTCATTTTATCTTCTCTCGTGAAAATCATTGAGTTGAATAAAGTTTCTGAATTGGAAAATATTTCCAAATGGAATTCAAATATTTTTCAAACACCCTTTTCATTTATTTAAATAGAAGAAGTCATGTCATCTTCTCTCTAGGGTTTTGTATTTGAAAAAGAATTTGAATTCGCAAACATAAATGCAAAATGAAAGTTTGGGAAAGTCCTTTTATTCCCTCTCATTTAACTTTCAAAAGGTTTCAAATTCACTCACTTTCAGTCAATCAATCACACAACGATCAAACCTATCTATTTATTATAACATTTCAAAATTTAGAATTTTGGGATGTTACAAACCTGCCACCCTTAAAATGAATCTCGTCCTCGAGATTCAGAGAGGCTAGAAAGTAATAGGTAGGTTTGGGGGTCTGCTCAAAATCCATCGATCGTCACAGGGGTCTCGGGTGCTACCACCCTTAAAAGCATGGTTATGGTTCCATCAAAACTCATATAATCCCTCCTTATTGTCGGTCTTCTCAAATCCTCGGGAAAAATTCCTTCTCTGGCTCTTACGGTAGCAGCATAACCTTTTCCTCAATTCTTCTGTGACTGGGTCTTCTTAGCTGACGGGTTTGGCGCCAGTACTAAACAACTATCGATATCTCATGGTGGTCAACAATTTATGGTTTCTCCTGCAGGAATGGGTCTGGCCTGAACCTCACCGTATATCCTACGGTTGGCAAAAGCTGCCTTGTACAAGGGAAAATACTTATACCATTATATGGTTTCAACAAGGTTTTATATCTTCGTCTCTCTACTATAGGTAAGTCACTCAGATTTACCATCCCATATAGCAAGGCGAATAATAAGAGTAAGTCGGTATGGTCATCAATGCACCCCGCACCCAAATCATTACCTTGTATACGGTTTAGCGAATCTCACATTCTAACACTCGGTCATCCTCACAAGCATTGCAGAATTTTCTCTTGTCGATGAACCAAGTTCGGATAAATCCATTGATTCTGCAAGCCAAACAAACATCTATCGTACTTCACAACTCTCAGGTTTTGCGTTACTCCTATAAGATCGTCAGTGGGTAAGGTCGTAATCTCTTCCAGGGTTTTTCCTTCAGCAAGAGTGTGTTTGCTTCTTGGCAGGTCCTGGGGCTTGTGGGTTATGGCCCATCTCACTACTAGGGAAAAGCCTAGCAGCAGCGTGGGTTTTAGGCCTATCAGTAGCGCGGGCAGGAGCGCTACTGATAAGGCGCTACAGCTAAAGCTTAGCAGCAGTGCGCCTGGACCCGCGCTGCTGCTAAAATGATCTAGTAGTAGCGCTTCTCCAGAGCAACGCTGCTGGTAATTAGTAGCCCGCGATGCTGCTAAAATGATCTAGTAGTAGCGCTTCTCCAAAGCAGCGCTGCTGGTAATTAGTAGTAGCGCTCCTCCTTGCCCGCGCTACTACTATTATTTAGTATTTTATTTCTTTTTAATTCCATGTTCTATTTCATACACCTTTACACACTTTTTCATACAACGGGAATTTAGAGACTGTTTTACATCATAATGAGTAGGTGAATCAACGTGGACTAGTTTCAAGTGGATGGACATCCACTTGAAACTAATCATGATTCTTTCACCCAATGATATAATAAATATCATATCATATCATTAACAACTTATCATCATAATACATCATTGTCATATAACACCTCCTCAAGATCATCGTTTTCATCAATGAGACATCACATAGCAAATTGGTCACTAGTCGTAATCACAAGTACTCCTCATCATCAACTCTAACACATTGTATCACATAATAAACATATTGTACCTAATAGGACCTACTACATTCTCTTAGGACCTACTATATTCTCTAAGGTAAAATAGCAAAAAACAAGATAGCCCCTGACTCTCCATTATGGAGAATGGAGATTATCTTGTCTTCAATTCTTGCCTTTCACTTAATGTTACTTCCAAGAACCTCCTTGCGAATGTCCAAACATTTTTTCCATTCTTTGATTAGCATGTGTTCACCGGTTTTAGAAATCCGATATGCACAGGTGAGATCCGTAGGATGACCTGGCTGTATGTTCAGAACTTCAAGGCGACCATTGTAATACATCAGATGAGGCACACAATCCATCGGGATTTTCTGTTGAAAAACATAGTAATAACTTCGTAGTTAGCAATGATGTACTAGTTTTGGAAGTATGCAAAAGATGCACGGATGTCGTAATAGTCAAAAATCTTACCAGGGTATCTCCATAGAAGTTATCATGGTTCAACACGTGCACTAGTGGCACGTATTCACCATAATTTGGAGGAGTTCGATAATAGGTATTGTAATTCTCAAAGAAAGTACAATAAGCAATCAGATGACTTTTCTCCTTATAAGTTAATTCGGAGCCATCAGTGTAGTGGGTTTTGTCTACCATCTTCTGCATATTCTTTGAAGATTCAAAATAAGCTGTCAATGAAAATAAGTTGTCAACTATTTTGAAATAAACAATATAAATTAGTTAATAACTATGTTTGAGAAACTCACATTGCGGTAGAATCGGAGCGTGTCAACAAGGACCCAAATGTCCATATTGTCTTGCTTTCGATGTCGGGATCACCAAGATCCATGGTGACAATCATACCCTCATAAAAACCATACATTTTGCAAAGTGCTTCCCAATTTTGGCAACAAAAATGGGTTACGCTCTGAGCATTGTACAGATTTACTTCAAAATCCATATCATGATGGGTCCTTAGGTGTATTTTCTTTGTTTCAAAATTTTCATGGTCTTCAAAACCCATCCTCTCCAAGACATAGCGTCTTGCATGGCATGGGATAAGCTAGTCGAATTGTAAAAGATGAAAATTAGATGTTGAAATAGTTGAAGTCATGCTTAATTACGAAAAAAACTCTTGTCGTTGTTGCGTACCGTTTCAACATCGAAGGTCTCCTCGAGCTTAATGCTGAAGCGCCGATCTTCGTCCAGCTCAACGAACCTGTCGCACATACCTCGATCGTCGTGGCACCAGCTGCACTCCCCCGGGAGACTGTCGTCGTCCGAGTACGACATTTCCTACGTTCATAATTCAAAGATTAAACTTGTACAATTAAATATATGTACTAAAAAACATAGGCCTGAAAAATCCGGCATGACCTTTGCTAAAAAAGGACATATCGAGCGCCTGAAATTTGCCGGAACGGAAATTAATCAACACTGCGGAAAAACATAGGCCACTCGGAGGTGTAAACTGAACATGAACGGCCACTTGGCAACCACTATCCTATTTGAGCAACAAAAGATATACATGGATATTTGGCTGGTCTCACCTCGATGTCGGAGGGGGTCGATGACGGGGACGACGGCGGGGATGATGGAGGGGCTCCTTGATTTCTGCAAAAGCAAAAACCGTATAAGTTATCACTAATACATCCGGAATAATTGCTTAAACTAAAAAATAACAACAAATATGACATGTTCAACTAGTTTATTAATTCAATTAGTTCTTACTAAATATAAACTTACTATAAATAGAATATGTGGTTCAACTAGTTATATTAATTATCTTACTAAAAACTAGTTCTTTCTAAAAATAAAGTAGTTCAACTAGTTATATTAATTATCTTACTAAAAATACATTAGTTCTATTAATTCAACTAGTTCAACTAGTTTATTAATTTACTTACTAAACTAGTTCAACTACAGCTAAAATAGTTCAACTACAACTACTATTAATCATACTGCCTAAATTTTCTTACTTCTATTTTATTCAAAACACCTACGATTTGCAAGAACAGAGACAAGGGAGGGAGGGAGGTGAGAGGAGGGAGCGGGCGGCGGAGGAGGAGGAGGGGCGGCCAAGCGGAGGAGGAGGGCACGGTGGGAGGAGGAGGAGGAGGCGCGGTGGGAGGAGGAGGCACGGAAGGAGGAGTACCTCGGTGGCGTCGGACGATGGTGAGGTCGAGAGCGGCGGTGAGGTCGAGAGCGGAGGTGGGGGGGAGGCGGCGACGGTGAGGTCGTGAGCGCGGCGGGCGGCAACGGTGAGGTTGAGGCGGCCTCGGGTGGCGGTGAGGCAGGCTCGGGCTCGGGCGGCAGCGATAGAGGAGTAGGGGAGCAGGGGAGGAGGACTTAGTGAAATTTTGAGCAGGGTTAAGTCAGACTAGCAGTGGCGCACTTTAGGAACAGCGCTATAGCTAATGTAGCTATAAGCGCATTTTCTCAAAAACGCCATTGCTAAGTCTAAGCACGATAAAAATACATTGGCCATTAATGATCTTTTGTGTACAATCTGAATTGTCAATATGAGTCCACTCCGGTAGGAACTAGAGAGGACTCATATTGCGCCACAAATTCTACACATAGAGTTCAGTGAAGACCAACTGGTTGTGATAGTTTGAAGTAACACATTTAAGGTGGTAAACACCTGTTCATGGAGCGAGGTGGGACTAAACTTGTGGGCTGAGGGTAGCGATGGCGATTTTCTTAGAAGCGCTGCTGCTAACTTCTATAGCAATGGCGCGGTTCTCTATAGGGCGCTAGTGCTATAACTAGCTGGGTTCTTGAGGTCATGGCAATTAGAGCAGTAGCGGTTTGGCGTGGGAGCGCTCTGCTACTTTCCTTTCAGCAGCGCGTTTTTATATCAAGCGCTGCTGCTAATTAGCAGCAGCGCCTTATTTTAGAGTGTGCTGCTGGTAAGATTCTGTGTATAGGCTTTTCCCTAGTAGTGTCTCGTCACTTATAAACCTTGAACTCATCAACGGGGCAACTAATCATTAATCCAACTTCCAGCTTCATAGCATACTTAAAATCCATCCAATTGTATTGTCTTTCTTCCTTCTATTGGCACCAACTAAAACGTGATTACTCAGACTCATCCGGGATTTACAATTGCTCCATATTACCAACATTATACCTCCTTTATATCCAATAGTACTTCATCCTTTCATAATCTTGGGATATCCCACTTATCGAGACAAAACTCATTCTTATTTTGTCCGAAATCCACTCCATGGAATATCATTATCTTTTCCAGGGGTCAAGGGTCCTCACAGTTACTACCACCCTTAAAATGCACAAATTCTTCCATAGACCATATTTCTCATATCCTTGAAAATGGTCAAAATATTTCTTCATAGAGTAACAACTCATAAAATCCAATCGGTTCCAAAGATGCTAACTTTATTGATTCTCCAATAATTTCAATCTCCTGGATTTCCATTACATGCCTCAACTCAATACCTCAATATTAAAGAAATGTTCTCACTACTACTTCTATACTTCTCACAGACATCACTAATTATCACAAGTCTCCTTCTTCTTGGGGCATTCTCTGGCAAAATGCCCTGCTCCATTACAACAAAAACATATTACAGTGATATGTCTAAAACATATCTATAATTTTTAATTCTTTCATGCTATTTAATACCACTTTTGTACATTTTATAGCATTTTATATTATTTTTTGGGCTAACCTATTAATTTAGTGCATAGTGCCAGTTATTGTCTTCTACATATTTTCGATTTCCAAGGAAATCAATATCTACTAAGGTCAAAATACCATGGGATTTAATACAATTTTCCCCCCGCGAGAAGAGTCCAAAAAGTACCGGAGCCAGACGAGAGGACCCATAGGGCCTCCATGCGGGTAGGGGCGTGGCCAGGGGCTGACCCGCGCCCCTAGGCCGCGTGATCCCCCCTTTGCACCGCCTTAGCTCCATTCTTCCACCTAAAAATCAGAGAAAATTTCGTGAAACAACTTCCAGACTATTTATTACAACAAGGTTTTTCTGGCTCCGGTGAAGAAGGGGCGATGACGACGACGCACCTTTGGCTTGTTTTCAGTTCTTGTGGTCATCGCTAGTTGGTCTTCGGACCTAGATGTAATTTATGTTACACTTGATGTCCTTTGTACTGCCTTGGTGAATATATAAAAAGTTTTTCCATGGTAATAATATATAGATGTACTCCTTTGTATTAAAAAATGAATTCATAGGAAACTTAGCTTGGCTTAGACAGTTAGGTTCTTTATGGTGGAGCCAGTCCACCAGGGTTCAAGTTTATACTTGACACTTGTGCTCGTTTTTTTCTGGATTTATTTAAGACTTTTTGACAATGTTTTCAGTGGCAGGAAACGTTGTCATCAACTACAAGTCGCCTGGGATGATTTCGACAATCTTTAGTTGTGCCGACTCAGTATTTTGTAGGAGTAAGATGCGCATATATGCATTCGTAAGGGCGAGTGTGTTAGAAAAAAATACACTTAGTAAAAAATAGTCATGTCATTTTCTGGAGGGCCACATGTCGGCAGGGCACGCCTAGCTTTGACCCGCATCTCATTTCAACGCACGCGAGCGTTCACCAGTTGCAGTTAGTTCGATCCAGTCTAACCTTTTCCGTTTTAGTTCCGGTCCAACTTAATTCTCTTGACAGGCATCATCTAACCTAACATGGTCAGGCCGTCGGGTCACAGCTAATTAAGATCAATACGGTCGTTGTACGACGGCAACTTCCCCAAATTCGTGTTCATCGTCCACATATGATTGTTAAGGTTGGGAACCTCACGTACCCCACGGATACCTTTGGGTGCGTACGTGCAAGTTCCAAAAGCCAAAGGCCACAATCAAACGACGACGGAACAAAAAGGTTGCAGTGTAAACGTATGGCGCGCCTTATATAAGCACATGCTACGTGAAGATCGATGACACAGCACGTGGGCAATACTACGAGCTAACACCAACCCTTATGTACATTTTGTCTTTTGGGACGCCTTTCTGCTCCACGTGCACGCACGTCGCATTCCTGAAAATCGTACTCATGGAAGAAACTTTTACACTTTTGGTTGATCTGTCCCATATTTCTTTCTGTGAGATCCAAGTCATATCATATGCCAGCGCAGTCAGCAACATCGGCGTCCTTTGCCGGTGTTGCATGCGACGACCAGCTCATCCAACAAGATAATCAAGATCTTCTCTCTCTCTCTCTCTCTCTCTCTCTCTCTCTCTCTCTATATATATATATATATATATATATAACTACTCCCTAAAGTTCATATTACTTGTCACTCAAACAGATAAATCTAAATATGTTTCAGTGCTAGATACATCCATATAAGCGACAAGTAATATTGGGAGGAAGTAATTAAGATCCGGGATTAATATTAGCATGTCTATAACATGTGGTTATATCTCCCGAGAGTACTCTTGAGGAATTGCATCGTAGTAGTGAGGAGAAATGAGGTCTTTCATGAATATTGATTTCTGAGCCCAGGTTCACCTGCACCTGGTGAACAATAAATTCAAAAAATACTAAATAAATCTGACTTTTTTTTGCATGGAAGATGTTTTAGTGCGTGAGGTCCTTGTCAATGTTCAGCGCGTTCTAAACCGGCACGAACAATATTTCGGAGACCCTAAATTTATCTTTTTGCTGAGAGCTATTCAGATGTCCATACGCGTCGAAAAGTGGCATGGACCTCACGAAACATCTTCCATGCAAAAAAAGGTCAAGCTTTTTCGAATTTTTCTAGTATTTTTGTTTTGTTTTGCTGTTCATAGCGGGAGCAGATAAGCTCGGGAGCCAAATCGCCACTCTCAGTCTTTCAACATTTCACAGCCAAAGACAGTGAATGAAACAAACCAACATAGTATGCATGACTTATCACGACAACGTCGCTCTCCCAGGAGCGGCACGGGCGGAGCTTAGCACCGCTGCCGCCGGCCACCTACCACCTCCTCCCACGCTGCGCCGCCGCCACAGGGCACCGCTGGGCAAAGCCCGCATGACGTCAGCTGCGGCGCGGCCGTCTTCTCTCTCGCGCGCCTCCGCAGATCCTGGATGGATCTCGAGTGGCGGCTGCCGATGTGTGCACGCGGTGTTGCTTGGCTTGGTGGCTTCCTGCCTTGTCTCGTGCGTCAGGGTCTCCATCGACAGCACTGGAGGCTGGCTAATGCTGCTGGGGGCGGCGTCCGGTGCTCGCGATGAGCGGAAGCCAAGGCGGCGGCCTTGGAGCTTGGGCGTCTGCTGGGAGACACGACGGGGTTGGCTACGAATTGATGTTTAAATACATTGCTTGTCTCCCTCCATCAGTTCAGACTTTTGGATGAGTTGGCTGGTGCATGAATTCAACATAGTATCAGAGCCAGGAGGTCTTGAGTTCAAGACCTGCCAACATAGTATTAAAATAAAAAGATCTTGCGGCCTACATCAATCCCACGTCGAAGGACTAAATAGCCTAGACGTTATGGGGGGTGTTGAAATATATTGCCCGTCTCCCTCCATTAGTTCGGACATTTGGATGAGTTCGCTGGTGCATGAATTCAATACTGATGCGCGATGGATCGAGGCATTTGGCGCTCTGTTCTGGAATTGGCAGGGGGTGCGCCTCGATCAGGCACGGGCGGCGGCTTGGCTGCAAGGGGCGTGGCTCGTGTGTGTGTGCTGTGCGGATCTGAGGTGGCGAGGACGCCAATGGAGCTGGTGTTGCGAGGATCCTAGGATGGAGCTGCTGCAGATCTGCCGAGGTGCACGGCACGGGCACGAGAAGGTCCCGGGCAGCGCCATCGGCGTGGCTCCGAGGCCCATGGTGCATGGAGGTGTAGGTGTGGTGGATCCGGTCTCCGGAAGATGCGGTGGCACGCGTGGTGCGTGTCTAGTGCAGAGCTGCGACAGGAAACCATGTTGGTTCGCGGCCTCGGGTGGTGCACCTCCATTCCTTGCCGGCATGGTGCTCGGCAGGGGCCTGGTGGTCGTGCCGTGTCTGGTGGCTCTGCTCGCGGTTAGCCATTGATGGATATGTCGGCTAGCGCTGGTGATGGGCCATTGGTGGTCTTCGCGATGTGCAGTTGTCTACGGCGGTGATAACTCTTAGTCTATGGGCTTGTTCGTTGGTGGTGATGGTGCTTGGTGGGCTTCACTAGTGCGCGTCGGTCCTAAACAAACATTTTTTTACCCCTTTCTGCGACGACATTTGGAGCCATCGCCAAGTGATGAGTGTGGGTGGTAGGAGGGTCCTTCCCACACGACCCAGAAACCGTTGGGGATATGCCCTCCTGGCACACACGTTCGGCAAAATGAGATCGTGTGCGACCGGCGAGCACTTGATGACCCACAAGTATAGGGGATCTATCGTAGTCCTTTCGATAAGTAAGAGTGTCGAACCCAATGAGGAGTAGAAGGAAATGATAAGCGGTTTTCAACAAGGTATTCTCTGCAAGTACTGAAATAAGTGGTAACAGATAGTTTTGTGATAAGATAATTTGTAACGAGCAACAAGTAACAAAAGTAAATAAAGTGAAGCAAGGTGGCCCAATCCTTTTGTAGCAAAGGACAAGCCTGGACAAACTCTTATAATAGGAAAAGCGCTCCCGAGGACACATGGAAATATCCTCAAGCTAGTTTTCATCACGTTCATATGATTCGCGTTCGGTACTTTGATAATTTGATATGTGGGTGGACCGGTGCTTGGGTGATGTTCTTACTTGAACAAACATCCCACTTATGATTAACCTCTATTGCAAGCATCCGCAACTACAACAAAAGTATTAAGGTAAACCTAACCATAGCATGAAACATATGGATCCAAATCAGCCCTTACGAAGCAACGCATAAACTAGGGTTTAAGCACATCACTCTAGCAACCCATCATCTACTTATTACTTCCCAATGCCTTCCTCTAGGCCCAAATAATGGTGAAGTGTTATGTAGTCGACGTTCACATAACACCACTAGAGGCTAGACAACATACATCTCATCAAAATATCAAACGAATACCAAATTCACATGACTACTAATAGCAAGACTTCTCTCATGTCCTCAGGAACAAACGTAACTACTCACAAAGCATATTCATGTTCATAATCAGAGGGGTATTAATATGCATATAGGATCTGCACATATGATCTTCCACCAAATAAACCAACTAGCATCAACTAAAAGGAGTATTCAACACTACTAGCAACCTACTAGTACCAATCCCAGACTTGGAGACAAGAATTGGATACAAGAGATGAACTAGGGTTTGGAGATGAGATGGTTCTGGTGAAGATGTTGATGGATATTGCCCTCTCCCGACGAGAGGAGGCGTTGGTGATGATGATGACGATGATTTCCCCTCCGGGGAAGTGTCCCCGGCAGAACAGCTTTGCGGAGCCCTAGATTGGTTCCGCCAAGGTTACGCCCGTGGTGGCGGAGTTTCGTCGAAAGGTTGCTTCTTATTTTTTCTCAACGAAAGACCTCATATAGCAGAAGATGGGCATCGAGAGCCACCGAGGAGCCACGAGGTAGGGGCGCGCCCTAGGAGGGGGCGCGCCCCACCCTCGTGGATGGGTGTGGGCTGGCCTTCATCTTTGGCGAGGATTTTTATTATAAATTATAAGATATTCCGTGGAGTTTCAGGACTTTTGGAGTTGTGCGAATAGGTCTCTAATATTTGCTCCTTTTCCATTGTAATTCCGGTGCGGCATTCTCCTCCTTATGTAAACCTTGTAAAATAAGAGAATAGGCATAAGTATTGTGACATAACGTGTAATAACAGCCCATAATGCAATAAATATCGATATAAAAGCATGATGCAAAATGGACGTATCAACTCCCCCAAGCTTAGACCTCGCTTGTCCTCAAGCGAAAGCCGATAACGATAAATATGTCCCCATGTTTAGAGGTAGAGGCGTCGATAAAAATAAAATACGGACATGAAGGCATCATGATTATTATCATAACAGCAAGCTATATAGGTAATGTCATATGATTTCTTATGTTCAAGTAATAAACCATTCACAATGCAGAGTACGAATCATAAACTTTATTGAGAACAAACAAACTATAATCTCAGTCATTGAAGCAATTGCAATTTATCATAACATCGGAAAGAGTCTATGTCAGAGCTTAATAGCAAGTCCACATACTCAACTATCATTTAGTCTTTCATAATTGCTAACACTCACGCGATACTTGTGGTTCTGAGTTTTAATGGGACACGAGAGAAAGATAGGGGCTTATAGTTTAGCCTTCCAACCTTTTACCTCGTGGTAATGTCAACAATAATAACTCATGCCCCCTACATCCAATTAGATATATCAATCAGGATCTTTCCAACATATTGTGCTTGCCAAAGGATAAAATGTAAAAGGAAAGGTGAAGATCAGCATGACTCTTGCATAAGGTAGAGGATAATAATAAAAGATAGGCCCTTCGCGAGGGAAGCGAGAGGTTGCCATGCGCTTTTATGGTTGGATGCACAAAATCTTAATGCGAAAGAACGTCACTTTATATTGCCCCTTGTGATATGAACCTTTATTATGCAGTCCATCGCTTTTATTTCTTTCACATCACAAAATCGTATAAAGCTTATTTCTCCCACACCAATCAATCATACATATTTAGAGAGAAATTTTTATTGCTTTGCACCGATGAGAACTTACTTGAAGGATCTTACTCAATCCATAGGTAGATATGGTGGACTCTCATGGCAAAACTGGTTTAAGGGTTTTTGGAAGCACAAGTAGTATCTCTACTTGGTGCTGTGTAACGCCCGGATGGATATGCAACAGTAATCACCCCGGTTATGTTAATTAACCTCTCGTTGATTCGAACCCGACCTAAAACAAAAATCAAAACTAGAACAAACGATAAAAAAGTTTCGAAAACAAATTCTAAAATGTTCGGGGGTTGACTAAAATAGCTAACCTAATATTGGTGGGGTGCACTAATTTTTATAAAATGCTCTGGTATTTTAAATAAAATAAAAACAGAAAAGGAAAAATAATAAAAGAAAAACAAAATAAAACAGAGGAGGGGAAAACCCCCTGGCCCAGCCAGCCCCCCCCCCTCCCCACCTGGCCCCTCCCCCCCTGGCCCATTCCCCTTTTCCCCCCTGGGCCGGCCCATCGGCCCAGCGGCCCCCGGCCGCATAACCCCCTCCCCACCCCGAGGCAACCCTAGCCGCAATCGCATTCCCCCACGCGCCCCCACTCCTCTCCCTCGCTTGTTGGATCGGGCGAGAAACCACCCCGTCCGAGCCACCCCTCCGCGCGCCCTCCCACCTCGCCTTGGCCCCGCCGCCCCACCAGGCCGGACCTCCCTCTCCCCCCCCCGCCGGGAGCCTCCCTCCTCCCCCAAATCGTCCCCAAGCGCGGGCACCATCCCATGGTCGAGCTCGGCCTCCGCCTCCCGTCGCCGGGCGCGTGCTCCTCGACCACTTCCCGACGGTCACCCGCCTCCACCGAGCCCGCCGCCTAGACCTGCAGGCGCTCGGTGGCACGCCAAACCCCGGTTCCCTCTCTCCCCCTCCCGTCGGCAGCCTCCAGCCACCAGCGCACCGAACCCAGCTCCCTCTCCTCTCCCGCTCGGCCCGTGGCCCGTCGCCTGGCCCGTCGCCCTGCTCGGCCGCCCGTGAAGCACGCCCCAACCCCCGTTCCTCTCCTCCCCCCCTGCCGGATCCGGCCGTTCGAGGCCCCGACCGGCCCGCCACCGCATGGCCCCGTCGCTGATGTCATAAATGCAATTTCCAAATTAATTAAATAATTAATTAAAATTCCAGAAATTAATAAAATCTTTTAAAAATCATATCTTTTAATCCGTAATTCGGATTAAAATAATTTCAACATGAAAGTTGCTCGAGCAGCGAGGCGAATTCGGATCGCAGTCCGTTCGTCCACCACACACCCCTAACCTATCGAACCTGCAAACTTTCCTCTCGGTTCATCCGTCTGACAGACGTCCGGAACAGGAAAACTTCCGGATGTTTTCCCCTAAACCAGTACCCCCATACCACGTTAGAACACGCCTAGCATCGCTTCTTGGCATGTCATGCATCAATATGCATCTGTTTACTTTGTATTCATTGTTTCTTCCCCTCTTCTCTCCGGTAGACTACGAGACCGGCTGCGGTGGCGGTTCGACTACGGTGTTGTGACCCTCTCTCTTGCGAGCAACCAGGCAAGCCCCCCCCTTGATCACGGATATCGCCTACTCTTATCTACACTGCTTGCATTAGAGTAGCATAGCATATTCTTGTTTTGAGATACTCCTATCTTTGCTGCATAGCTTTGTCCTTGTAACTTCATTTGTTACCTTACCTGCAATCCTATATGCTTAGTATAGGATGCTAGTACTTTCATCTATGGCCCTACTTTCTTGTCCGTCTGCCGTGCTATACTATCGGGCCGTGATCACTCGGGAGTTGATCACGGGTATATACTATATACTTTATACATGATACATGTGAGACTAAAGTCGGGTCGGCTGATGGAGCACCCGCGAGTGGATCTTTGAGGCGGAGCGACAGGGCAGGTTGAGACCGCCTAGGAGAGAGGTGGGCCTGGCCCTGTTCGGCGTTCGCGGTTACTTAACACGCTTAACGAGGACTTGGTATTTGATCTGGGTTGGCTACGAGCTTATACGCACTAACCATCTACGCGGGAGTAGTTATGGGTATCTCGGCGTCGTGGTATCACCGAAGTACTTCAGACGTCGTGACGGCGGCGCGCCGGATTGGACTGGAGCGCTGATGGGCTAGGTCGCTTCGGCGCGTCGCATAGCGTCTTGAGGTGTGCTCAGGCGATGGGCCCAGACCCCTGGCGCTTAGGTTTAGACCGGCGTGTTGGCCTCTCTGTTGTGCCTAGGTGGGGCTGCGGCGTGTTGATCTTCTGTGGCGGGCATGACCGAGAAAGTGTGTCCGGCCAAATGGGATCAAGCGTCTTTGGGTAAGATGGTGCACCCTGCAGGAAGTTAATCTATTCGGATAGCCGTGATCTTGATAACAGGGCGACTTGGAGTTGTACCTTGAGCTTATGACAACTAGAACCGGATACTTGATAAAACACACCCTTTCAAGTGCGGATACAACGGTGGTCGCTCTCGCTCGGGGATATGAGCGGGGATTGCGGGTAGGATTATTGCTATATGATGTTACTTGGAGGACTTGATTGTCCCTCCTACTGTTGCAAGGCAGGTGTCGAAGCGTAGTCTTCGTTAAGACTAGCTATCCCCTCTTATTACGGCATTCTGCATTCAGTCCACCGATATGGCCTTTACCCATATATCCATGCATATGTAGTGTAGCTCCTTGCTTGCGAGTACTTTGGATGAGTACTCACGGTTGCCTTGTTCCCCTTTTCCCCTATCTCTACTCGATTGCTGCAACGGAGGATGGAGCCCAGAGCAGGCGCCACCGCCTCGGCGACTACTACTGCGAGGCGCCTACTACTACGTGCAGCCCGGCGACGACGACGGGGAGTGACCTAGGAGGATCGAGGCGGGAGGCCTGCTCCTCTTCGATCTGATATCGGTTTGTGCTAGCCATCTTATGGCACCTTGTTTAACTTATATACGTTCTCAGATATTGTTGCTTCCGCTGACTTCGTCTATGATCGAGCACTTGTATTCGAGCCCTCGAGGGCCCTGGCTTGTATTATGATGCTTGTATGACTTATTTTATTTGTAGAGTTGTGTTGTGATATCTTCCCGTGAGTCCTTGATCTTGATCGTACACATTTGCGTGCATGATTAGTGTACGATTGAATCGGGGGCGTCACAAGTTGGTATCAGAGCCGACTGCCTGTAGGAATCCCCCTTCCACACTCCTTGGCCGAAGTCGAGTCTAGACATTGCAAAACTTTTACTAACTTGGCTGTGTGCCTTACGGGCCCACGTCGCCATCGGGTGGTATTAGGATCTTTTACTCCTCGACCTTTACTCTGGGACTCTGGACTCTCTTCTACTCGAGTTAAACGATTTTACTATCACTAGGATCCCGTGACCGCATTCACCCCGAAGATGGATATAGCCTTAGTTGTTTTTGGAATTGTATTTGAACAAGTTCCACCCTGTCATTTGACTCCTTTGAAACGTCTTTGTTTTCAGATGGAACCCACGAGGCAGGTCGTGCGCCACACGACGGCCATTGGTGCCTCGGGATCACTGCGGTGCTAGCGAGATGATGACCTATCGGGTTATCGGCGGCACCTGAGTACACCGTCTATGAGGAGTACCGGGACTATAACCAGGAAGCGATGCCGCGCCATCGTCCACCTCTACTCTCGGAGTGCGAGTCCACTCTTGTGCTGCACACCGCACATGGTGTTGGAGTGACTATCGATATGGCAGTCCACGATGCTGCTTATGCTGCTCGACACGTCTTCGTGCGAGTATCGAGTTGGACACCTCCCCTTGAGCACATTGCTATCGCGTCGATGTTGGTGAGGAGGTTACTACACTGCTGCCTACACCCATTGTCACCAGAGAGCCCTTCCACCATCGAACTTTGTTACGCATCGCGATGGGCTGGATCGAGCTAACCGAGCTCTTCGCCACGAGTTGTACATCACCCGTCGGCACCTCTACCGTGCTCGACGCTGATGCACCCTTTGTCCGATCCGGAGAGCTGCGCGTTCTGCGATCTACCCAGCCAGGACCGTGATGCCCCGGGGTGTCGGTTGGCGGGCGTGGGAGGCTACTCTCCGCACTTGGCCCTTTTACGCCACACGGGCGTCGGATTCAGCACCGAGTATCCATGCCCCAGTCAGCAGCGTGGAGGACTATCCTTTGCCGCACTATCGACTTTAGAGCTCTGACTACCTCCATGATGCCGCGTGGGACTGATGTAGACTTGCTTGTTAGTATTTGATGTATTCGCAGCGAGCTGTGTGCCTCCTATGATGTAGTAGTCTATGTCTTGGACTCTATGTATCGAACTCTATGCATGATTCCTTTTGTAAGATATGCCAACTACTATGTAGTTCCCATCATCTTTGCTTTCATTATGCATGTTTCATCATGAATGATTCTGTCTCTTGCTTAATTTCTCAAAGGCTGAACTACCCTGTTATATAATAGCAGGATGGTTAGGCCAGCAGGTCGTGGCCGTGGTGCCAACTTCCCACCACCGCTTTGAGTACATGGCTGGTATGATCCAACAGCTCGAGATGAATCGCCAGTTCATGGAGAACATGATGGCTCAGTTCCTCGCCTCAATATGCACCCAGCACCCAAAGCGGAACAACTCTGCAGGATTTCATACGCTGAACCCGGCGTGTACCGCAGCTCAACTCAGCCTTTGGATCGATGGTGGCTCCGTGACATCACCTATGAGATGGAGTCTGCTGATGTAGCCCCGCCAGCTATGTCACTTTTGCTTCCTTCTTCTGAAGGACCCGCAGCTCAATGGTGGGATAGCCACCGGCGTACTCTGCCAGTTGGAACACTCATCACTGGCAGACTTCGGGCTGCCTTCCGTGCCGCTTCATCCCTCAAGGGGTCATGGACGGAAGAAGCGTGAGTTCATAACCTCACCCAAGGCAACAAGGCTGTTGAAGCCTATCGGCGAGAGTTCTTGGACTTGTCTCGCTATCTTGAAGAGGATATTGCAAGCGATGCCGCAGACGGGAGAAGTTCGTGGCGGTCTTCAAGCGACATCAAGCTCGCACTCCTAGTGCGACTTTGCTGATTTCGCCACCTTGGTGAACAAAGCTATCAATGTCGAAACTAGTGCAGGAATACGAGCTCTAACAGCATAACCGTGACACGGGCTCATCTTGGGCCCGTCCTCGCATGAAGCGCAAGATATGGATTCCCAACAGCATGTACCGGCCGAATGCACTGCTTCAAAGCGAACTATGCTACACCTCGTGCGCCTACAACTAAGCAGCGAAGCTTCCAGCTCCACCACCCCAAGCTCCTGTTCCCACTCCCAATAATGGCTTATGCTTGGTGCGGACAGCGAGGCACCGTGCTCGAGAATGCAACAGAACCAGAATCAGTGGCCCTTCCGCGACTAGCCGTGGAAACACCGAACCGCAACAACAACGGCAAGTCTTATGGGCAAGCTCAGGCCAACCACGTTGATCTCGAGCGAAGCTCAAGACCAGCACCTCTTGTGATGGGTACACTCCTCGTAAATTCAGTACTGCATCTGTTTTATTTGATTCGGGAGCATCACATTCATTCATGTCGAAGACTTTGCATACAAGCACGACGTTAAGTGTGAAGAGATGAACTCTTGGTAGTGGTAAAAACCCCATTGGGACAATGTCAAACCTCCATGGTTGGCGTCGGCGTCCCGTGGAAATCGAAGGGTTGGAATTCTATGCCTCCCCATTATCTGAAGGCGTCTAACATCGACCTCATTTTGGGGATGGATTGGTTGAAAGCGCATCTGGCGTCAATCGTTTGCGCCACTAAGACCGTCCATCTGCTGCACCCTTCGATGAAATCGTAGCTACAATGCTAAATGCGGTTCAAGATGCGAGGCAAGGCTCTATGCATTGAATGCATTGAGCGCCGCACCCTCGAGGGAATTGAAAACATTCTGTCATTTGCGATTTCCAAGGCGTCTTTCTGAAGAACTTCGAGGATTCCCCCGCTAGAGCTGTCGAATTCGTCATCGACTTGAAACCAGGCACCACTCCTATAGCCAGCGTCCCTACAAGATGCCGCCGCATGAACTCCTTGAGCTAAAGGAGGAAATCGACAAATCTCTTCAAAGCGGCTTCATTCGCCCAAGTTGCTCACCTTGGGGAGCACCTTCTCTCTTTGTTAAGAAGAAGGATGGGACAAACCGATTGGTCCAAGACTACCGTCCTATAAATCAAGCTACCATTCAGAATAAGTATCCTCTTCCTCGGATCAATGATCTTTATGATCAAGCTGGTTGGTTCGTCGGTGTTCTCGAAACTTCGACTTGAGGTTGGGTTACCACCAGATCCGTGTTCGTGAGGAGGATATCCCCAAGACCGCATTTGTGACTCGTTATGGTTCATACGAGTACACCGTCATGTCTTCGGCAACCAATGCTCCAGCCACCTTCTCTGCTTTGATGAACTATATATTCATGGATTACCTCGACAAGTTCGTCGTGGTTTATCTGGATGATATCTGATCTATTCAAGAATGAAGAAGAACATCTTTGAACATCTTCGTCTTGTCTTTGGAAAAGCTACGAGAGCATCAACTCTATGCCAAGTTCTCCAAGTGTGAATTCGGCTTCCGAAGTAACCTATCTTGGGCATGTCATTTCTAAAGATGGTATTGCCGTCAACCACGAAAGAGTTCAGGCTATTCTCGATTGGACTCCTCCGAAGAGCGTCAAGCAAGTCGAAGTTTTCTCGGTCTCGCTTGACTATTGCTTTGTCGATTAAATCGAGAACTTCTCCAAGATTGCCGAGCCTCGACTAACTTTGTTGCATAAGGGCATCAAATTCCAATGGGCGGATAAATGTCGGGAAAGTTTCCGAGCACTCAAAGACAAGTTGGCGTCTGCCCGATGCTAGCTCCTCCCGATACTAAGAAGGACTTCGTCATTTCTGCGGCGCTTCTCGTCAAGGTTTAGGCGGTGTCCTAATGCAAGAGCACAAAGTGGTTGCTTATGCCTCTCGACATTCGCCCTCACGAGGAGAACTACCCAGTTCACGACCTCGAACTTGCTGCCGTCATTCATGCACTAAAGCGGTGGCGACATTACCTTCTCGTGTCGTTGCGAGATCTTCACCGACCACCAAAGTCTGAAGTATCTGTTTACTCAGCCAGACCTGAACCTCCGTCCAGAGATGGATGGAGCTGATTGCGGAACTTTGATTTGGGTATTTCCTATCGCCGAGCAAGGCTAATGTAATGGCTGATGCTTTGAGCCGCAAGTCTTCTGCAACCACCTTGAGTTCACCAAGTTCAGCCCCCACTTGTTGAAGAATTCAGAAAGCTGAACCTCCATATTGTTCCTCCGGTGATTTTCGCTCCCCCTCCTCCGGAGTTCCAAAAGATGAATCTCCGTGTTGTTCCCCGGGGTTCCTTTATACCTGGCTGTTGAACCCGATCTCGTGGGCACCATAAAGACAATGCAGGATTTGACTCGAAGTCTACAAGCTTAAACAAGACATCGGAAAGGAAATCCTCATCCTTCACTATTCGATGATGGCGCCTTGTACTTCAAAGGCCGCCTAGTGGTGCCGTGTAAGAAGGAAAACCTGAATATGACTCGAAGGTTATGAAAGAAGCTCATGATACGCCTCTATGTATCCATCCTGGCAGTACAAAGATGTATCAAGACATTAAATCCGAGATTACGGTGGTCTAATATGAAGCGGGACATTGCTCGCTATATTTACGAGTGTGGCGTTTGCCGTCGTATCAAAGCAGAACATCAAAGGCCTCTTTGGAACTCTGCAACCTATCTCTATTCCCGAATGGAAATGGGACCATGTTGAAATGGACTTCGTCCTTTGGATTTCCCAAATCGCAGAAAGGTAATGATGCTATTCTTGTCGTCATTGACCGGCTTTCTAAAGTTGCACATTTTACGGCGGTCAAAAAGCGATCCTTGCTAGCCAGGTGCAGCGCTCTATATGTCGAAATTGTTTCACTTCACGGTATTCCACTGGTTATCGATTCGGACCGTGGCAGCTTATTCACTTCAAGATTACGGGCAAGTTTTCAAGAAGCTATGGGGACTCATTTATCTTTCGATCTTGCGTTCCATCCATGATCTCAAGGGCAAGTTGAGCGTGTCAACCAAATTCTCGAAGACATGCTTGAGCTTGTGTCGTTCCTTCGCAAGAAATGGGAGGAATCTCTCCCGTATGCTGAGTTCTCTTATAATAATAGCTATCAAGCTAGTCGAAGATGGCCCCCTTGAAGTGTTATATGGACGAAAGTGCGAACCCTCCGAACTGGTCGAAAGCGGGAGCGTCCACTCTTGGTCCGGATATTATCAACATGCCGAAGAACAAGTCCGCATTATTCGCGAGAATCTCAAGACTGCTCGATCGCGTCAAAAGAGTAATTATGACCGTCATCACAAAGACATGGTCTATCAACTTTGGCGAAAAGGCCTATCTTCGCGTTACACCAATGAAGGGTGCTCACCGCCGGGATCAAGGGCGTTAGCTCCTCGCTATATTGGCCCTTTCACTATTCGGAAAGGCGTGGAAAAGTGGCTTATCAAGCTGGAGCTTCCGTCGAACCTTTCTCGAGTTCACGATGTGTTCCACGTGTCCCAACTCCGGCGCTGCTTCAAGGACCCAATCCGGCGATGGACCATGAAGTGCTCGAATTGCAACAGGACCTCTCCTATAAAGAGCATCCGGTCCGCATTCTCGACCAAGCTGAGCGCCGCGCACGTCGAAGGCGATCAAGTTCCTCAAAGTCCGATGGTGAATCACTCGAAGATGAAGCCACACAGGAGCGAGGATCGTCTACGAGATGAATATCCGCACTCTTTCCTTCTACCTCCTAAATCTCGGGGCGAGATTTCTTGTAATGGAGGAGATTTGTAATGCCGGATGGTTATGCAACATAATCACCCGGTTATGTTAATTAACCTCTCGTTGATTCGAACCCGACCTAAAACAAAAATCAAAACTAGAACAAACGATAAAAAAGTTTCGAAAACAAATTCTAAAATGTTCAGGGGTTGACTAAAATAGCTAACCTAATATTGGTGGGGTGCACTAATTTTTATAAAATGCTCGGTATTTTAAATAAAATAAAAACAGAAAAGGAAAAATAATAAAAGAAAAACAAAATAAAAGCAGAGGAGGAAAACCCCTGGCCCCCAGCCCCCCCCCCACACCCCCCCCCCCGCCCATTCCCCTTTCCCCCAGGCGGCCCATCGGCCCAGCTGACCCCGCCGCATAACCCCCTCCCACCCAAGGCAACCCTAGCCGCAATCGCATCCCCCCACGCCCCCCCTCCTCTCCCTCGCCCGTGGATCGGGCGGAGAAACTCACCCCGTCCGAGCCACCCCTCCGCCGCGCCTCCCACCTCGCTTGGCCCCCCCGCCCCACCGGGCCGGACCTCCCTCTCCTCCCCCCACCGCCGGGAGCCTCCCTCCTCCCTCCGTCGTCCCCAGCGGGCACCATCATGGTCGAGCTCGGCCTCCGCCTCCCGTCGCGGCGCGTGCTCCTCCGACCACTTCCCAGCGGTCATCCCGCCCTCCACCGAGCCCGCCGCCCTAGACCTGCGGCGCTCGGTGGCACGCCCCACCCCGGTTCCCTCTCTCTCCTCCCCGTCGGCGACGGCTCCGCCCTGCAGCTTGAACCCCGGCTCCCCTCTCCTCTCCGCTCGGCGCCGTGGCCCGTCGCCCGGCTCGGCCGCCCGTGAGCACGCCCGAACCCCCGTTCCTCTCCTCCCCCCCCTGCGGATCGGCCGTTCGAGGGCCCGACCGGCCCGGCCACCGCATGGCCCCTCTCCCCTTCCTTCCCCGACGGCGACATCTCCGGCGCCCGTTCAGCGCCCTCGCCCCCCGACCGAGCCCCTCTTTCCCCCCGGCGCGGCGCTCGGCCGGCCGAACCCCACCTCCGTCGCCTCCGGCGCCGCTCGCCGCCACCCGGTCGCGCCGTGGCCTCGGCAGCGCCGGCCCCGTGGCCTCGGGCGCCCGACCGCCTGGATCGAGCCCGAGCAGGCATCGCCGCTACCCCGCATGCCTGATTGGCCTTGGGCCACTGACAGGGGGCCCCACCCCCCCAAAAATGAACGTTTTTATTAAAACAGGATAAAAATTAAAATGAAACTGAATAAAAATTAATTAACTAACTAATTAATTAATTAATTAATTAAGTAATTAATTAATCTAATTAATTCTGAATTAATTAACCCCTAATCATTAATTAACTTAATTAACTAAGGTTAATTAACTTTGATTAGGCTAATTAAATTAATTAGTCATTAGTGAATGACATGCGGGACCCACCTGTCAGGGTTGACTCAGTCAACCCTGTTGTCTGATGACGTCAGCATGACATCATGCTGATGTCATAAATGCAATTTCGAAATTAATTAAATAATTAATTAAAATTCCAAAATTAATAAAATCTTTTAAAATCATATCTTTTAATCCGTAATCCGGATTAAAATAATTTCAACATGAAAGTTGCTCGAGCGAGCGAGGCGAATTCGGATACGCGATCCGTTCGTCCACCACACACCCCTAACCTATCGAACCTGCAAACTTTCCTCTCCGGTTCATCACATCGACAGACGGCGTCGAACAGGAAAACTTCCGGATGTTTTCCCCTAAACCAGTACCCCCATACCATGTTAGGGCACGCCTAGCATCGCTTCTTGGCATGTCATGCATCGATATGCATCTGTTTACTTTGTATTCATTGTTTCTTCCCCTCTTCTCTCCGGTAGACTACGAGGCCGACAGCTGCGGTGGCGGTTCGACTACGGTGTTGACGACCCCTCTCTCTTGCCAGAGCAACCAGGCAAGCCCCCCCCTTGATCACCAGATATCGCCTACTCTTATCTACACTGCTTGCATTAGAGTAGCATAGCATATTCTTGTTTTGGATACTCCTATACCGCTTGCATAGCTTTGTCCTTGTAACTTCATTGTTACCTTACCTGCAATCCTATATGCTTAGTATAGGATGCTAGTACTTTCATCTATGGCCCTACTTTCTTGTCCGTCTGCCGTGCTATACTATCGGGCCGTGATCACTCGGGAGTTGATCACGGGTATATACCATATACTTTATACATGATACATGTGAGACTAAAGTCGGGTCGGCTGATGGAGCACCATGAGTGGATCTTTGAGGCGGAGCGGCAGGCAGGTTGAGACCGCCTAGAGAGAGGTGGGCCTGGCCTGTTCGGCGTTCGCGGTTACTTAACACGCTTAACGAGGACTTGGTATTTGATCTGGGTTGGCTACGAGCTTATCGCACTAACCATCTACGCGGGAGTAGTTATGGGTATCCGGCGTCGTGGTATCGGTAGAAATACTTCAGACGTCACGACGGATGGCGGCCTAGCCGGATTGGACTGGAGCGCTGATGGGCTAGGTGCGCTTCGGCGCAGACACAACGTGCGGTGTGCTCGAGGCGATGGGCCCGGACCCTGCGGCGCTTAGGTTTAGACAGGCGTGTTGGCCTCTCTGTTGTGCCTAGGTGGGGTTGCGGCGTGTTGATCTTACGCGGCGGGCATGACCCAGAAAGTGTGTCCGGCCAAATGGGATCAAGCGTCTTTGGGTAAGATGGTGCACCCTGCAGGAAGTTAATCTATTCGGATAGCCGTGATCTTCGATAACAGGACGACTTGGAGTTGTACCTTGAGCTTATGACAACTAGAACCGGATACTTGATAAAACACACCCTTTCAAGTGCCGATACAACGGTGGTCGCTCTCGCTCGGGGATATGAGCAGGGATTGCGGGTAGGATTATTGCTATATGATGTTACTTGGAGGACTTCAGATTGTCCCCTCCTACTGTTGCAAGACGGTGTCGAGCGTAGTCTTCGTTAAGACTAGCTATCCCCTCTTATTACGGCATTCTGCGATTCAGTCCACCGATATGGCCTTTACCCATATATCCATGCATATGTAGTGTAGCTCCTTGCTTGCAGTACTTTGGATGAGTACTCACGGTTGCCTTGTTCCCCATTTCCCCTATCTCTACTCGATTGCTGCAACGGAGGATGGAGCCGGAGGCAGGCGCCACCGCCTCGGCGACTACTACTGGAGGCGCCTACTACTACGTGCAGCCCGCTAACGGCGACCGGGAGTGACCTAGGAGGATCCCAGGCGGGAGGCTGCTCCTCTTCGATCTGTATCCCAGTTTGTGCTAGCCATCTTATGGCACCTTGTTTAACTTATGTCTGTTCTCGAGATATTGTTGCTTCCGGTGACTTCGTCTATGATCGAGCACTTGTATTCGAGCCCTCGAGGCCCCTGGCTTGTATTATGATGCTTGTATGACTTATTTTATTTGTAGAGTTGTGTTGTGATATCTTCCCGTGAGTCCTTGATCTTGATCGTACACATTTGCGTGCATGATTAGTGTACGATTGAATCGAGGGCGTCACATGCTGAGAATTTGGCTAGCATGAGGGGGAAAGGCAAGCTCAACATGTTGGGAGATCCATGAAAACATACTTTATCTCAGATATAAGAAAACATAACTCATTACGTTGTCTTCCTTGTCCAACATCAACTCTTTAGCATGTCATATTTTAATGAGTGCTCACAATCATAAAAGATGTCAATAATAGTATATCTATATGTCAAACTTCTCTTTCCTTATTACTTCCTATTAATTGCAACGATGACCAAAGCTATGTTTATCAACTCCCAACAAATTTTAATCATCATACTCTTTCTATGTGAAGTCATCACTTTCAATAAGATCAATATGAGCTCTTTGTTTCTTTTTATTCTTTTTCTCTATTCTTTTATTCACTCTAGATCATGGCAAAACAATCAAGCCCTTGACTCAACACTAATCTTTATTATATAGCTCACGGATTCGATTACATAGAGAGATCATAAAGCAAAAATTCAAAACTAGATCATGCCATAAACTTTATTCTACTAGATCAAGATACTACTAATAGGATCGAACTAAGAAAAACGGTAAAGATAGGAGACGTGATTGTGATACGATACCGGTGAAGGAAATATGCCCTAGAGGCAATAATAAAGTTATTATTTATTTCCTTATTTCATGATAAATGTTTATTATTCATGCTAGAATTGTATTAACCGGAAACATAATACATGTGTGAATACATAGACAAATAGAGTGTCACTAATATGCCTCTACTTGACTAGCTCGTTGATCAAAGATGGTTAAGTTTCCTAGCCATAGACATGAGTTTTCATTTGATTAACGGGATCACATCATTAGGAGAATGATGTGATTGACATGACCCATTCCGTTAGCTTAGCACTCGATCATTTAAGTATGTTGCTATTGCTTTCTTCATGACTTATACATGTTCCTATGACTATGAGATTATGCAACTCCCGTTTACCGGAGGAACACTTTGTGTGCTACCAAACGTCACAACGTAACTGGGTGATTGTAAAGGTGCTCTAGAGGTGTCTCCGAAGGTACTTGTTGAGTTGGCGTATTTCGAGATTAGGATCTGTCACTCCGATTGTCGGAGAGGTATCTCTGGGCCCTCTCGGTAATGCACATCACTTAAGCCTTGCAAGCATTGCAACTAATGAGTTAGTTGCGGGATGATGTATTACGGAACGAGTAAAGAGACTTGCCGGTAACGAGATTGAACTAGGTATTGAGATACCGACGATCGAATCTCGGGCAAGTAACATACCGATGACAAAGGGAACAACGTATGTTGTTATGCGGTCTAACCGATAAAGATCTTCGTAGAATATGTGGGAGCCAATATAAGCATCCAGGTTCCGCTATTGGTTATTGTCCGGAGACGTGTCTCGGTCATGTCTACATAGTTCTCGAACCCGTAGGGTCCGCACGCTTAAGGTTTCGATGACAGTTATATTATGAGTTTATGAGTTTTGATGTATGAAGGAGTTCGGAGTCCCGGATGAGATCGGGGACATGACGAGGAGTCTCGAAATGGTTGAGACGTAAAGATCGATATATTGGATGACTATATTCGGACATCGGAAAGGTTCCGAGTGATTCGAGTATTTTCGGGAGTACCGGGGAGTTACGGGAATTCGTATTGGGCCTTAATGGGCCATACGGGAAAGGAGAGAAAGGCCTCAAAGGTTGGTCGCACCCCTCCCCATTGGCTAGTCCGAATTGGACTAGGGAGGGGGGCGCCCCCTTCCTTCCTTCTCCTTTTCCCTTCCCTTTCCTTCCCTCCTACTCCTACTACTTGGAAGGGCTCCTAGTTCTACTAGGAAAGGGGGAATCCTACTCCCGGTGGGAGTAGGACTCCCCTAGGGCACGCCATAGAGAGGGCCGTCCCTCCCCTCCTCCACTCCTTTATATACGGGGGCAGGGGGCACCCCATAGACACACAAGTTGATCTTCGTGATCGTTCCTTAGCCGTGTGCGGTGCCCCCCTCCACCATATTCCACCTCGGTCATATTGTAGCGGTGCTTAGGCGAAGCCCTGCGACGGTACAACATCAAGATCGTCACCACACCGTCGTGCTGACAGAACTCCTCCCCGACGCTTTGCTGGATCGAAGCCCGGGGATCGTCATCGAGCTGAACATGTGCTAGAACTCGGAGGTGCCGTAGTTTCGGTGCTTGGATCGGTTGGATCGGGAAGACGTACGACTACTTCCTCTGTTGCGTCAACGCTTCCGCTTCGGTCTACGAGGGTACGTAGACAACACTCTCCCCTCTCGTTGCTATGCATCACCATGATCTTGCGTGCGCGTAGGAATTTTTTTGAAATTACTACGTTCCCCAACAGTGGCATCCGAGCCTAGGTTTTTTGCGTTGATGTTATATGCACGAGTAGAACACAAGTGAGTTGTGGGTGATATAAGTCATACTGCTTACCAGCATGTCATACTTTGGTTGGCGGTATTGTTGGATGAAGCGGCCGGACCGACATTACGCGACGCTTACGCGAGACTGGTTTTACCGCCGTGCTTTGCACACACGGTGACTAGCGGGTGTCGGTTTCTCCAACTTTAGTTGAACCGAGTGTGGCTCGCCCGGTCCTTGCGAAGGTTAAAACAACACCAACTTGACAAACTATCATTGTGGTTTTGATGCGTAGGTAAGAGCGGTTCTTGCTAAGCCCGTAGCAGCCACGTAAAACTTGCAACAACAAAGTAGAGGACGTCTAACTTGTTTTTGCAGGGCATGTTGTGATGTGATATGGTCAAGGCGTGATGAGATATAAGTTGTTGTATGAGATGATCATGTTTTGTTGAAGTTATCGACAATGGCGAAGCCTTATGGTTGTCTCTTTATTGCATAAGATGCAAGCGCCAAATAATTGCTTTACTTTATCGCTATGCGATAGCAATAGTTGCAAGAGCAATAGTTGGCGAGGCGACCATGTGACGACACATTGATATAGATCAAGATGATGGAGATCATGGTGTCATGCGGTGACGATGGAAATCATGGCGATGCTTTGGAGATGGAGATCAAAGGCACAAGATGATGATGGCCATATCGTGTCACATATTTTGATTGCATGTGATGTTTATCTTTTATACATCTTATTTTTCTTAGTTCGGCGGTAGCTTTATAAGATGATCTCTCACTAAATTATCAAGGTATAAGTGTTCTCCCTGAGTATGCACCATTGCGAAAGTTCTTTGTGCTGAGACACCACGTGATGATCGGGTGTGATAGGCTCTACGTTCAAATACAACGGGTGCAAAACAGTAGCACACGTGGAATACTCAGGTTAAACTTGACGAGCCTAGCATATAACAGATATGGCCTCGGAACACGGAGACCGAAAGGTCAAGCGTGAATCATATAGTAGATATGATCAACATAGTGATGTTCACCATTTAAACTACTCCATCTCACGTGATGATCGGACATGGTTTAGTTGATATGGATCACGTGATCACTTAGAAGATTAGAGGGATGTCTATCTAAGTGGGAGTTCTTAAGTAATATGATTAATTGAACTTAAATTTATCATGAACTTAGTCCTGGTAGTATTAGCATATCTATGTTGTAGATCAATAGCTCGCGTTGTTGCTTCCCTATGTTTATTTTGATATGTTCCTAGAGAAAATTATGTTGAAAGATGTTAGTAGCAATGATGCGGATTGGATCCGTGATCGAGGATTATCCTCATTGCTGCCAGAAAAATTATGTCCTTGATGCACCGCTAGGTAGCAGACCTATTGCAGGAGCGGATGCGAGATGTTATGAGCGTTTGGCTAGCTCAATATGATGACTACTTGATAGTTTAGTGCACCATGCTTAACGGCTTAGAATCGGGACTTCAAAGACGTTTTGAACGTCATGGACCATATGAGATGTTCCAGGAGTTGAAGTTAATATTTCAAGCAAATACCCGAGTTGAGAGATATGAAGTCTCCAACAAGTTCTATAGCTAAAAGATGGAGGAGAATAGCTCAAGCAATGAGCATGTGTTCAGATTGTCTGGGTACTACAATCGCTTGAATCAAGTGGGAGTTAATCTTCCAGATAAGATAGTGATTGACAAAATTATCTAGTCACCATCACCAAGTTAGTAGAACTTCGTGATGAACTATAATATGCAAGGGATAACGGAAATGATTCCCAAGCTCTTCGTGATGCTGAAATCGACGAAGGTAGAAATCAAGAAAAACATCAAGTGTTGATAGTTGACAAGACCACTAGTTTCAAGAAAAGGGCAAAGGGAAGAAGGGGAACTTCAAGAAGAACGTCAAGCAAGTTGCTGCTCAAGTGAAGTAGCCCAAGTCTGGACCTAAGCCTGAGACTAAGTGCTTCTACTGCAAAGGGACTGGTCACTGGAAGTGGAACTGCCCCAAGTATTTGGCGGATAAGAAGGATGGCAAAGTGAACAAAGATATATTGGATATACATGTTATTGATGTGTGCCTTACTAGTGTTTATAGCAACCCCTCGGTATTTGATACTGGTTCAGTTGCTAAGAGTAGTAACTCGATACGGGAGTTGTAGAATAAACATAAACTAGTTAAGGGCGAGGTGACGATGTGTGTTGGAAATAGTTCCAAGATTGATATGATCATCATCGCACGCTCCCTATAATTTCGGGATTAGTGTTGAACCTAAATAAGTGTTATTTGGTGTTTGCATTGAGCATGAATATGATTTGATCATGTTTATTGCAATACGGTTATTCATTTAAGTTAGAGAACAATTGTTGTTACATTTACATGAGTAAAACCTTCTATGGTCATACACACCAATGAAAATGGTTTGTTGGATCTCGATCGTAGTGATACACATATTCATAATATTGAAGCCAAAAGATGCAAAGTTAATAATGATAGTGCAACTTGTTTGTGTACTTGCCGTTTAAGTCATATTGGTATAAAGCGCATGAAGAAACTCCATGCTGATGGGATTTTGGAATCACTTGATTATGAATCGCTTGATGCTTGCGAACCATGTCTCTTGGGCAAGATGACTAAAACGCCGTTCTCCGGAACAATAGAGCAAGCAACAGATTTGTTGGAAATCATACATACTGATGTATGTTGTCCGATGAATATTAAGGCTCGCGACAAGTATCATTATTTTCTGACCTTCACAGATGATTTGAGCAGATATGGGTATATCTACTTAATGAAGCATAAGTCTGAAACATTTGAAAAGTTCAAAGAATTTCAGAGAGAAGTTGAAAATCATCGTAACAAGAAAATAAAGTTTCTACGATCTGATCATGGAGAAGAGTATTTGAGTTACGAGTTTGGTCTCAAGTTAAAACAATGTGAAATAGTTTCACTACTCACGCCACCTGGAACACCACAGCATAATGGTGTGTCCGAACGTCATAACCGTACTTTATTGGATATAGTGCAATCTATGATGTTTCTTACCGATTTACCACTATCGTTTTGGGGCTATGCATTAAAGACAGCTGCATTCACGTTAAAAAGGGCACCATCTAAGTCCGTTGAGACGACACAATCTGAACTGTGGTTTGGCAAGAAACCAAAGTTGTCATTTCTTAAAGTTTGGGGTTGTGATGCTTATATGAAAAAGTTTCATCCTGATAAGCTCAAACCCAAATCGGAGAAATATGTCTTCATAGGATACTCAAAGGAGACTGTTGGGTACACCTTCTATCAAAGATCTGAAGGCAAGACATTCGTTGCTAAGAATGGATCCTTTCTAGAGAAGGAGTTTCTCTCGAAAGAAGTGAGTGGGAGGAAAGTAGAACTTGATAAGGTAAGCTGTACCTGCTCCTTATTGGAAAGTAGTTCATCACATAAATCTGTTCTCGTGACTACTACACCAATTAGTGAGGAAGCTAATGATGATGATCATGTAACTTCAGATCAAGTTACTACCGAATCTCGTAGGTAAACCAGAGTGAGATCCGCACTGAGTGGTACGGTAATCCTGTTCGGAAGTCATGTTCTTGGACCATGATGAAATTGCGAACTATGAGGAAGCGATGATGAGCCAGATTCATGAAATGGTTTGAGGCCATGAAATCTGAGATGGGATCCATATATGAGAACAAAGTATGGACTTTGGTTGACTTGCCCAATGATCGGCAAGCCATAGAAAATAAATGGATCTTCAAGAGGAAGGCGGATGACGATAGTAGTGTTACTATCTACAAAGCTAGAATTGTCGCAAAAGGTTTTCGACAAGTTCAAGGTGTTGACTATGATGAGAGTTTCTCACTCATATCTATGCTTAAGTCTGTCCGAATCATGTTAGCAATTGCCACATTTTATGAAATCTGGCAAATGGATAAACAAAATTGCATTCCTTAATGGATTTATTAAAGAAGAGTTGTATATGATGCAACCAGAAGGTTTTGTAAATCCTAAAGGTGCTAACAAAATATGCAAGCTCCAGCGATCCATCTATGGACTGGTGCAAGCATCTCGGAGTTGGAATATACGCTTTGATAAGTTGATCAAAGCATATAGTTTTATACAGACTTGCGGTGAAGCCTGCATTTACAAGAAAGTGAGTGGGAGCACTACAGAATTTCTGATAAGTATATGTGAATGAAATATTGTTGATCGAAAATAATGTAGAATTATTCTGCAAAGCATAAAGGAGTGTTTGAAAGGAGTTTTTAAAGAAAAACCTCGATGAAGCTGCTTACATATTGAGCATCAAGATCTATAGAGATAGATCAAGACGCTTGATCAGTTTTTTCAATGAGTACATACCTTGACAAGAATTTGAAGTAGTTCAAAATGGAACAGTCAAAGAAAGAGTTCTTGCCTGTGTTACAAGGTGTGAAATTGAGTAAGACTCAAAACTCGACCACGGCAGAAGATAGAAAGAGAATGAAAGTCATTCCCTATGCCTTGGCCAAAGGTTCTATAAAGTATGCCATGCTATGTACCAGATCTATTGTATACCCTACACTGATTTTGGCAAGGGAGTACAATAGTGATCTAGGAGTAGATCACTGGACAGCGGTCAAAATTATCCTTAGTGGAATAAGGATATGTTTCTCGATTATGGAGGTGACAAAAGGTTCGTCGTAAAGGGTTACGTTGATGCAAGTTTTGACACTGATCTAGATTACTCTAAGTCTCAATCTGGATACATATTGAAAGTGGGAGCAATTAGCTATAGTAGCTCCGTGCAGAGCATTGTTGACATAGAAATTTGCAAAATACATACGGATCTGAATGTGGCAGACCTGTTGACTAAACTTCTCTCACAAAAAAAACATGATCACACCTTAGTACTCTTTGGGTGTTAATCACATAGCGATGTGAACTAGATTATTGACTCTAGTAAACCCTTTGGGTGTTGGTCACATGATGATGTGAACTATGAGTGTTAATCACATGGTGATGTGAACTATTGGTGTTAAATCACATGGCGATGTGAAGTAGATTATTGACTCTAGTGCAAGTG
This sequence comes from Aegilops longissima, assembly GCA_021605205.1. Lineage (NCBI taxonomy): Eukaryota > Viridiplantae > Streptophyta > Magnoliopsida > Poales > Poaceae > Aegilops > Aegilops longissima. The sequence goes on from CM038677.1 coordinate 508,795,790, forward strand.
GGAGACTGAAGGAAATATGCCCTAGATGAAATAATAAAGTTATTATTTATTTCCTTATTTCATGATAAATGTTTATTATTCATGCTAGAATTGTATTAACCGGAAACATAATACATGTGTGAATACATAGACAAACAGAGTGTCACTAGTATGCCTCTACTTGACTAGCTCGTTGATCAAGGATGGTTAAGTTTCCTAGCCATAGACATGAGTTGTCATTTGATTAACGGGATCACATCATTAGGAGAATGATGTGATTGACATGACCCATTCCGTTAGCTTAGCACTCGATCGTTTAAGTATGTTGCTATTGCTTTCTTCATGACTTATACATGTTCCTATGACTATGAGATTATGCAACTCCCGTTTACCGGAGGAACACTTTGTGTGCTACCAAACGTCACAACGTAACTGGGTGATTATAAAGGTGCTCTACAGGTGTCTCCGAAGGTACTTGTTGAGTTGGCGTATTTCGAGATTAGGATATGTCACTCCGATTGTCGGAGAGGTATCTATGGGCCCTCTCGGTAATGCACATCACTTAAGCCTTGCAAGCATTGCAACTAATGAGTTAGTTGCGGGATGATGTATTACGGAACGAGTAAAGAGACTTGCCGGTAACGAGATTGAACTAGGTATTGAGATACCAACGATCGAATCTCGGGCAAGTAACATACCGATGACAAAGGGAACAACGTATGTTGTTATGCGGTCTGACCGATAAAGATCTTCGTAGAATATGTGAGAGCCAATATGAGCATCCAGGTTCCGCTATTGGTTATTGACTGGAGACGTGTCTCAGTCATGTCTACATAGTTCTCGAACCCGTAGGGTCCGCACGCTTAAGGTTTCGATGACAGTTATATTATGAGTTTATGAGTTTTGATGTACCGAAGGAGTTCGGAGTCCCGGATGAGATCAGGGACATGACGAGGAGTCTCGAAATGATCGAGACGTAAAGATCGATATATTGGACGACAATATTCGGACATCGGAAAGGTTCCGAGTGATTCGGGTATTTTCGGGAGTACCGGGAGTTACGGGAATTCGTATTGGGCCTTAATGGGCCATACGGGAAAGGAGAAAGGCCTCAAGGTTGGCGCACCTTCCCATTGGCTAGTCCGAATTGGACTAGGGAGGGGCCCCTTCCTTCCTTCTCCTTTTCCTTCCCTTTCCTTCCTCCTACTACTACTACTTGGAAGGGCTCCTAGTTCTACTAGGAAGGGGAATCCTACTCCGGTGGGAGTAGGACTCCCCTAAGGCGCGCCATAGAGAGGGCCGCCCTCCCTCCTCCACTCCTTTATATCTGGGGCAGGGGCACCCCATAGACACACAAGTTGATCTTCGTGATCGTTCCTTAGCCGTGTGCGGTGCCCCCTCCACCATATTCCACCTCGGTCATATTGTAGCGGTGCTTAGGCGAAGCCCTCGAAGGTAGAACATCAAGATCGTCCACCACGCCGTCGTCTTGACGGAACTCCTCCCCGACGCTTTGCTGGATCGAAGCCGGGGATCGTCATCGAGCTGAGCGTGTGCTAGAACTCGGAGGTGCCGTGGTTTGGTGCTTGGATCGGTCGGATCGGGAAGACGTACGACTACTTCCTCTACGTTGCGTCAACGCTTCCGCTTCGGTCTACGAGGGTACGTAGACAACACTCTCCCCTCCCGTTGCTATGCATCACCATGATCTTGCGTGCGCGTAGGAATTTTTTTGAAATTACTACGTTCCCCAACAACCGGGGCACCTCCCCCAAGCTTGGCAGTTGCCAAGGGGAGTGCCCATACCCATGTGATTATGTCTCCTTTGTTGGTGAAGAAGGTGGTGGTATTGTCGATGATGCGGGTGTCGGTGTCAAAACCGGCGAATCTCGGGTAGGGGGTCCTGAAATGTGTGTCTAGGCGGATGGTAACAGGAGACAAAGGACACGATGTTTTTACCCAGGTTCGGTCCCTCTCGATGGAGGTAAAACCCTACTCCTGCTTGATTAATATTGATGATATGGGTAGTACAAGAGTAGATCTACCACGAGATCGGAGAGGCTAAACCCTAGAAGCTAGCCTATGGTATGATTGTTGTTCGTCCAAAGACTAAAACCCTCCGGTTTATATAGACACCGGAGAGGGTTAGGGTTACATAGAGTCGGTTACCAATGGGAGGAGATCTACATCCGTATCGCCAAGCTTGCCTTCCATGCCAAGGAAAGTCCCATCCGGACACAGGACGAAGTCTTCAATCTTGTATCTTCATAGTCCAGGAGTCCGGCCAAAGGTTATAGTCCGGCCATCCGGACACCTCATAATCCAGGACTCCCTCAGTAGCCCCTGAACCAGGCTTCAATGACGATGAGTCCGACGCGCAGATTGTCTTCGGCATTGCAAGGCGGGTTCCTCCTCCGAATACTTCTAGAAGATTTTGAACACAAGGATAGTGTCCGGCTCTGCAAAATAAGTTCCACATACCACCGTAGAGAGAATAATATTTACACAAATCCAATCTGCTGACGTATTCCGCAGCGTGACATCACACCACGGCCAAGCCTTTATTCGAATCATTTTTACTGTCCCACCTCAGCTCACTTAGAGAGGCGGTTTCCTTGGCACGTCTTGTCGAAATAGAGATCGTGTCCCCTTATTCTAGGATTCTCATCAATACGGGCGTGGGTAACCCAACCGTGCCATTAATTTACGGCGCTTGGGAGATACGCGAGTTTTACCAGGCTGGTGGGGGCACGTAGTTTCGTCCGCCCATATAAGGGTATAAGGATCCACCTTTTCCATCTACGCCTTCTTCCTCCTTTGCTTATCCATTTTCGCGCACTCGAGCTCCAGCGCCCAAGTCCGCACATCTTACCTCAACCTTCTCCAGCCATGTCCGGAGCGGGAGGCAAGTGGATGGTCTCCTCCGTCACGGAGGGACACATCAAGAAGTTGAGGGAGTCCGGATACTTGTCTAACGACATCGCGCACCGGCTCCTGGACAAGGGGCAGCTCATCCCCACCCCCAGGCCCCATGAGAGGGTGGTGTTCCTCACCCATTTCCTCCGCGGACTAGGTTTCCCACTTCATTCATTTGTCCGGGGGATCATGTTCTACTACGGCCTGGATTTCCACGATCTGGCCCCGAACTTCGTCCTCAACATCTCGGCGTTTATCGTCGTGTGCGAGGCCTTCCTCCGCATCAAGCCCCACTTCGGCTTATGGCTGAAGACCTTCAATGTCAAGCCGAAGGTAGTGGGCGGCCAGCAAGCAGAGAAAGCGGAGGCGCCATGGTGGGCAAGATGCCCAGCGTTACATGGCTCGAGGGCTCCTTCGTGGAGACCATAAAGGGGTGGCAATCGGGGTGGTTCTACATCACCGAGCCGCGTGACCCTGAATGGGCAGCGGCCCCCGAATTCCGATCTGGCATCCCCACACGGCTCACCTCCTGGAAAGAGAAGGGCATGTCGTGGGGTAATTCGGAAGAGCGGACCGGACTCCAATCCTGCGTCCAAGACCTGGTGGACAAAAAGGTTAAACTCGTCAACATAGTCTAGGTCATGCTCATCCACCGGATCCTCCCGTGTCAACGACGGGCTTTTAACTTATGGGAGTTCAACCCGGCCCAGCACCAAACTTTGACCAGGCTCTTTGACACAACGCACGAGGATGCCTGGAAGGTGCTATTCAAGGGCGCCGAGGTTCCCCCCCCCCCCAGGATTCCGCGCGAAGCGCCAAGCCAGCGTGGTAAGCTTATTTTACCATTTATGGGATACTTGTTTTTCATAGTTTGACTCTATGCGGGATCTAAGTTCCCGTTCCTTTGATAGGAATGGCAGAAGAAGACCGGACAGATCGACTGTCCGGCTCCTTTGCCCGAAGATCCAGCGGACGCCCGCTTGATGGGGCTGCTAGTTCCGATACCTTACGTGGTGCCGGAGAAAAAGGCCAAGAAGAAGGCCACGGGAACTCGAAAGAGTTCCCGGCGTCCGGTGGTGTCGGATTCATCGTCCGATGACTCGAGGCGCCTCCTCCTCCGAGCGAGGGGAGAAAGAAGAGGCTCTCCCCTCCGGCGGGGAGGAATGAAAAGGAAGGCCGCCTAACCGGGGGGCGGAGGGTCAGAAGGAAGGACCCTTCCTCCGGACTACTCCACCAACACCGACGACGGCGAAGAGGAGTGGCCATCCAGGGCCAACCCCCTGGCAAAATCGTAATTATCCGGATACCAGAATAACTCATGGCGTTCCTTTATTGCACAGTATCTTCTGACGCCGCATATAATCATGCAGTCCGCCCAAGGCTGGGCTCGATGCTTCATCAAGCGGATCCTTGGATTCGTCGGATGTGAATAGCCTTTCACTTCCGACTGCTACCTCCCCTCGTCCTACGGATGATGCCGAGGTGGAGTCCCAAAAGGGTCCAAGCCAGGAGGGGGTGGTCCTGGAGGCGCCGCAAGGCGACCTCCCGGACTCTAGGCGCAAAGGGGGCAAAACCCCCAAGGGCTCCAAGTCCGGCCCTAGGCCGGACACCGCACCGGAACCTTCAACGGTTCCGGAATCCGGCAGGCGGCCCCCTAGTAAGAAGGGCAAGCCTACAGCGCGGGTGACCTCCGTCCATCCGGAGGCACCGGATAATCTGCTGGAGGTGCTTAACGGCGCCTCCATCGACGAGGAGCACCGCACTATTATGAGTGTGGTGATCCAGATGGTTCAGTCCGCCAAGAGTGGGCTGACTGAAGCCTGTGCCAGCCTTCTAACAGGCTTTGAGGTATGTATTTAAGATATGTAAAAATATTACCGCATAGAGCAGTAGTCCCCGATGCTCAGTTTGGTGTTCGGAAAGAAAAGCCGGCGAGGATCAAAAGATATACGCAGGAGTCTAACATAAGTATGTCAATATGGGAATGCAGGCTGTCTTTGCTTGACCTCTGCCGCACTGACTGCAGAGGTCGATGCATTGAAGCAGAGCCTCGAGCGGTCCGAGAACGAGCTCGGCCTTGCCAAGAAGCAGCTCGAGGACAAGGAAGGTAAGCAATACCTTATGTAAGTATATAAAAAAGATGTTGTTGCAAAAAAAATGACAGGACCAACGTGGGTATTACAGGGGCCACAATCCAGGTGGCAACCCTGAAGGAAGCGCTGTCCAAGGCCGAAGAAAATGCGGCCGTGGACGTACCCAGCGAGAGAAGTAGGAGGCTCGGGTGGCGGAGGTGCAGCAAGAGCTCCAGGCTCTCGTGGAAAAACACGAGAGTTTGGAGCTTGACTCAAAGACTCGAGAGTCCGAGCTCGCCTCGGCGCTTGAGAGCTCCAAATCTGCCAAGGTCGAAGCCCAAAAAGCCCTCCAGGAAATTGAGGCGATGAAGAAGATAGCGGTGGGTAAGGCATTCTTTATGGAAAGCAAGTACGTGAAAGTGAATTACTTGTTACTTACCCGAGTCTGGAGCTCTCCAGGAGCATTCGTAGATCTTCCCCGGAGTGTGTCCGACGCCGCAGCATTCTCTGAGCCAAGAGGGAGCTCGACCGAGAAGGTGTTCGGTCTCAAGATCTTTGAGGCGGACACCGGTGTTTTGAGCGACCAGCTGAAGCAGCTGGTCGAGCTCCATAAGGTGGCCGAACAGGCCATGAAGGGTCTCATAGTCCGGCTATGGCTCGGGAAGCCATGCACAGAAGCTACTGGCGGGTGAGGCGGCTGGTGGATTCTGTCCATGGCTTGAAGTCATCAAGCGCTCCGTATGCATCGAAGGTGCCCGTAGGGCCCTTGCCCGTGCTAAAGTGCACTGGGGCAAGATGGACGCTGAGAAGCTTGTGATGGACAGACCACCGCCGGGCCAGGAGCATTGCAAGCCCGAGATGTATTATGAGGGCGTCCTGAAGGGTGCCCGCCTTATTGCGAATGAGTGCTCCAAAGATTTAATTTTTGAGTAAACTCGCATTTGTGATCCTGTACGCTGAAAACTTGTTCATATGCGCTAAGCAACGCTTTTGAATTTAAAATATTACCTTTTGTGCGGCCGTTTATTAAAATTGAGAGATGGCGAGTCGTCGGCTTCCGCCCCCATGCCGTGAGTGCTGGGGTGTTCGGGATAAACTTGAGCGCTCTTTTTCCCATTCTTGGGTCCTTCGAGGGAGGCGCTTAACACAACGAACAAGGCAATCGGACTATAATGCTTGAACATTCTCACTTAGCCATAGAATTCTATAATTTTAAATTTCGGCTAAGCCCCTAGTGTTCGGAAGACCGAGTTCAGGGCGCTATCCACGCCTAGGCCGGACAAAGCCGACTCCTCGCTCTAAGCGGCATAAGTCTTTAGGGACTCGAAAACCTCTCGAACAGCGACCGGGTCTCACCCTATCATGACGGTCAGTTTTAGCTTTCTCCACTGAGGTGCTTAGCCCAGCTCAACCGGGGTACAATCGCAGTGGTTCTCCCAGTGCTACCTTAGCCGATATGACGGAACGTAAGGTACCGAAACATGGGAGCCGGGCAAACCCAACTATTGACCCAAGACATGATTCGGAGCCGATGCATATAATGCTATAAGTTCGGGGTGCCGCACTCATGAGAGTGTTTGGACTTCTCACACCATATTATGGGGTACGTAAGCCCCTGGTGTATTGGCCGTACCAAAGTGTACGGTTGCATAATGTCATAACTGAACATATTTTTATAAAGAGGGAATGCAATAATATACGAAAGCTATGTATTGTTTATTTGAAAAGTCTGCGGTAAAAGGACGACGATACAAATAGTGCGATAAGCAAGAGATGGGACTATTTGACATGTCCCCCTCCAGGGGCGAGCTGCGGGATAATATGTGAAACAAGTATACTACTCGTTATAGAGACCACCTGGACACTCGACGTAGCTTTCTGCCTCCCTGGCTGTTGCATCGTGTGTTCGGCGATTGTACTGCCGGACATGCCTTCCGTAGAGTGGAGTCCTGAAAGTAAGAAGAAAAAAGAATGACAAAATCGGGAGCCCCTGGTGCGGTTGAGCCGCATTTTGGGAATGCCGTGGTCGTGCCCCTCCCCCTATGCCCGTGGTATTTCCAGAGCGTAGTTATGTACGCGTAGTACTGGTTTCGCAATTTCGCGAGGGCTGGGGTTGGGGCCGCATTGCTACCTTGCTCGGAACATGCCAGGCGGTCTTGTTGTAGGTTACTCCGGGCGCGCTTGATGGTGTCCGGACGTTTAATAGCCGGACTGGGGAATTGCCTTGAAAGGCTGCTTTGTACTTCCACCGCGAGGGCCGCCGTATGCTCCTCCGTTCGGAGAGAGCGTTCGATGTTTCCATTGACCGTAATGACTCCTCGAGGGCCTGGCATCTTGAGCTTGAGGTATAAGTAGTGCGGCAATGCATTGAACTTTGCAAATGCGGTTCGTCCGAGCAAAGGCGTGATAGCCATCATGAACGGGACTATGTCAAGATTAACTCCTCGCTTCGAAATTATACGGGATCCAAGACCACCTCAAGTGTAATCGAGCCTGCAGTTGGCCTCTACACCTGGTATGACGCCTTTAAAGGTCGTCTTTGTGGGTTTGATCCTTGAGGGATCTATGCCCATTTTTCGCACTGTATCCTAATAAAGCAGGTTCAGGCTGCTGCTGCCGTCCATAAGGACTCTAGTGAGGTGAAATCCGTTAATGATTGGGTCTAGAACCAATGCGGCGAATCCGCCATGGCGGATGCTAGTGGGGTGGTCCCTTCGATCAAAAGTGATCGGGCAGGAGGACCATGGGTTGAACTTTGGGGCAACTGGCTAGAACGCATATACGTCCCTAAGTGCACGCTTCCGCTCCCTTTTGGGGATGTGGGTTGCGTATATCATGTTCACCGTCCGCACTTGTGGGGGAAACCTTCATCCCCTATTGTTCGTGGCGGGCTCCTCCTCGTCATCACTATGCAGCCCCTTGTCTCTGTTTTCGGCACTTAACTTGCCTGCCTGCTTGAACACCCAACAGTCCCTGTTGGTGTGATTGGCTGGTTTTCCGGGGGTGCCGTGTATCTGGCATGAGCGATCGAGTATTCGGTCCAAACTGGACGTGCCCGGAGTATTTCTTTTAAATGGCTTTTTCCACTAACCGGGTTTAGAGCCTCTGAATCCGGCATTAACTGTCGTATCCTCAGCATTGTCGCCGTTAATGCGGCGCTTTTGCTTGTTGCGACGCGACCTGCCATTGTTGTCCTTGGTATCGAATTACCAGGGCTCTTGGTCATATTATTACTACAAGCTAGCCAGCTATCTTCTCCCGCGCAAAAGCGGGTCATGAGTGTTGTGAGGGCTGCCATGGATTTCGGCTTTTCCTGTCCTAGGTGTCGGACAAGCCACTCGTCGCGGATGTTATGCTTGAAGGCTGCAAGGGCCTCTGCGTCCGTCTGATCGACTATTTGATTTTTCTTGGTTAGGAACCATGTCCAGAATTGTCCGCCGATTCCTCGGCTGCTGAATTATGTGGCTTAGGTCATCGGCGTCGGTGGTCGCACATAGGTGCCCTGAAAATTGTCGAGGAATGCGGCTTCCGTGTCCTCCCAACAACCAATTGATTCTGGCGGCAAGCTGTTAAGCCAATGCCGAGCTGGTCCTTTAAGCTTGAGTGGGAGGTATTTGATGGCGTGTAGATCATCACCGCGGGCCATGTGGATATGAAGGAGATAATCCTCGATCCATACCGCAGGATCTGTTGTGCCATCGTATGATTCGATGTTTACGGGTTTGAAACCCTCGGGGATTTGATGATCCATTACTTCATCTGTGAAGCATAGTGGGTGTGCGGCGCCTCTGTATTGGGCTATATCACGACGTAGCTCAAACAAGCTTTGTCTACTTTGTTCGGCCCGGCCGGATTTACCATATCCAGCATGATGGTTATCGTCACGTGTCGTGGGGCGCCCACGCGATCCATAGATCGATCTTGTTTGCCTTGCCTTGTCCTCCAATATATCTCGCAAGTTTGGTGCATTTCTCCGTGCCTTGGTATTCTTTGAGCGACGCCAGGGTGCGGCTTGAATGGAGGGCCGAGAGGCCTCTCTGTCGCGGCCACGAGGTGGCCGGTCGGCCGCATCATGTGCTGGTGATGTAGGTCTGGGTGCTTCCTCCTCTAATCAGGGTAGCAGCCGGCGCTTTGGGTAGCTCTTGAGGGCGTTGAGTTCGTACTCTTGACGCAAGGACTTGATCCATCTGTCGGCTAGCAAGTCTTGGTCAGCTCTAAGATGTTGCTGTTTTTCTTGAGGCTGCTCGCCGTGGCCATAAGCCTGCGTTTGAAACGCTCTTGTTCGAGGGGATCCTCGAGCACGACAAATTAAATGCGTCATCGAGGCTTGCCTCGTCTTGAGGGAGGCATGTAATTATCGCCCTCTACCTCTCTGCTCGCCGCTCTCTCATGAGGGTTGGCTTCTCCATCCTCCTGCATCAATCCTGCTAGAGGGGTTGTCTTCGCACCTTGTCAGGGGTGTTATTATCTCCGTGCTGAATCGTCGCTTTTGCTTTGGCGGGATTTAGAGCGGGGCCGCTGACGCCGACGCTTAGGCTTCTTCTTGGAGGGGTCATCCTCCGTTGTTCCATCGCCGTTCCCTTCTTTTGGGGTGTCCACCATGTATATGTCATACGGCGAGGTGGCCTTCCAGTGCCCTGTAGGCGCTGGTTCTTGGTCGTCTCCTGCATCGACGTCCATACCATCGATGTCATCAGAGTCGAAGTCGAGCATGTCGGTTAAATCATCGACAGTGGCTACGAAGTGGGTGGTGGGTGGGCTTTGAATTTCTTCGTCGTCCGCATCCCAACCTTGCTGACCATAGTCCGCCAGGCTCTCCGATAAAGAGAGAGACTTTAGTGAATTCAGAATGTCGCCAAGGGCTTAGTTGAAAAGATGTCGCGGCGGTGAACTCCATGATCGGCGCCCAATCGGATTCGATTGGCAGGGGCGCGGAAGGTTTGGAGTCCGGAGGGGAGTCCGGAACCTCGGAGTCACAAGCTTCGCGAAGGACAAGGCTGGTGTTCGGCTCGATCACCGTAGAGATTGCAGCCCCCGAGGTGGTGTCCAGCCACCCGTCCTCGATTGGCGTAGTCGGCTCCGAGCTAAGGGTCGGAGCGGACACGGGTGCGGCCTCTAGGGCACTGTTCGGCGGCAGAGCTAGATCATGCCCATCGTAAAAGTGCGGCGCGCTCGGCTGTGGCTCAAACCCGTCGAAGATCAAGTCTCCGCGGACGTCAGCCGTGTAGTTCAAACTTCCAAATCTGACTGATGGCTGGGGCGTAGCTTCGATCTGCTCCGGATGGCCTGCTTAATTGCCCGCAAATGCAAAGCCGTTGAATACGAAGATCTGTCCGGGGAGAAAAGTCTCACCTTGGACCGCATCGTTGTTGATGATCGGAGGAGCCATCAGGCCTAAAGATGACGACACAGAGGAACTCTCACTGAAAGCACCAATGTCGGTGTCAAAACCAGCGGATCTTGGGTAGGGGGTCCCGAACTGTGCGTCTAGGCGGATGGTAACTGGAGACAAGGGACATGATGTTTTTACCCAGGTTGGGGCCCTCTCGATGGAGGTAAAACCCTACTCCTGCTTGATTAATATTGATGATATGGGTAGTACAAGAGTAGATCTACCACGAGATCAGAGAGGCTAAACCCTAGAAGCTAGCCTATGGTATGATTGTTGTTCGTCCTACAGACTAAAACCCTCCGGTTTATATAGACACCGGAGAGGGTTAGGCTTACATAGAGTCGGTTACCAATGGGAGGAGATCTACATCCGTATCGCCAAGCTTGCCTTCCACGCCAAGGAAAGTCCCATCCGGACACGGGGCGAAGTCTTCAATCTTGTATCTTCATAGTCCAGGAGTCCGGCCAAAGGTTGTAGTCCGGCCATCCGGACACCCCCTAATCCAGGACTCCCTCAGCGGTCTTGTCGTCCATCTTCCAAGGCATAGGCTCACCATCATAGAAGGATGATCGAGTCTCCGGGATCCTCAAATCTGCAGCCCAACTCATCCTTTTGAATCTATATTCATACTCACAGTTTTGGTTTTGCAGGTCATAGATTTGGGCTTGAAGGTGCTCGATCTTCTCATGAAGCTTGAAGATGGCCTCCCCGATGTTGTCGGCATCCAACTTGTGGTTGCTAGTGAACTCCGCGATCATCATGTGGTTGGAGTTGAGTCCACATTCCACCATCCCTTGACACTTGAAAACTTGTTGCTCCATTGCTTCGAGCCTCGTCTCCACGCTTCCGGTCCCCTTTGCTCCCTCTTCATCGCGGATGTGCAGCAACCCATCACGCAACTCAATGGTTTGAGGGTGTCGCAGCACCTCCGCGAGGTAAGGGTTGATGACCTTCTCGAAGAACTTGTCCTTGGAAGCACTTGGGGACGTCATGATAATCTATATCTGTCAGAAAAACAGCTCAAAACAAGAACAGAGGAGATTTGCGTGATATGGGAGCTAAAACCTCCGGGAGAATATATATAATGAATTTTTACCGACCAAAATACGTATCGTGCAAAAAAACGGAGTCCGGAAGGCACACGAGGTGCTCACGAGGTAGGGGGCGCGCCCAGGGGGTAGGGCGCGCCCTCCACCCTCGTGGGGCCCTCGTGTCCTTCCCGGACTGCTACTTATTTTTCTATTTTTCTAAATATTCCAAAACGGAAAAATATTGCCTTAAAAATTGTTTTGGAGTCGGTTTACTTACCGTACCACATAGCTATTCCTTTTCGGAGTCTGAAATGTTCTGGAAAGTGTCCCTTATGTGTTCCTCCGAGGTTACGGTTTCAATAATATTGGTTTCAACATTAATGGGATTACATGAGATATAATGTTTGATTCTTTGACCGTTTACCACCATCGGATTGGTGCCTTGGAAGTTGTTGATTTTTATGGCACCGGGACGATAGACCTCCTCGATAACGTAGGGACCTTCCCATTTAGAGAGAAGTTTTCCTGCAAAAAATCTTAAACGAGAGTTGTATAGCAATACATAATCACCTACATTAAACTCACGCTTTTGTATCCTTTTGTCATGCCATCTTTTAACTTTTTCTTTAAATAACTTGGCATTTTCATAAGCTTGGGTTCTCCATTCATCAAGTGAGCTAATATCAAATAACCTCTTCTCACTGGCAAGTTTGAAATCATAGTTGAGCTCTTTAATAGCCCAATAAGCCTTATGTTCTAGTTCGAGAGGTAAGTGACATGCTTTTCCATAAACCATTTTATACGGAGACATACCCATAGGATTTTTGTATGCAGTTCTATAGGCCCATAATGCATCATCAAGTTTCTTGGACCAATTCTTTCTAGACCTATTGACAGTCTTTTGCAAAATTAATTTGAGCTCCCTATTACTCAATTCTACTTGACCACTAGACTGTGGATGATAAGGGGATGCAATTCTATGATTAACATCATACTTAGCAAGCATTTTTCGGAAAGCACCATGAATAAAATGTGAACCACCATCAGTCATTAAATATCTAGGGACTCCAAACCTCGGAAAAATAACTTCTTTAAGCATTTTAATAGAAGTGTTATGATCAGCACTACTAGTTGGAATAGCTTCTATCCACTTAGTAACGTAATCAACAGCAACTAAAATATGTGTATATCCATTAGAGGCAGGAAAAGGTCCCATATAATCAAAGCCCCAAACATCAAATGGTTCAATAACAAGCGAATAATTCATAGGCATTTCTTGACGTCTACTAATATTACTGATTCTTTGACATTCATCACAAGATAAGACAAACTTACGGGCATCCTTGAAGAGAGTAGGCCAATAAAAACCAGATTGCAATACCTTATGTGCAGTTCTGTCTCCAGCGTGGTGTCCTCCATAAGCTTCGGAGTGACACTTGCGTAGGATTCGTTCCTGTTCATGATGAGGTACACAACATCTAATAACACCATCTACTCCTTCCTTATAAAGATGTGGGTCATCCCAAAAGTAATGTCTCAAATCATAGAAAAACTTTTTCTTTTGCTGGCATGTGAAACTAGGTGGTATAAATTTAGCAACAATGTAATTAGCATAATCACCACACCATGGAGTACTATGAGAAGTATTTATGACATTTAATTGCTCATCAGGAAAGCTATCATCAATAGGTAGTGGGTCATCAAGAACATTTTCTATCCTAGACAAGTTGTCTGCAATGGGGTTCTCAGCTCCCTTTCTATCCACAATATGCAAATCAAATTCTTGTAGCAAGAGAACCCATCTAATAAGTCTAGGTTTAGCATCTTTCTTTTCCATCAGATATTTAATAGCAGCATGATCAATGTGAATGGTTACTTTAGAATCAACAATATATGGTCTGAACTTATCACAAGAAAATACAACTGCTAAGAATTCTTTTTCCGTAGTAGCATAGTTTCTTTGAGAATTATCTAAAGTTTTACTAGCATAATGGATAACATTTAACTTCTTATCGACTCTTTGCCCTAGAACAACACCTACAACATAATCACTAGCATCGCACATAATTTCAAAGGGTAAATTCCAATCAGGTGGCTGAACAATAGGTGCGGAAACCAATGCTTTCTTAAGTATTTCAAATGCTTCTACAAAATCATCATCAAAGACAAATGGTACATCTTTTTGTAATAAATTAGTCAGAGGCCGAGAAATTTTTGAGAAGTCCTTAATGAACCTCCTATAAAATCCGGCGTGACCAAGGAAACTTCTTATACCTTTGATGTCCTTGGGACATGGCATCTTTTCAATAGCATCACCCTTGGCTTTATCAACTTCAATACCTCTTTCAAAAACTTTATGCCCCAAGACAATACCTTCATTAACCATAAAGTGGCACTTTTCCCAATTCAAGACAAGATTAGTTTCTTCACATCTCTGCAAAACTCGATCAAGATTGCTCAAGAAATCATCAAAAGAGGATCCGTAGACGGAAAAGTCTTCCAAGAAAACCTCACAAATCTTTTCACAAAAGTTAGAGAATATAGCCATCATGCATCCTTGAAAGGTAGCAGGTGCATTACATAAACCAAAAGGCATACGTCTATAAGAAAAAGTACCAAAAGGGCATGTAAAGTAGTCTTTGATTGGTCCTTAGTCGACACAAGTATTTGAGAGAAACCAGAATAACCATCTAGAAAGCAATAATGTGTATGTTTGCATAATCGTTCTAACATTTGATCGATAAAAGGTAAGGGGTAATGATCTTTCTTAGTAGCTTTATTTAATTTGCGGAAATCAATTACCATCCTATAACCTGTAATAATTCTTTGTGGAATCAATTCATCTTTATCATTAGGAACAACAGTAATACCTCCCTTCTTAGGGACACAATGGACAGGACTTACCCACTGACTATCAGCAACGGGATAAATTATACCTGCCTCCAGAAGCTTTAGTATTTCTTTCCTTACCACTTCTTTCATCTTAGGATTCAGACGTCGTTGAGGATCACGAACTGGTTTGGCATCTGCTTCCAAATTCATTTTATGTTGACATAGAGTGGGACTAATGCTCTTAAGATCATCAAGAGTATATCCAATAGCAGCACGGTGCTTCTTCAGAGTTTTCAATAATCTCTCTTCTTCATGCTCTGAAAGGTTAGCACTAACAATAACAGGATATATTTTCTTTTCATCTAGATAAGCATATTTAAGATTATCAGGCAACGGTTTAAGCTCAAACACGAGATCACCCTTGGGTGGAGGGGGATCCCCTAAGATTTCAACAGACAATTGTGTTTCAGAATAGGTTCCTATTTAAAGAATACTTCATCTATTTCCCTTCTTTCATTCATAAATGTATCATTTTCATGGTCTAGCAAATAATGTTCTAGAGGATCACTAGGAGGTACGGCAATAGAAGCAAGACCAATAATTTCATCCTTACTAGGCAATTCCTCTTCACGGTGTTGTTTACTAAATTTAGAGAAATTAAACTCATGAATCATATCATCCAGGCCAATAGTAACAACATTCTTTTTGCAGTCTATCTTAGCATTAACAGTATTCAAGAAGGGTCTACCAAATATAATGGGACAAAAGCTATCTTGTGGGGAGCTAAGAACAAGAAAATCAGCAGGATATTTAGTTTTTCCACACAAGACTTCAACATCTCTAACAATTCCCACTGGCGATATAGTATCTCTATTGGCAAGTTTAATTGTAACATCAATATCTTCTAACTCAGCAGGTGCAATTTCATGCTTAATTTCTTTATACAAGTCATAAGGTATAACACTAGCACTAGCACCCATATCACACAAGCCATGATAACAATGATCTCCTATTTTAACAGAAATAACAGGCACGCCTACCACAGGTCTATGTTTATCTTTAGCACTAGGTTTGGCAATTCTAGCAGTTTCACCACATAATTGAATAACATG
Source organism: Aegilops longissima (assembly GCA_021605205.1). NCBI lineage: Eukaryota > Viridiplantae > Streptophyta > Magnoliopsida > Poales > Poaceae > Aegilops > Aegilops longissima. The sequence continues at coordinate 508,811,124 of CM038677.1, forward strand.
CCCATCAATATTATCAGACAAGAGATCTTTAACAATAGCAATATTAGGTTCTATTTTTACTTGCTCAGGAGGTGTATAAGTTCTAATATTGCTTTTACGAACCACAGTTGAAGCTTTAGCATGATCCTTTATTCTAACAGGGAAAGGTGGTTTCTCAACATAAGAGGTAGGAACAATAGGATCATTATAAGTGACAATCTTTTCTTCAACTTTAATAGGTGCATCTACTTTTACTTCTATGGGAGGATGATATTTAAACCACTTCTCCTTGGGGAGATCAACATAAGTAGCAAAAGATTCACAGAAAGAAGCTACTATCTCAGAGTCAAGTCCATATTTAGTGCTAAACTTACGGAAAATATCGGTATCCATAAAAGATTTAACACAGTCAAACTTAGGTGTCATACCTGACTCCTTACCTTCGTCGAGGTCCCAATCTTCAGAGTTGCGTTTAATTCTATCCAATAAATTCCATCTGAATTCAATAGTCTTCATCATAAAAGTGCCAACACAAGAAGTATCGAGCATGGTGCGATTGTTTTCAGAAAGCCGAGCATATAGATTTTGAATAATTGTTTCTCTTGGGAGCTCATGATTGGGGCATGAATACAACATTGATTTAAGCCTCCCCCAAGCTTGATCGATGCTTTCTCCTTCGCGAGGCCAAAAATTATATATATAATTGCGATCACGATGAACAAGATGCATAGGGTAATATTTTTGATGAAATTCCAATTTCAATCTTTTGTAGTTCCATGATCTCATATCATCACATAGCCTATACCATGTCAATGCATCTCCCTTCAAAGATAAAGGGAAGACCTTCTTCTTAACAACATCATCGGGTATACCTGCAAGCTTAAATAGTCCACAAACTTCATCCACATATATTAGGTGCTCATCAGGATGCTTTGTTCCATCTTGAAAGTGCAACTATCACTAGGTGGTTTTGGTAATTCATAACAACATATAGCTCATTGAGCTGATGCTATTCCAAGACAAATATTTCAGGAAAGCTCAATGAGTGGCATGGCATGGATGATGAAAGTGGATCCCTCAAAATATTAAGGACAAAGGATTGGCTCAAGCTCAAAAGCTCAAGACTCTACATTTTACATTTTAGTGATCCAAGATCACATTGATTCTATAGGAAAAGCCAATACTATCAAGGAGGGATGAGGTGTTGCTTAATGAGCCTCTTCCTTCATGTGCTTAGTGATATGCTCCAAAACCCTCCACTACTTTCTCACATCCACATATGACCTAAACCTAAAATCAAACTCGGCCCTACCGATTCTTTCTATCCGGGGCCACCGAGTTCAAATGTCATAGCCACTGCCACAAACCCTAGGCAAATCAGTCTCACCGAGATGGGATTGTAATCTCTCTGTTTCCCTTCGTAATGTTTCGGTCTAACCGAAATGAGCGATCGGTCCCACCGAGATTGCAATGTAAACTCTCTGTTTCCCTTTCGTAACTTTTCGGTCTCACCGAAAGAGCGAATCGGTCCCACCGAGTTTACCTGACCAACTCTCTGGTTAGCTAATTACCAAAATCGGTCTCACCGAGTTTGTGTAATCGTTCTCACCGAGATTACGTTATGCCCTAACCCTAATCATATCGGTCCTACCGAGTTGCATGTCAGTCCCACCGAAAACCCTAACGGTCACTAGGTTTACTAAATCGGTCTGACCGAGTTTGATGATTCGGTCCCACCGAGTTTGGTAAATTGTGTGTAATGGTTAGATTTTGTGTGGAGGCTATATATACCCCTCCACCTCCTCTTCATTCGTGGAGAGAGCCATCAGAACAAACCTACACTTCCAACTTACCAGTTCTAAGAGAGAACCACCTACTCATGTGTTGAGGCCAAGATATTCCATTCCAACCACAAGAATCTTGATCTCTAGCCTTCCCCAAGTTGCTTTCCACTCAAATCTTCTTTCCAGCAAATCCATATCCTATGAGAGAGAGTTGAGTGTTGGGAAGACTATCATTTGAAGCACAAGAGCAAGGAGTTCATCATCAACACACCATTTGTTACTTCTTGGAGAGTGGTGTCTCCTAGATTGGCTAGGTGTCACTTGGGAGCCTCCGACAAGATTGTGGAGTTGAACCAAGGAGTTTGTAAGGGCAAGGAGATTGCCTACTTCGTGAAGATCTACCGCTAGTGAGGCAAGTCCTTCGTGGGCGACGGCCATGGTGGGATAGACAAGGTTGCTTCTTCGTGGACCCTTCATGGGTGGAGCCCTCCGTGGACTCAAGCAACTGCTACCCTTCGTGGGTTGAAGTCTCCATCAACGTGGATGTACGATAGCACCACCTATCGGAACCACGATAAAAACATCCGTGTCTCCAATTGCGTTTGAATTCTCCAAACCCTTCCCTTTACATTCTTGCAAGTTGCATGCTTTATTTTCCGCTGCCTATATACTCTTTGCATGCTTGCTTGAATTGCGTGAAGATTGCTTGACTTGTTCAAAGATAGCTAAAATCTGCCAAAGTCTAAAATTGGGAAAAGGTTAAGTTTTTAATTGGTCAAGTAGTCTAATCACCCCCCCCCCCCGCCTCTAGACATACTTCAAGGTCCTACAAGTGGTATCAGAGCTACGGTCTCCATTTGCTTTGATTTCCATAGATTTTGGTGGTCATAGCCTTGCTTTCACAACCTAGTAGAGTATGGCGTCTAGCGAGGGAAATTATCACCATAGAGGTCCTTACTTTGATGGCACTAATTTTGCTAGTTGGAAGCATAAGATGAAAATGCATATTCTCGGACATAACCCCGCCGTTTGGGATATTTGTGTGTATTGGTTTGCAAGGTGAATTCTTTGATGGGAGAGAACCGAACCGTGAAGCTAGCGCGGAAGAGTTGAAGATGCTGCCATACAACGCTCAAGCTTGTGATATCCTCTTCAGTGGCTTGTGCCCCGAAGAATTCAACAAAATCAGCCGTCTTGAGAATGCAAAGGAAATTTGGGATACTTTGATCGATATGCATGAAGGTACCGACTCCGTCAAGGAATCCAAGTTGGATGTGCTCCAAAGTCAGCTTGACAAGTTCAAAATGAAGGATGGTGAAGGTGTCGCTGAAATGTACTCTAGGCTTGCTCTTACCACAAATGAGATTTCCAACTTCAATGGCTTGTGCCCCGAAGAATTCAACAAAATCAGCCGTCTTGAGAATGCAAAGGAAATTTGGGATACTTTGATCGATATGCATGAAGGTACCGACTCCGTCAAGGAATCCAAGTTGGATGTGCTCCAAAGTCAGCTTGACAAGTTCAAAATGAAGGATGGTGAAGGTGTCGCTGAAATGTACTCTAGGCTTGCTCTTATCACAAATGAGATTTCCGGCTTAGGAAGTGAAGAGATGACCGACAGATTCATCATCAAGAAGATCCTAAGAGCATTAGATGGAAAATATGATACCGTGTGCACATTGATCCAAATGATGCCAAACTACAAAGATCTCAAGCCAACGGAAGTCATTGGAAGAATTGTTGCTCATGAGATGTCACTCAAGGATAAGGAGGAACATCACAACAAGTCAAGTGGTGCTTACAAAGCCTCATGTGAAGCCCCCACATCATCAAGTGAGAAACAAACCTTCAATGAAGAATTGAGCTTAATGGTGAAGAACTTCAACAAATTCTACAAGAGTAGAAGCAAAGAAATAAGCTCCAAGTCAAGGTCCTACAATGACAAAAGATCTTCTAGTCGAGAGCGAAATTGCTACAATTGTGGGAGACCCGGACATTATTCCAATGAGTGTACGGCACCCTACAAAAGAAGAGAAGATTCTCCCAAGAGAAGAAGTAGAAAAGAAGAATCACCACCAAGAGAGAGAAGGAGTAGAGATGATCGTTATGAACGAAGACCCTCACGGAGAAGCAAGGATTCGGAAAGGAAGGACAAGTCCTCAAAGAGCTACACAAAACGAAGACATCAAGCTCATGTTGGTGAATGGGTATCCGGCCCCGACTCCGACAATCACTCCGAGAGAAGCTATCACTCGACTCGAATACACTCAAGATGAAGGTGTTGCGGTCTAGCACTTGTGTCAACCAACTCCTATGACATATTTGAATCACTAAATGAAGGAATTGGTAGATGCTTCATGGCCAAAGGTCCTAAGGTAACACACCCCGAGTATGTTGATTTTAATAGTGATGAAGATGACTTGCTAGGTGATGATGATTTACTTATTGACAACTCTAGTGATGAATACTATGATGAAACGTCAATTAATCATGCTAATCAAGATGAAACGAATGACAATGATAAGGAGAAGATTGAGCGTCTAACTAAAGAACTAAACACTCTTAAGTTAGCTCATGAAACTATCTTCGAAGATCATCGAGAACTTTTAAGGGCTCATGAGAAGTTACGCTTTGAAAAGCTCAATCTTGAGCAAGAGCATGAGTTCCTAAAAGCGATCAATGATGATCTCCGTAAGAAAAGTTATTCTTATATTTCCAAGCGTTTACTCTTATCTACTTACATGCCTCAAGTCAAGTCTAGCAACAAAAACAAGAAAGATTCTTCTTCTAGTTGTAACAATAATAATGCTAAACCAAATATTGTTGCTTCTAGTAGTTCTCTTTATTCCACTAATGATTCTCTTAGCCAAGTTACACTTGAGCAAGAAAATAGCTTATTGAAGGAAATTATAGAGAAAGGTGTATACAAGAGCCTTGCCGGGAGTAAGCAATTTGAGGAAATTGTACGCAAGCAAGGAAGGCACCGGAAGAATCAAGGTGTTGGTTTTGAACGAAAGTTCAATGCCAATGGAGTTGAGTGGGAAGAAGATCAATACCCCAAGACGAAGTTTGTTCCTCAACAAGAGAAGTATGATCCTACTTCCTTCAAGGGAACACAAGAACAAGATGATCTTCCACCACAAGACCACAAGAACAAAGGCAAGGACAAGCTTCAAGAGGAGATTGATGCATTTGAAGAAGCACCTAAGGCCTTGGTCAAGTGGGTTCCCAAGACTACGACAAGTTCTACTTCATCAAGCACAACTACTACACCAAGGATTCCCATCAAGATGATGTGGATACCGAAGAAGAAGAACTAGAGAGTTCTTGAGGGTGACTCCGCCAACATTTTTCACTCATATCATTATGGCAAGGACAAGTGCAATCATCTTCCATATCTTGCACTAGTTCAAGGAGTCACAAACCCTCATGCTGGTAAGGCAAGGGACAAGGTAACCTAATGTTTTCATGGACATCACTTTGTGTGTGCATCACTCTATGTCTGTGGATATTCTTGTTTGTTCCTTGTGGGACTAACCCATGTAGGTATTGAAAGTGCAACTCACTCCAAAGGATTTCTCCAAAAGATCTACATCAACATTGAGCATCCACATCTTCAACACCTACATGAAGTCATCATCGACAAAACCCAAGGTTAGTTTATCCCTCTAAGGGGGGATCTCACATCTAGGGGGAGCTTAACTCTAAGAATTGAGTCAAAGCAACTCTAATGATGTGAACACATAAATGCTTTATGTAAAAGTGGTAACCCCACTTGAGCTTAAACGATGAGTATGACCTATGATCAAATGTTCTCATTTGACTCCTAAGTCAATATACTCATATAAATATGACCTAGTCATCGCCAATTGTTTGATAGATGATAGAATTGGTTGTCAATGCTTTGTCACATATTTCATTTGTCATTTTATTGTGTGAGCATGTTGGATGCATATTTTACTCATTCGAGGACATCCACTTGTTGTTTTGATTGATAGGCTTCTTTTTCTTTGGCCAAGTGGATGGACAAGAATGCCTAAGAACCTTCTCTAGCTATCTATGCTTTTCTCATCTCAAACTCTATTCATGCTACATCACAAAATTTGATCAAGTCAGATTCGAACCACTCTGTGTGAGGAGCACTCGGAGTCCCCGAGTCGTCATAGACTTAAACTTCCAAAACTTCTTTGTGATTTTCGGTCTGACCGATTCCTCCATTTCGGTCATACCAAGATCACTAAGTCGATCTAGGTTTTCATCATGGTGCAACTGATTTGAACTTTTCGGTCACACCGAGTTGCTGTAACTGTTAAAAGTTATGCATCTCGGTGCCACCGAGTTGTTCCACTCGGTCACACCGACAGTGTCGGGCTATATATTTAGACGGGCAAATTTCTGAAAACTTTCTCCAAAACTCCTCGCCCGCGCATATCTCGCTCTGCCTACTAGGTCTACGGATCGTCGACCTCGTCACCAGCCGCCTCCTGTCGCTAATCTCCGCCGCCGTCAACGGAATTCTTCTCCGCCGTTGCCGCCATAGCGAGTTCACCGCCGAACTAGGGTATGAACTCGATCACAGTGCTATCCTCGTCTGATTCTCAGCACATTGTGTTTGTAATGCATCTTGCCACGATTGAAACACTTCTATCCAGTCAAAACAATCCTTAGAATAGGTGTTGTTGAGGATATAGCTACGGAGTGTGAACCGCCCCGGAGGGGCCGGTTTACCCTCGTGTGGAATCCAGGCCCATATGGAGGCCTGGAGCCCAGAAGGGAATTAAGATCCATACATGTAAACCGCCCTAATACTATAACTTGTGTTGTAAGACAAGAAAGGAGAGACCAAACCGGACTCCTATATGAGCCGGATTGGGATTCTGTAAGCCGCCTGGCGTTAACCTGTATATAAGGGGACGACCGGCGGCGAAGTTAGGGACAGATTCGAGGCCAAGGCAAAGCTATTGCTCCTTAGTCGCGAATCATATCAATCATACCACAACCGGACGTAGGTCTTTACCTTCATTGAAGGGGCCGAACCAAGATAATTCCCGTGTCTTGTGTCGCATTAACCCTCTAGGTAACCCGCACGATGGCCCTGCGACTAAGTCCTTTCATGAGGACATCTGCCGTGACAATTCCACGGAGGTGTGATTCAAAATTTAGGTTAGGTTTCACGAAACCATTTCGATCCACCGAGTTGAAAACTCGGTCCCACCGATTTGGCTAACGCCATTGCACTAGTAAGTCTCGGTCCGACCGAGAATTACAATCGGTGTGACCGATTTTAGAACTTTAGAAACCCTAGCAGTCTCGGTGTTACATCAATCGTGACTCGGTCTCGACCGAGTTCACTAGTTTAGGTTCCAAAACTGCTTTGGTATCACCGAGTTTGAAAATCGGTAGATCCTAAATGCTTTCTGTGGAAAACTAAAACTAAGTTTTTTGAATCATTCTTTTGCAAAAATCCCTGCATTTTGTGATACTCATCCACTCTACCTCATCTATAACTATTCACAAGGGTCGGCAGTCAGTGTGTGCAGCATGTTAGACCAAAGTGACAGCCAGAACAAGTCAGAAGAGCAAATTCACATGAGTGAGGGCACTAGTCCCTCTAGCAGCTCAGATGAGGGGAGTAGAAGCACTCCCAGCAATTTGCCCAAGGCTGCCACAAGGACAAGGAAGAAGAAGACCTCAGAGTCTGAGGATGAGGATTATGTGGCAGTTGAGGATGAGGCCAGTTCAAAGAAGAAAGTGCTCAAGAAGGAGTACAGCTCAACTGCAGTAAAGCCATGCATGAAGATCAAAAGTCCTGCAGGTAGACAACCAATGTCCAAAGCCAGAGTCTCCACTCAAGCTTCTTTGGAATCCCAAGCCAAAGAGCCTGCTGCTGTTGAAGGAAAGAAAAGGAAGGAAAGGGTCAAGAAGACCATGGCCAGAGTGATTGGGAAGCCTTCTATGATGGAGGAAGAGGAAGAAGAAGAGGTTGCTGAACCAGCACCCAAGGCACAAAAGCTGATGGGTGATGCCATAAAATCAGGGGTTGCAACTGCAAAGCCCAAAGCTAACCCCAAGCCCAAGAGTGCACCAAAGAGGAATACTAGAGTATACCAAAGATTTGAGAAGAACAAGGCCCCAATGCCCGATGTTGTCTGCCGAGGAAGATGAAGAAGGAAGATCTTAAGGAAGCTCAAACCCAAGATTCCAGACCAAAATGATGCTCATCCTGTGGTGAGAACATGAAGATCGGAGAGATCTAGGGTTGAGGCTATGGAGAGAGTCGATCCATATGCCACCGTGAGAAGGACTGCTGAGATTACAGTGTTCCACACCAAGGAGCAGCAGGACTTCTATGAGACCATCTTATTGGATAAGAAGCCCATAGTTTGTGATATGAGGTGGGTCAACTGGACCTACATTCAGGAGAATGCAGAACACTATCCCGGAGTGTATGACAACTTCAGTGCGTGTGGAGTTGCAGAGTTTGTTGGGCAGAAGCTCACAAACTGGAATGACGAGCTCATTATGCAATTCTACTCCACAGCACATTTCTATACAGATGGCAGGATAGTTTGGATGTCTGAAGGAACAAGATACCAATCAACCATAGAGGAATGGGCAAGTCTGATCAATGCCCCCAAGGAGAGTGAAAATGACTTGGACATTTATGCCAAGAAGAAAATGGATCATAACTCAATGTCACAGATGTACAAGGAGATCCCTGATGATGCACTTGAGACTTACAAGTTTGGATCAGTTCATTTTCTTCTGTCAGGGATGCCTACGATCAACTGGATCCTAAGGCACACTCTATTTCCCAAATCAGGTGACCACAACATGATCAGAGGGCATGTAATTAACTTGCTTCACATTTTTGATGTGCCCCAGAAATTCAAGGTCATGAGCCTCATAGTTGAAACTATCAAGAGGACACAAGAGCAGACCAAAAGAGGAGTTGTGGATATGCCCCATGATTCGTGGAGTTGACTAACTCAAAGATGGGCACAGGAAGTATCTCATTGGATAAGGAACACTTGGTTCTCTATCCTGAATTTGAGGACAATCAAGTTGTCATGGTGAGAATGAACCATTATCAAGACAAGCTCAAGAGAAGAAGGAAAAGGCAAGGAAAGAGAAGGCTGCCAAGATGCCAACTCAAGCAGAGGCATCTGTACTTTCTCAAGAACAAGCAGAGCAGCTTGGTTACTTGATAGCATCAACTCTGCGGATTGAGAAGGGGTTGGCCACCCTAACTCAAAACCAGGAGAGCCTGGAAAGAATCATGGAACAAAAATTCTATGATCTTGATGTCAAAGTAACTGAGATTCAGTCAGCTGTGGAGCAGCTACAGGATGATATGCAGGACAGGAAGGGTAGGAGAACAACTGATGCATTTGCCAGAGTGACTCGAGCTCAGAGATCAGCTGCAGAGCCAGTACCAGTCACCAGAGTCACTTCATCAGCTCCAACTACAGCTCCAGCGCAACCAGCTCCAGCACCAACTCCTCCAACTCCTTCCACATTGACTGAAGCCTTCGTTCTTGGAGTTCTCCGGACACCACCACCTGAATACCAAGCCTGAGAGACGATATAGTCCTATGCATTTTCTAGGAACTTTTTGGTAACTTGTTGCCAAAGGGGGAGAAAAATGTATAGATCATAGGCTTCGAGAGAGAGATTTGCTGCTTTTGTTCTCTCTTGTCTTCTTGGTTGAACTTTGTTTGCTTTTGATTGCTTGAGATACTATCCAATTACCTATGAGACATTGATGATCATGTGTTTGATCATAAGCTACACTTATGCTTGTTATATGTTAATATCTTACTTATCCTTATATGATCATTCACTTTGCTTGGTGATGAGTGCATGTATTCAATCTTTATTATTTTGAGCGCTCCACCAAGATGTATGTGACATGGAAGAGTAACCCATGAGCCTAATTCCTTGTGCATTTGCAGTCCAAAGCAAATCTTGAAATATGCACAAAGTTAGGGGGAGCTCTTGCTTATCACATACTTCTCAAAGCGACGATGTTTTTCAATCTTATTATCATTTGTCGAAGCTTTGATCTATATGTTGTCATCAATTACCAAAAAGGGGGAGATTAAAAGTGCAACTACCCCTAGGTAGTTTTGGTAATTCATAACAACATATAGCTCATTGAGCTGATGCTATTCCAAGACAAATATTTCAGGAAAGCTCAATGAATGGCATGACATGGATGATGAAAGTGGATCCCTCAAAATATTAAGGACAAAGGATTGGCTCAAGCTCAAAAGCTCAAGACTCTACATTTTACATTTTAGTGATCCAAGATCACATTGAGTCTATAGGAAAAGCCAATACTATCAAGGAGGGATGAGGTGTTGCTTAATGAGCCTCATGCTCCAAAACCCTCCACTACTTTCTCACATCCACATATGACCTAAACCTAAAGTCGAACTCGGCCCTACCGATTCTTTCTATCCGGCGCCACCGAGTTCAAATGTCATAGCCACTGCCACAAACCTTAGGAAAATCGGTCTCACCGATAGGGATCTCGGTCTCACCGATATGGGATTGTAATCTCTCTGTTTCCCTTCGTAACGTTTCGGTTTAACCGAAGTGAGCGAGGGGTCCCACCGAGATTGCAATGTAAACTCTCTATTTCCCTTTCGTAACTTTTCGGTCTCGCCGAAAGAGCGAATCGGTCCTACCGAGTTTACCTGACCAACTCTCTGGTTAGCTAATTACCAAAATCGGTCTCACTGAGTTTGTGTAATCGGTCTCACAAAGATTACATTATGCCCTAACCCTAATCATATCGGTCCTACCGAGTTGCATGTCAGTCCCACCGAAAACCCTAACGGTCACTAGGTTTACTAAATCGGTCCGACCGAGTTTGATGATTTGGTCCCACCGAGTTTGGTAAATTGTGTGTAACGGTTAGATTTTGTGTGGAGGCTATATATACCCCTCCACCTCCTCTTCATTCATGGAGAGAGCCATCAGAACAAACCTACACTTCCAACTTACCAGTTCTAAGAGAGAACCACCTACTCATGTGTTGAGGCCAAGATATTCCATTCCAACCACAAGAATCTTGATCTCTAGCCTTCCCCAAGTTGCTTTCCACTCAAATCTTCTTTCCACCAACTCCATATCCTGTGAGAGAGAGTTGAGTGTTGGGGAGACTATCATTTGAAGCACAAGAGCAAGGAGTTCATCATCAACACACCATTTGTTACTTCTTGGAGAGTGGTGTCTCCTAGATTGGCTAGGTGTCACTTGGGAGCCTCCGACAAGATTGTGGAGTTGAACCAAGGAGTTTGTACGGGCAAGGAGATCGCTTACTTCGTGAAGATCTACCGCTAGTGAGGCAAGTCCTTCGTGGGTGACGACCATGGTGGAATAGACAAGGTTGCTTCTTCGTGGACCCTTCGTGGGTGGAGCCCTCCGTGGACTCGCGCAACCATTACCCTTCATGGGTTGAAGTCTCCATCAACGTGGATGTACGATAGCACCACCTATCGGAACCACGACAAAAACATCCGTGTCTCCAATTGCGTTTGAATTCTCCAAACCCTTCCCTTTACATTCTTGCAAGTTGCATGCTTTATTTTCCGCTGCCTATATACTCTTTGCATGCTTGCTTGAATTGCGTGAAGATTGCTTGACTTGTTCAAAGATAGCTAAAATCTGCCAAAGTCTAAAATTGGGAAAAGGTTAAGTTTTTAATTGGTCAAGTAGTCTAATCACCCCCCCCCCCTCTAGACATACTTCAAGGTCCTACACATCTCCTACAAAAGGATTAGCTAGCAGTTTTTCCATCATACCCGAAGAAAATTCAATGGGAATATTTTCATATTCATTTTCAGTAGGTTCATTAGGTTGAGGAGCAACTCTTTGCTCTACTGGTCGGGGTGAAGATACCCCAAACAAGCCCCTCAGAGGATTACTTTCCATAGTAACAAGTGACAGTAAATTTCAGCACACTATATAAATTTTTCCTTACCAAATTCCACCTACCAAAGGCGCTTCACTCCCCGGCAACGGCGCCAGAAAAGAGTCTTGATGACCCACAAGTATAGGGGATCAATCGTAGTCCTTTCGATAAGTAAGAGTGTCGAACCCAACGAGGAGTAGAAGGAAATGATGAGCGGTTTTCAGCAAGGTATTCTCTGCAAGTACTGAAATAAGTGGTAACAGATAGTTTTGTGATAAGATAATTTGTAACGAGCAACAAGTAACAAAAGTAAATGAAGTGCAGCAAGGTGGCCCAATCCTTTTGTAGCAAAGGACAAGCCTGGACAAACTCTTATAATAGGAAAAGGGCTCCCGAGGACACATGGGAATATCGTCAAGCTAGTTTTCATCACGTTCATATGATTCGCGTTCGGTACTTTGATAATTTGAGATGTGGGTGGACCGGTGCTTGGGGTGCTGTTTTTACTTGAACAAACATCCTACTTATGATTAACCTCTATTGCAAGCATCCGCAACTACAACAAAAGTATTAAGGTAAACCTAACCATAGCATGAAACATATGGATCCAAATCAGCCCCTTACGAAGCAACGCATAAACTAGGGTTTAAGCTTTTGTCACTCTAGCAACCCATCATCTACTTATTCCTTCCCAATGCCTTCCTCTAGGCCCAAATAATGGTGAAGTGTTATGTAGTCGACGTTCACATAACACCACTAGAGGCTAGACAACATACATCTCATCAAAATATCGAACGAATACCAAATTCACATGACTACTAATAGCAAGACTTCTCCCATGTCCTCAGGAACAAACGTAACTACTCACAAAGCATATTCATGTTCATAATCAGAGGGGTATTAATATGCATATAGGATCTGAACATATGATCTTCCACCAAATAAACCAACTAGCATCAACTACAAGGAGTAATCAACACTACTAGCAACCTACTAGTACCAATCCCGGACTTGGAGACAAGAACTGGATACAAGAGATGAACTAGGGTTTGGAGATGAGATGGTGCTGGTGAAGATGTTGATGGAGATTGCCCTCTCCCGGCGAGAGGAGCGTTGGTGATGACGATGACGATGATTTCCCCCTCCCGGAGGGAAGTGTCCCCGGCAGAACAGCTCTGCCGGAGCCCTAGATTGGTTCCGCCAAGGTTCCGCCTCGTGGCGGCGGAGTTTCGTCCCGAAAGGTTGCTTCTTATTTTTTTTCTCGACGAAAGACCTCATATAGCAGAAGATGGGCATCTAAGAGCCACCAGGGGCCCCACGAGGTAGGGGCGCGCCTAGGAGGGGGGCGCGCCCACCCTCGTGGATGTGGTGTGGGCCCCGGCCTTCATCTTTGGCGAGGATTTTTATTATTTATTATAAGATATTCCGTGGAGTTTCAGGACTTTTGGAGTTGTGCGAATAGGTCTCTAATATTTGCTCCTTTTCCAGCCTGAATTCCATTGCGGCATTCTCCTCCTTATGTAAACCTTGTAAAATAAGAGAGAATAGGCATAAGTATTGTGACATAACGTGTGATAACAGCCCATAATGCAATAAATATCGATATAAAAGCATGATGCAAAATGGACGTATCAGCACTCAAATACGGAAATACGTTAAGTACAGATAAAAAAATACAATTATACGGCGAAATTGTTTCCGGTCGCAAGTACATCCCACATAGTCAGTCCCCGCTAAACGTTTCCGTTCATATGCACATCCGACACAGTCGCTCCAAGGAAAACGTTTTCGTTCACAAGTACATCACACACAATTTTTCCCGTTAAATCGTTTGCGTTATTAAATGTAGCACACACGATCCGTAGAAGAAACTAAGTGGCAAAGGCTGTCCATGACACACAGTTTTTATGTGGTAAACGTTTGCGCAAGCTGGCCTAACGCAAACAGTTTTCAAGAGAAAGTCGTGTGTGATTGTTCATTGATCCAACACGGTTTATTCCTAGAAACTGTGTGCGTTGCCTGAGGTCATCGCCCACGGTATTTTTTCAACAACCGTTTGCAATATCAAAACCCAATTAGCAGGCTAATTCACCATGAGCAGGCTAATTGCCCTATTGTTAATAATCCATTTGTTAATCTAATTGACATTCATATTAAGCACACAATATATTTCATTTCAATATTAAGGAAGCAGAATTTCATAATTGAAATACATAAGAGTACAATATGATATAGCTTCAGCACTCAACTAACCCATTACACAACTGCACCAGCAGCAAGTTTCACATCCAACATGTAGAACCTTTCGAAATTAGCATCATAGACGGTATATAGACAGATGCATCTCATCTGGAAAACTGCTGAAGTGGAAGGCGAATACTGAGCCTTCATTCATGTTGAAGGTCTTTGCAACTTTAGGCCAGTTCCTGTGGATGATTGGTCGTCCGTCCTTCGACCTCTTCAGGAACACTTCAATATTGAACCGTGGGTGTTGTATGAAAACCTTCCTCGCCTCCTGACCATAGAGGTGGTTTGAGAGGTAATCATCAGTGAACTGCTTTGGAAAGGCCTGAAAACAAGGATGTGCATAAATATCTTCTCTATATTGGAAATGGGGCAAAGGAATAAAAAAAGGCAAGGTATAATACTTAGTACCATCTTGTAGCGAACTGATGTCTTCTTCATAGTGTAGACAAAGATCTTGTTGTTTTTTGTCGCTAATTTCTTTATACTAACAATCTTTCTGAGTTTCTTGATTTGATTGATATTCATGGACAACTCATTTCCCCATATGCAAAAAGGGTCGAACAGTGGGTCAAAACCTCTGACAGCAGGACCTACATGTGCAAGACCAAATTCTTAAAAACCAAAATATTAGAATGGTTCCTGCAATTGCACAATAATGTGCTATTAGACAACGGACGATGCACGTGCTAACCTCGATTGTAAACCTCAGTGCTTCCCATTGTTTCCCTGCAACACATATAAGGTAGTTAGTCATCAGGTTAAGTAAGGGTTCGCATGCTATCAGTAAAATATGTTGATGAAAAATAAGCACATTGCAGATTCATCAGATTAATTGAAGCCACACGGAAAACCCATTTACCCAAACCAAGCATGATTAAGAACTAGAAAATATAGCACTTGTATATGTTTCTCATGTATTAAGTGCAGCCAAATTTGATTTATTCCTCACATGCACAACAATACAAGATTCTACCCACGACAATTGGACATCGCATTGCAGAATTGAACCAAGCAGTTAACTAAACACCTCAACAAATGAACCAAACATTAACTGAGCACCACATTGCACAATATAACATTGAACCAAGCAGTTAACTAAACACCACAACAAATGAACCAAACAATAACTGAGAACCACATTGCACAATATAACATACTCCTAATAGATGATCAGAGAGTTAACCAAACAGTTAACTACAGCCAATTGTAGCAATTGTATTTGTTTCTCATGTATTTACTACAGCCAAATTCAATTTATTTCCACGTGGTATACAATAACATAATGCACCCACAATTTTGTAAAGATAAATTTGATTTATTTCTCACATGGAAGACAATACAAAATTGCAGCCTAAAGAATTGAACATCACATTTGCAGAATTGAACCAAACAATTAACTGAAGACGACAACCAATTAACAAAACAGTTAATATGTGAGCACCACACTGCACGACATATAGAACATATACACTAGAGCAACAGATTGCATGGTGAAATTAGATAGCACAATTCACTAGATTTTGTGAAGGAAAGGCAGGAGCAGCACACTCAACAGGTAAACCAAGCATGCTTAACCGGCGTAACTAGCAATTGGCAAGGTGCTCCTCCAAGAACTGGGGGTCGGCACGAATGGAAGCCATCACGACCTCATCCGCGCGTACGTCCGAGATTTTCTTCTCCGCTGCCAAATGCTCCTTGAGGTCCTGGCTATACTCCGTGCACCATGGCTTAGGCCGGCGCTTATTTGGTGTGGGGGTCGGTGATTTGGGTGGAAGGTGTTGCGCTCGTGCCGACGGTCGGGGCATGTGGGATGTAGAAGGAGGAGGAGGATGGGGGTCGGGTGTGGATTACCTGCCTGGATAGAGGAGGTCGAGCAGCGTGAAGGAGGGTCATCGACGAGGAGGCGGCGGCGCTGCAATCAAGGAGTGAAGGTTTCAACTTGGAAAGGAAGACAGAAAGAGGGGAAATGTGGCTTTTGGTAAGGGGGAGGGGGCGGGGAGGTAGATATTTCTGCGGAAGCCGAAAATTTGGAATCGCTTCAGCCGAAAAACTGGCGCGCAAAGTGTCATCAGACACGGTCCCTTATTCAGAACTGTGTACGGTATGTGGACATCACAAACGATTCAGATAGCTTAACCCGTGTGTGATGAGTTTGAACGTCAAAAGTTTTGGTTCGAATTTCCATGGTTACAGTGATCATCCACGTCATTGCATAATTTGGGTACACAAAGGAGACTACAGCACACCCACACTTCTTAATCGAGCAAGTTCAGCAATTAAACAGAGCTAGCTGACCTAAACATTACTCTAACAAATTAAAGATCGGCGCTCTTAATTAAACAAAACATAGAGTACTACTACGGCTGGTGCTCGTCGATCTCCGCTGCCGCCTCCATGTCCAGCTCACGCCCGACGGTCTCCTGGGGAAGGGGCTCCATGGCATCCATCGCACCATACTTGCTAAGCATCTCACCATCCACGTCCGCCATCTCTTTGGAAAAGGCCGCCAGGAGCTGGGCGTGGGCGGACGCGATCTGGGCTTGGACGGGCTCCATCGTCGCAAGGTATGCGGCGGAGGAACGGATAGCTGCTCGAACGCTCTCGGCGATTGCCAGCTCTTTGGCCGTGGGTTGTCGACCGTTGTCGGAGAAGCTTCGTTCGATTTGTGCGGTGACCGCCAGGAGCTGGGCGTGGGCGGCCTCCATCAGGGCTAAGGCCGCCGCTGCGGAACGGACAGCTGTTGTGCCGCTCTTGCTAGTTGCTATCCCCGAGGCAGATGTTGCTGCCGCCACCTCAGAAGCAACAGCGGCCGTTTGGGCTGCCTTTGCCACCCAGTCGCAAATTGCGGCCGCACTCATGCACCTTGTTAGCACGCGCATGGCGGTTGCGGCCGCGCTCTCAGAGTGGGCCACCGAAGTTGCCCTCACGACGCGGGTCCATGTTCCCATCTTTCACCGGCGATGATTGAACAGTGATATGATATTTGGGGAGCGAGCTAGTGTGCTTGAGACGCCGGCTGTGGACTGTAGCCGACGCACCTTCTCGCATAAGCAATAGGCGTACTATACACCGATGGTGCTCCAAGATATTTTGTACTGCATCTCACACGATTGTTCATAATAAACTGTGTGCGATCTACTTGATTTTTCATCTTGATTTGAATTACATAATGTGGTCACATCGGCAATGGACGGTGTTTGAATTGCTAGACCTTTTATCTGGAGTGAACATGCAACTATATGTGTGTCGTAAAAGAATTGGAATTATTCATGGTTCGTTTGAACATTTTATACATTAAATTGGTTTTCTAGCCATTTCAGGTGAACAATTCAAATATGAACTACATGCACATGCTCCAGTGCATATAAATAGGTTGAAAAATCAAATCTGTGTCCATGGGTGCATGCTTAGGTCCCATGCAAGAAATGGGAATGAATTTCAAACACCGGGGCACCGTTGATTGCCGGCAAAACATTGAGATGCCTGGTTTTTAAATTCTAGTAAATCCAAAACTCGTCTGAAATTCATGAAACTTGGCATGCTATCATGGAGCGGCATCAACATGTCGTGGTACAAATTTTGTCCCATTTGGGCAGGTTTGGGTATATGCTTCTCACAAACCGGAGCTTCTCACAACAAGCATGATGGTTTTCGGTAGGGAGCGCCCCACCTTTGTGGACGAAACAATATCCATTGCCTCTTATTGCTTTCAAATTTTTTTCTCATGTCAACATAGAACAACAGGAGTGTTGTGTAATTTTTCAGGGTTCGTTTGGACATTTTTATGCATTAACTGAGTTTTCAATGCATTTTATGTGCATAATTCAAATTTGAACTACATGCACATGCTCCAGTGCATATAAATTGGTTGAAAAATCAAATCTGTGTCCTTGGGTGCATGCTTAGGTCTCATGCAAGAAATGGGAATGAACTTCAAACATAAGGGCACCGTTCATTGCCGGCAAAACATTGAGATGCCTGGTTTTTAAATTCTAGTAAATCCAAAATTCTGTTAACCATTCATGTGACGCCACGTGTCTTGGTTTTAATGGCTGTAGGAGGTGCCGTGCGGACAGCTGCTTGACCTTGACTGAACGGGAGGTGTGCGAGCGTCGTCCGGTGCGCAGGCTGACCGAGAGGCATGCAAGCTGTCCTTGAGTGTGCAGGCTCACCGAGAAGCGTGCGAGTTGTACGCTGCGTAGGCTCGCCAGGAAGTGAGCCCTTTGACTTCCATGGCCGCCCGCCTTGCTCGCATCCTCTCCATTAATGGTGCCCAAGCCGCAGTTTAATTCACTTTTTAAATATAAAACACTCATCGCAAACGTTTTAGTTAGAACACCCGTATGCAAACAGACAGCTTCCCCAGGAAGCCAAGACAAAATGTGCCGAGCAGGATTTCTGTAGCTCTTGATCGCAAACGTTTTTGATAGAACAATCGTATGCAAAGTGAGAGCAGCGCAGGATTTGTGCATCCCTTAAACGCAAACTGTTGTGTTGGATGACCCGTCTGCAACCACGTACAAACAATTTGATAAGATTTGTCAATCCTTGTAATACTGCGATTTGTCAAAATATGAAGCTAAAAATCACTAGCAGTATCTAATTTTTGCAACTAAAATTCAGTAATTAAGCATAGATTTCATTCATAGATTAAGCAGCCGTTCTTAATTTATACAAACAGTTCAACTCGATAGCTGAACTGACCAAATTTTTTCCCAATTTTTGCCAACCACGTGCTGAAATAGCTAGTTCAACTATATATACTAGCTAATTTTAAGTACGTTGTACAGTTCCACCACATCTATAGTCAGATGAACTGAACAAAATAGCCCCTAAATACTACTACTACTACTACTACTACTACTACTACTACTACTACTACTACTACTACTATAGAGGGGCTTTGTACTACTTCCGGCTGCCTCTCCTCTGCCGAGCGCGCTCAGTAAGAGGCGGAGGAGGAGGAGCCTACCGACGAGCTGGGCAACCACAATGCGGCGCCTGCCGCTAATGCAGCTTCAGCGACGCTCGCCTCGAACGCCCTCTGCCGCTCTAGACGACCCCTCTCGAAGCGGTGGTTCTCCTCGTAGATCTCCTGATTCCTCGCCTCTGAGGCGGCGTGTGCCGCTGCCACTCCGGCGGTAAGGCTCTTTGTGTGCTCGATGAGGCACTCCTCGTCCTCCCATAGGAACTCAGTGTAGCGCGCAAGGACGCTGTCGCACGTGCGGGCATCCACCTCCGCATCCCACCTTTGGGCAGCGGTCGCGGAGTGGGTGATGACCCCGGCGGTCGACGGTGGGCTAGCGGCACGGCGGCCGACGACGGGGTGGCGGCCACGACCAGCACCTCCCGCCTTCAGGCCACGGTGGCGGAGCGGGTGATGGCCACAGTTGTCGGCAGTGGGGTGGCGGCCACGACGGCCATCTCCCGCCTTCGGGCCACGGCGGTGGAGCGGGCGATGGCCTTGGCTTTCGACGGTGGTGTGGCGGCAATGGCGGCCGGCAACAGCTGCCGATGGGCACCAGCGGCGGAGCGTGTGGTGGGTGTTCCGCGCACACCCAACAGGGACGCCACACGCACTACACTACGCCGAGGACTGCGCTACCGCCGCGGTGTAGCCTCCCAGCTGAAGTTGTCCTCTGATGACGGCGGAGTGGCTGAGCGACGATGACGGACCGGTGCCATTGGCGAATGTGGGAGAAGCAGACGAGATAAGCTACAGGGATGGAGGGGAAAATGCGACGCAGGACTCGCCAGCCGTGAGGGTTTTTATAGCAGGCCGATAAGCATTGGGATTTTGGGGGATTTCACCGAGTCGGGCGGGAAGCTTGCACAGGAACCTGCGAGGTTGCGCGGGAACGGGCTCACCGACGATTCATTGGCGCCACCTTTTGGAAAAAAGAACGCCCCGCGCGCTGCGCAAGCTTGCGTTGTAAGCCGTCTGCAGCAGCGGGGTGACAAGACGTGCGAGAGGAGGACAAAAGGCCACGTAAACATACGGTTAATAAAAAACATTTGCAATTTAATTACCTACTATACCACTGTCCTGGTTTATAAGTATGATTTAACTAATAATATATGAATACATGTCGCCAAAGATTATATAGTTGGATTTGTATTTGAACATAGTTTCCAATTATATAATTTCTAAAACATGCATTAACATTTTGTAGGTTAAATTTGAGGGCAAAGTATGGCACGGAATATAAAGGAGACTATAGACTAGACGGAGGTGGTACCACACGGCCGCTCTCTACGCAGCGACGCAACTGTCGGTCGGCTTGTAGGCGACCATTTGTTGCTTGTTCAACTGCTCCATGCGTGTGGTTGCTTGCGGTTCAGGCGGCCGCGTCGCGCTCTGCTCGCGTCCCGCTGCGCGCGCTCTGCTCTCGCGTCCCTCGGGTGCTCAGCCCTCGTCCCTCCACGCGCGTTGCCAGTGTTTTGGGCCGGCACATGATCACACACGTTCGTGTGCAAGCGGTTGCGCCGGGCGCGGCGCGACGATGCAGTTACCCGCTGCAAAAACTGCCATGCGGACGCGCCTAGAATCCACGCCACCCAGCCCCCTTTTATTCCTGCGGCCATTTACCTTCATCTCTTGTCTCACACGTCACAATAAGCACACCCACAAGGACACATACTGAGAGGACATCCAGCGGTTCCAATGGCACTCCTCGTGGCTGTGGCGCTCCCAGCGGTCGACGAAGACAACGGCGGGCAGTTCACCACGCATCACGTAGTGGACACCCACATGAGGGGGAAGGCCCTCTCGGTCGTGTACACGAACGATCTGGTATCGGTGGAGAGCTCCATCCAAACTATGGACCAGTTCCTTGCCGAGGACAAGTACCGAGTGGTCAGCTTCGACCTCGAGTACACCATCGGTCGTGTCGGGCATGATCAGAAGGTTGCTGTCGCCTAGTTGTGCATGCGACATGACGTCCTCGTCTACCACTTCCACCTTGCCACAAGGCCTTGCGAGCACTTCTCCAGGTTTATCAAGAGCTCTGACTACAGTTTCACTACGGTGGATACCACCAACGATCTAAAAGCGCTCAAGGTTTCAGACTTGAAATGCCCGAATCTTGTCAACATCCAGCACCACTACAAGGTCCGGAGCACCGACAAAAGCAAACTGAACTCCCTGGTTGACCTCTCCTCGGCCATCATCGGCCCCTACTACGCGAAGATGAAACAAGAGAGCAATAAGGACAAGAACGCCTGGCACAGTGTGTGGCATAAGAGACTGGATGAACAACATGTCAAGTACGCGGCCATGGATGCGTACACAAGCTACGAGATGTGCAGGCGGATCATTGACATGAGGAACTGTCTTCTTCCTGACCCAGATGAGGGATCGAGCCACATAGCAGTGGCGGGAGTGTCCCAAGAAGTAGATGACTAGACGATCGTTTCTCCTACTTTAGAATGCATGTAATCCTTTATTGAGGTGTGTGCAAATGATCTGTATAGTCACTTATGTAATTGGATGTTTATTTCAGTTATATATATATATATATATATATATATATATATATATATATATATATATATATATATATATATATACATGTTATTCTACTTCAGACAGAGCAATTCACATGGCTTATTAGCAGCAATCGTCTGTGTTATTATTGGTCTTCGCACACATTTCAGATTACAGACTTATTTGCCGCGTATCACACAAATCTTGTTCAGTTGAACCGTTTCCATTGTTTTGCCTAATCACACACAGTTCATCCGAGTGAACCGTATGCTGCATATCGCACACGCCTTCATCTGGCTGCCCATTTCTTTTGTGCCTCCTCATCACAAACAGTTCATTGAGCTGAACCGTATGCCCTACATCGCACGCACAACTAATTCTGAACCGTCTTTGATGCATCTGTCATCACAAATGTTTTGCACCTTTTTTGACGGTTTTTTACACCACTGTTTGTGATTATGGCATCGCACACAGTTTGGTCGAAGGGTCTCTGATCGTAGTGTCGCGTTTGGACCATCCTGCAGTAGTGCTTGCTGAGGCCGACGTGGGTCAGGGGTATTGAGAGCTTGGGTGAAGGCTCTGTCTCGGCTTTGTGTCGTGGCAGTGATGGCGGTAGCTGCGACAGTCATTGATCTTTTTGGAGGCATCGTTGCTTTGCTGTCGCACCTCTCCCCACGAGGATCTGGCAATCGTGGCCTCTACGGGGGGACTATGACGGTGCCTTGGTGTGATATTCCCTCTTTGGGGGCTTGGTATTTGGACTCGGCATCGGTGAGCGGGACCATTGCATGGCGGCAGTTTTGATGTTCAGCCTTTTGTGGCAACGATGATGGTGGGAGCGACGTTGGCGACGTGGAAATGGTTGAGGTAGTCGACTCTTCTCCTGCATGTCCCCGGGATTGCCTCGGTTTTATTTTGCTACTGTGAAGTCGAGGCTGTGGCGGCGGGGCCCTATGGTGTACGATGACTGGTGTAGGTGGACCGTTCGGCACTCTTCCGTGGCGCGAGCCTTGCCTGGTTTTGTCCTTCGTAGTTCTACGTCAGAGTCGGAGCTGCGTTGTTTGGTCACGGGTGGCTAAGTTTGGTGCGGATCTTCATACAACTTCACTCAGGAACTACAGTGTGGGTTGAGTCGGCGGTCGCCTTCGGCGAAGTCGGAGTCGTTTGCTTAGGGTCTAGGGTTAATGATGACGCCTCTAGGGGAGGAGTGATGACGATGGCGTCTGTATGCTGCCTTGACGA
This sequence comes from Aegilops longissima, assembly GCA_021605205.1. Taxonomy (NCBI): domain Eukaryota; kingdom Viridiplantae; phylum Streptophyta; class Magnoliopsida; order Poales; family Poaceae; genus Aegilops; species Aegilops longissima. Next base: position 508,833,784 of record CM038677.1, read on the forward strand.
GACACTCTTTGGGTGGTGTGCGTGGAGTATCTTGTGATGTAGACTCGACTAGATGGCCAGTCATTCGTAGGCCCAAACTTTCACGATACTAGTAGCAACAAGAAATTCCGATCGAGCAAAGATACAAGACCGTAATATCAAAATTTGGCGTCGAGTAGTTGAATCAACTCCACGCGTAGCAGCGAAATCCGTCACGGATCACAAGAAGAAAACGCAATATTTGATGTCCCACGACATGGGACGTTTTCTGACTTTTATTCAACTCACAATCGAAACAAAACTTGACTTGATACATCGGCCGTAGCCAACCTTTTATATAGGCGTCGCACGGTTAAACCGACCCAAAAACGATACGGACTCTATCTCAACTAATATACGTAGGAAACTCTCTCTCCTAACCATACTAAACAATACTTTCCTGATAAAATAATCCGGCTACGCTGATCATGTATCATCTAACCCAACTTAACTAGGACTCCTACCAAAAAGAACTTCTACTCAAAACGGAACCCCGGTTGGAATTCTCCAGCCAGGTTACAACTACGCGGTGGCGTTCTGAAGTTTGGCTTGATGTCTTCCATCAATGATTCAGCCGAGGAAATTGGAATACCAACAGAGCCTATATAAAGTATACATGAAGCCTGTGTAGTTGTGTGTGTCGGCGCCTTCAATTCCTTTGCACTCATACTATTGTGTCCCAGCGTATCTTGAATATAGGTCACAACGCTTGACCTCTCCATGGTGTTTCTATCTTTTCCTATAGCTACAACACCAATGACCACATCATCCCCTCCTTCTTTAATGGAAACCGTCCTCGGTTTCAGTGTAGTCTTCTTAATTTTCTTTGGCAACGAAACAACGACATCGACCAGGATTGTGCTATCAAACATTGGCTGCAACACACGCCGCCTTCCAGCCTCCCAAAACGAATAAGTGTTGGACCAGCCCTCATGTGTGGCACGTCGATCATATTGCCAGGGCCTCTCCAACAACAGGTGGCATGCATTCATTGGCAAGACATCACATATCACTGTATCAGTATAATCGCCCACAGAAAAATTAAGACGCACCTTGTGAGTAACTTTCAACTTGCCCGACTAATATAACCATTCCACACAGTGTGGTTGTGGGTGCTTACAAGTAGGCAATGCTAAGGCATCCACCAAGTCCTTGCTAACCGCATTGGTGTAGCTTTCTCCATCTATGATCAACTTACAATTGGTGTTTTTGATTTTGCATTGAGTTTGAAAAATATTCCAACGCTGCTCTCTATCCTCAATGCGATCCTCTTGCACTCACTGCACCATCAATGACGGATATGATTCAGCAGCTTCAAAACTCGCAACCACATTTACAGCATCCTTAGATTTTTCACTAGAAGTGTTAGAAACTGCATCTTCATCACTAGCGGATGCATAGCCATCTCTCATGAGCAACACTCTTTTCTCATTAGGACATTCACACTTCATATCTCCCCTTCCTCCACACTTGAAACACTCTATGTCACTAGTGTGTCCGGTCGACTGTACACTAGAATCAACCATCGACAGTCCTGATTTTGAAGCATCCTTTTGCACGGAACCATGAAAGAGATTTGATGATGTCGCCCTGGAGCTAGGACCGACATCCTCACCCTTATACTGCGAGCGTCGCCATGTGTTCAAAGTGGTATTGGGAACTATGTTGACTTGGCGTCGCTTAATTTGTTTTTCTGCATGCATAGCTTGGTGCACAAGATCTTGTATGTTGTAGTAGACCACCATCTCAACACGATCCTGCACCTCGATATTTAGCCCGTTAAAGAAACATGCCATGGTCGCCTCCGGATCCTCTGTTGTCCCTGTATGTATCATAAGCAATTCCATCTCCTTGTAATATTCATCAACACTCATATTACCTTGAGAGAGCCGCTACAACTTGTTGTACATATCTCTTTTATAGTGCTCAGGAACAAAATTTGTCTCATGAATTCTTTCATACCTCCCAAGTCATCGGCCGATGTCTTGAACGACAAATTTGATTCCACCAAATTAGCGCGTAACCGGTGAACTCAATTCCAGCAAGTTGAACTTTCTTCTCCTCGCTATAATGTTGGGCATCAAAAATTTGATCAACACGCATCTCCCTCTCCAAATAGCCTTCTGGTTCGCACTTCCCGGAGAACGAAGGGATTGAAATTTTTATGCGCCCAATTCCATCATCCAAAGGCACACACAGCTTGACCAACTCGGTCATGCACTCCACCATGAACGGAAGTTTCAGGACGAGGCTCATAGTGTCGTGGTCGTGGCGCGTACCCCGTTGCCTCATGGTCAACACCATCATCGAGACCATCATCTCCAGCATGTGGTTGTGCCACCAGACGGCGATCAAGCACGCCGGCATGTCTGCCACGAGCCGGTGGTGCATAAAGCAGTGGAGCAGCCGGAGCAGTCTGTGGTGGTGCAGAATTCGTTGCCGGCATATTGATGATGTCTGCCAAACCATCGAACCGAGTGATCAGGACATCTATCCTTTTGCCGAGCGCATCATGACATTGCTTGATGTAGTTGCATGTGTGGTCAAAACCATCCCGAATATTTTGCAGAATATCATCCGCATACACTGGGCGTACTATTTCCTCAGAATCAGCAGCAACCTCATCACCCTTGTTGACCGAGGTTGTGACGCCCTCGATTCAATCGTACACTAATCATACACGCAAATGTGTACGATCAAGATCAAGGACTCACGGGAATATATCACAACACAACTCTAGACACAAATTAAAATAATACAAGCTTTATGTTACAAGCCAGGGGCCTCGAGGGCTCGAATACATAAGCTCGAATACACAAGAGTCGTGGAAGCAACAATATCTGAGTACGACATAAGTTAGACAAGTTTGCCTTAAGAAGGCTAGCACAAAAGCAACAACGATCGAAAAGGCAAGGCCTCCCGCCTGGAGCCTCCTAACTACTCCCGGTCGCCGACGGTCTCCACGTAGTAGTAGACATTGGCGGTGGCATCCGACTGGCTCCAACATCTGGTTGCATCAACCGGAAAGAAGAATAAAGGGGAAAAGGGGAGCAAAGCAACCGTGAGTACTCATCCAAAGTACTGCAAGCAAGGATCTACACTACATATGCAACATTATCAAAGGAAGGCTGTATATGTGGGTGGGCTGCGTAAATGCCGAATAGAGAGAAGGCCTAGTCCTATCAAAGACTAGTATCGCTGGAATCCACCATCTTGCAAACAAACAGGAGGGAGTAGAGTAGCATAAAGTAAAGTAGAAGTAGTGTTATCAACCTCGCCAGAGATCCTTTCTCAACTCCCCGCGAGAAAGAAATCCCGAGCCATACTATCCAGATTATCATCACAATCCATTACTCATCACCATCCAATTCTCATCACAAGTATCCAGTTCTAGTTGTATCGATCGGGATACAACTCCAAGTGTCCGTTATCAGAGGACAGGCTATCGATAGATGTTTTCTTCCCTGCAGGGTGCACCAACTTACCCACCACGCCGATTAACTCCGCGGACACACTTTCTCGGTCATGCCCGCCTCGCCAAACAATACGCCGCAACCCGACCTAGGCTTAATAGAGAGGCCAGCGCCAGACTAAACCTATGCCCCCAGGGTCATGGGCCATCTCCCGGAAACTCCTCAAGACGCTATGCGTGGGCCGGTGAGCAGACCTAGCTACCTCCTTCAACAAGGCAAGCGCCACGCAGTCCAACCCGCGCGCGCGCTCGCCGCCGACGCCTATTAAGCTTCGCTGATGTATACGACGCAGAACGCCCATACTATGCCCACGTGATGGTTAGTGCTATCGGGCGAGGCCCTCGATCAAATATCCAAATCGTAGTGGATTAGGAACGCGGAAACAAGCAGAGACTCACGAAGATGTGACCCGTTGCCCGCCTCGAGGACTTGCGGCAAGGGCTAGGAATGCCCAGCCACGCCGTAATTATCTCGCGGGCACCTTCCGTGTCAACCCATCTCCACATCACTCGCAAATATGCTCGCTGGTACCCTCGTGGTCGACCCATCTTTAGTAACATGGTTCAGTGTAAAGTCATAGTAACCATAGTAACTGTGTGTCTAAACATCAAGGGGAAAACCCGAGGAATCACCCCCGGTGAATTCCACTCGATGTAATCATCAAGGTGAACGTAAGAGGATTCACCCTCGAGGTCCACACTTGAGGGGTTGCACGACAGAGTCGTATCAGAAGTGGTTAAAGAGGAAATCACCCTCGATGACCACGACCAAATAGCTACACTACAGGATTAGCATCTGAAGTGATGTAGAGGTCTCACCCTCGACACTCGATAGTAACCCAGTAGAGTCGAGCAACTAAGGGTAAAGTGATGTGCGGTGCCGGGGCCTGGTCTTCGATCCCGTTGATCGGGTCTTCGATGATGAAGCGGGGGCAACAAGTACAAGGTGGGGGTCACTGATGGGTCACTAACCAACCTATACTAAGCAGTTTAGGATAGCGGTAGGTAACAATAAGGTGTTACAAAAGCAGGCTATGCATCGTAATAGGAGCAAACAATAACAATAGCAAAATCTAATGCAAGCATGAGAGAATGGAATGGGCGATATCGGGATGATCAAAGGGGGCTTGCCCGGTTGCTCGGCAAGGAGGGGTCGTCGTCGACGAGTCGATCACAAGCAAAGCATCGTTCTCGGGGTCTACCGGAGAGAAGAGGGGGAAGAAATAGTAAATATAAAGCAAACATAGCATCACAAAGCAAAACGTGGCAATATGCTGTGCCGGGAGTGACCTAACGTATGGCTACACGATATAGGTGAAGGGGGAAAACAACCGGGAATGTATTCCGGCTCGACTAATGTCACATAGATAACCGGAAGGGGAATGTTCCATGTTCAGATATTTAGAGGCATCTGACAGGTAAACGGACCGCGTATCCGGATTTGTCTCGTCGTTCTGAGCAACTTTCATGTAGAAAACATTTTCATCCGAGCTACGGTTAATTTTCTATGATTTTCTAAAGTTCTATTGATATTCTGGAATTAAAACTAATTCGAAAATAAAGATTAAATTGCTACGTGCACACACAAAGTGTACCTGACAAAAGCAGCATAGAGGTGACAGGTGGGGTCTTGTTGATTGCCTGCACAGCGATCAAACGAGGCTGTTGACTAGTCAAAGGGACAAGGGACCCGCATGTCATTGATCGGGATATCGATCGGCTGCCAGCTTGACTCGTCAATGGTTGATCGGGGCCACTTGTCGCTGACTAGACTCAGATAGACTTTAGTTAAGTTACATTAATTAGCCGTGGGGCCACTAGTCATAGGGCCATCTAACTAATGAAACTAATAATAAACAAAAACTAATCCCCAATTAGTCCGCCGCCCCAATCTTACAAAGGGCTAGAGACCACGGCTAGAACACGACAACAAGACGCACAAAAGGGCTTGGCGCCGGTGCCAAAGACACGGGAGGAAGGGGAGCACGGCACGCCCTGGCCAAGAGGCGTGGTTGGTCATGGCCGATGTGGCGCTGGCCAGACGACGGCACCACCAAAGCAGCAAGGAGCAAAGAGAACGCAGCTGCAGCAGAGCAATCGGCGGGGGTTGCGGTGGCGCAGGAGCTCGGACCACGACGAACAGAGGGGTAGAAGGGCACGGATCAAAGGGGAAAACGAGGGAATCGGTCGAGGAGCTCACCACAGAGGCACACGGAGGCCTGTTGGTGGCTTAGGAGCTGTAGAGGCGACGGATCGACGAAGAACAGCGACAACGACCGACGAAGAAGATGGTGTCGATTCGGCCGATGCGGTGGCTCCGGGCTTGAGCTCGTGGGTGAGGAAGACGAAGCAGACGACGGTGGTTCCGCGGGACCTCCCAGCTTGGCATGGAGGGCGACGATGGCCGCGAGGTCAACGGCAACGGCGGCGACGGAGGCGTTCGGGAGTGGGGCGGAACTAGAGAGGGGAACGCCTGGGAGAGCGTGGAAGTGGATGAGAGCGGGAGTGAGGCCAGGGGGAACCGAGGCGCCAGGGGGGCGGCCTTATCCTCCCGTCGGTGCCGTACGGGGTGCGGCGCCGGGTCCGGTGGGGACGAGCGGGAGCCCCCCGGTCGGTCGTCTGAGGAGGAGAGGGAGATGACCCAGGGAGGGGTTGGGCCGGTTGGTCCAGTTGGGCCGCCTTGGCCTTTTGGGCCAAGGGGGCCAAGGGGTCTTTTTTTGTTTTTGCCTTTCTCCTTTTAGGTTTCTGTTTTCTTTTTGTTTTATTTAAAAAAAGAGACAGAGGGAAAAGTTTGGGCTACCAAAATACTTTGAAAAATTGTGGGACTAGGCCACTTAAATTCTTTTGTATTGTTTGGCACTGACATAAAAAGTTTGATGGGCAACTAAATCCATTTGGATTTTTCACAAGTAAAATAGCATCTTAAAATGCTGAAACGACAATGTTTTATTTGCTATAGTCCATCTTAGCTTGGAGGCGATGTTGTTTTCCTTAACAATCATTTGTTATGGAATTTTGGCTAAATGATGAACTATTTTGCAGCAACTTTTATGCAACTCCAAATTTCACTTGCAAATTGAATTTGCTTTGAAAGTGGAATTTTCAAAGGATATAAGAATCAAAGGTGATCAAGCACTTTTAGTAAAATGTTTAGCTTAATCACAGAGGGTTACGGTAGCATGACACTGGGGGTGTTACAGAGGTTGACATCTTGATCAACACAATACCGTGAACAACCTTAGCTCTGATACCACTTGATGTAGACTCGACTAGATGGCCAGTCGTTCATAGGACCGAACTTTCACGGCACTAGTAGCAACAAGAAATTCCGGTCGAGCAAAGATACAAGACCGTAATATCAAAATCTGGCATCGAGTAGATGAATCAACTCATGCATAGCAGCGACAAAATCCGTCACGGATCAGCAGAAGCAAACACAATATTTGATGTCCCCCGACATGGGACATTTTCTGACTTTTATTCAACTCACGATCGAAACAAAACTTGACCTGATACATCGGCCGTAGCCAGCCTTTTATATAGGCGTCGCACGGTTAAACCGACCCAAAAATGATACGGACTCTATCTCAACTAATATACGTAGGAAACTCTCTCTCCTAACCATATTAAACAATACTTTCCTAATAAAATAATCAGGCTACGCTGATCACGTACCATCTAACCCAACTTAACTAGGACTCCTACCAAAAAGAACTTCTACTCAAAATGGAACCCCGGTTGGAATTCTCCAGCCAGGTTACAACTACGCGGTGGCGTTCTGAAGTTTGGCTTGATGTCTTCCTTCAATGATTCAGCCGAGGAAATTGGAATACCAACAGAGCCTATATAAAATATACACGAAGCCTGTGTAGTTGTGTGTGTCGGCGCCTTCAATTCCTTTGCACTCATACTATTGTGTCCCAGCGTATCTTGAATATAGGTCACAACGCTCGACCTCTCCATGGTGTTTCTCTCTTTTCTTGTAGCTACAACACCAATGACCACATCATCCCCTCCTTCTTTAATGTTAACCGTCCTCGGTTTTAGTGTAGTCTTCTTAATTTTCTTTGGCAACGAAACAACGACATCGACCAGGATTGTGCTATCAAACATTGGCTGCAACACACGCCGCCTTCCAGCCTCCCAAAACGAATAAGTGTTGGACCTCCCCTCATGTGCAGCACGTCGATCATATTGCCAGGGCCTCCCAAACAACAGGTGGCATGCATTCATTGGCAAGACATCACATATCACTGTATTAGTATAATCGCCCACAGAAAAATTAAGACGCACCTTGTGAGTAACTTTCAACTTGCCCGACTGATATAACCATTCGACATAGTGTGGTTGTGGGTGCTTCCAAGTAGGCAATGCTAAGGCATCCACCAAGTCCTTGCTAACCGCATTGGTGTAGCTTCCTCCATCTATGGTCAATTTACAATTGGTGTTTTTGATTTTGCATTGAGTTTGAAAAATATTCCAACGCTACCCTCTATCCTCATTGCGATCCTCTTGCACTCGATGCACCATCAATGACAGATATGATTCAGCACCTTCAAAATTCGAAACCACATTTACAGCATCCTTAGATTTTTCACTAGAAGTGTCAGAAACTGCCTCTTCATCACTAGCGGATGCATAGCCATCTCCCGTGAGCAACACTCTTTTCTCATTAGGACATTCACACTTCATATGTCCCCTTCCTCCACACTTGAAACACTCTATGTCACTAGTACGTCCGGTCGACTGTGCACTAGAATCAACCATCGACAGTCCTGATTTTGAAGCATCCTTTTGCACGGAACCATGAAAGCGATTTGATCATGTCACCCTGGAGCTAGGACCGACATCCTCACTCTTATACTGCGAGCGTCGCCATGTGTTCAAAGTGGTACTGGGAACTATGTTGACTTGGCGTCGCTTAATTTGTTTTTCTGCACGCATAGCTTGGTGCGCAAGATCTTGTATGTTGTAGTAGACCACCATCTCAACACGATCCCGCACCTCGATATTTAGCCCGTTAAAGAAACGTGCCATGGTCTCCTCCGGATCCTCTGTTGTCCCTGTACGTATCATAAGCAATTCCATCTTCTTGTAATATTCATCAACACTCATATTACCTTGAGAGAGCCGTTGCAACTTGTTGTACATATCTCTTTTATAGTGCTCAGGAACAAAACTTCGCCTCATGAGTTCTTTCATACCTCTCCAAGTCGTTGGTCGATGTCTTGAACGTCAAATTTGATTCCACCAAATTAGCGCGTAACCGGTGAACTCAATTCCAGCAAGTTGAACTTTCTTCTCCTCGCTAAATGTTGGGCATCAAAAATTTGATCAACACGCATCTCCCATTCCAAATAGCCTTCTGGTTCGCACTTGCCGGAGAACGAAGGGATTGAAATTTTTATGCGCCCAATTCCATCATCCAAAGGCACACACACAGCTTGACCAACTCGGTCATGCACTCCACCATGAACGGAAGTTTCAGGACGAGGCTCATAATGTCATGGTCGTGGCGCGTACCCCATTGCCTCATGGTCAACACCATCATCGAGGCCATCATCTCCAGCATGTGGTTGTGCCGCCAGACGGCGATCAAGCACGTTGGCATGTCCTCCACGAGCCGGTGGTGCATAAAGCAATGGAGCAGCCGGAGCAGTCTGTGGTGGTGCAGAATTCGTTGTCGGCATATTGATGATGTCTGCCAAACCATCGAACCGAGTGATCTGGACATCTATCCTTTTGCCGAGCGCATCATGACCTTGCTTGATGTAGTTGCATGTGTGGTCAAAACCATCCCGAATATTTTGCGGAATATCATCCGCATACACTGGGCGTACTATTTCCTCAGAATCAGCAGCAACCTCATCACCCTTGTTGACCGAGGTTGACATCTTGATCAATATAGTACCGTGAACAACCTTAGCTCTGATACCACTTGATGTAGACTCGACTAGATGGCCAGTCGTTCATAGGCCCAAACTTTCACGACACTAGTAGCATCAAGAAATTCCGGTCGAGCAAGGATACAAGACCGTAATATCAAAATCTAGCGTCCAGTAGATGAATCAACTCCACGCGTAGCAGCGACAAAATCCGTCATGGATCAGCAAAAGCAAACACAATATTTGATGTCCCCCGACATGGGACATTCTCTGACTTTTATTCAACTCACGATCGAAACAAAACTTGACCTGATACATCGGCCGTAGCCAGCCTTTTATATAGGCGTCGCACGGTTAAACCGACCCAAAAATGATACGGACTCTATCTCAACTAATATACGTAGGAAACTCTCTCTCCTAACCATACTAAACAATACTTTCCTAATAAAATAATCCGGCTACGCTGATCGCGTACCATCTAACCCAACTTAACTAGGACTCCTACCAAAAAGAACTTCTACTCAAAATGGAACCCCGGTTTAGAATTCTCCAGCCAGGTTACAACTACGCGCTGGCATTTTGAAGTTTGGCTTGATGTCTTCCTTCAATGATTCAGCCGAGGAAATTGGAATACCAACAGAGCCTATATAAAGTATACATGAAAGCCTGCGTAGTTGTGTGTGTCGGCGCCTTCAATTTCTTTGCACTCATACTATTGTGTCCCAACGTATCTTGAATATAGGTCACAACGCTCGACCTCTCCATGGTGTTTCTTTCTTTTCTCGTAGCTACAACACCAATGACCACATCATCTTGTGTGTGCCACTCAGCGGTTGTGACGATTTTAGCCCTGTTTTCTGTTAATTAACCGGACTACTCTCTTCTCCTTAATTAATAGATGAGGCAAAACCTTTTCCTCTGTTTCAAAAAAAAATTTATCACAACATGAAATCAACTCCCACTAGCACAAAATCTCATGTCACTAGTGCAGATCGGTCTTATTAACCTCCCTAATCACACATGATAACATTGGATTGTGTGTGATGAATAAATCGTACACGATATAAAGCCCGAACTGTGTGCAAATAAAAAGACTGTGTGTGATCTCTGACCCATCACGCATGATTTGTTTTGCTGAAGGACTTGTTACCGTCCGTTAAACAGTTTGCATGTAATATATGTCGAACTAGTTAAATTTTGTTAGTTTGTATGTAATATCAAACTCAGTTAAATTTCGTGTTTGAAATGTTCAAAATGAATGATGTTTTGAGGGATAACATGTTGGATGGACGAGCCTCGTCCGAAGCCCGTGAAAACGTTCAGATGTCTTCATAGACATTTGAGACGTTTGTTTGATTATCTGCGTTGAAGATGCCATAATAACACATTCCGACGTGTCCATAGACATTTAAGAGCACTTGTTTAATGAGAATATACCCGAAAAAATGAGAATATTATTCCCTTACATGTTAGTTCATGAGAAGATCCGATCACCAATCACGCAGATGGAACCGCGAGATACCATCAATCTGAACCCCGTGCTGTAGGGAGGACGTACAGAAAGTTGGTTGCGCGCGTCGGATCCGCTAGTACGCTCCTTGTCTCGACTTGGTCTGAGTTGTACGTGTTCTTTCGACCGTGTGGGGCGTGTTTGGTTGCCCGCATATAGGCCAACCAGGCCCGCGTAGGAAGAAAATGGGTTGTTTGGTTACCCGCTTTCACCGTTTGACCCGCATCGCACAGACTTTAAAGCACCTCCCAGCCAGACCCATTAGGGACGTCTAATTCGACAGCTTTTCCACAGCCAGGCCCGTGGGATGCACGTGGGTGGTGCGACTGCACGTGAGGAGCCACGCTCGAGAAGTAGCGTTATTTCCCGAAGCGCCTGCAATAATTACCCTCACCGCCCTCTAACACGTGTCATTTTGCCACGATTGTTTTACTTATCTAACAAGTTTTTGATTGTTGCCACGTGACCTTTTTCCAAAAATTTATGTACACTTTTTTCCATCTTCAATGAGGAATTTTCCCTAAAATTTGCCATGTAACAGTACATTCTTTTCTGCATTTACCATGACATCTAGACCAAATATAGAGTTAATCTTAAACAATTTGCCATGCCATTTGTATTGTGTATTTCTAACTTTTTGCCCTCATGTATACTACTCAGATGACAAAACTTGGTTTATTGTTTTATTACAGTTACCATGGCAAAATTATATATAACACTTGTAACATGGCATTTTTATTCCATCTTAGGAAATTCCATGACTTTGTATAGTCTTTTTTATATAGTTTTTGCCATGGATCCTGGCAAATTTGCTATATGCTTGTATTTTCTTTTTTAAATAATCATGGCAAATTTGTCATGTGCTTTTTGTTTACTTTTTAAAACATATTTTTTGCCTTGGATCATGGCAAATTTGTTGTATATAACATGTGTACCACGGAATTTCTTCAGGTGCATCCAAGAAATATATAGGTAAATTTGTGTTTGCGACATGGCAAATTTAAGCAAAATTGATCTAGTGACATGATATTTCAGAAGAAAGAAATGCCATGTCACTAGTACAAAATTTGTTACACTTGCCTACACATATTCATCTCTTTTTTGTCTGAATTTGCCATGTCACTAAGTACAAAATTTTCCTGCATTTAGATATCTGATAAGTCTCTAACGTATCTATAATTTTTTATTGTTCCATACTATTATATTATCTGTTTTGGATGTTTTATATGCATTAATATGCTATATTTTATATTATTTTTTAGACAAACCTATTAACCTAGAGCCCAGTGTCAGTTCCTGTTTTTCCCCTGTTTTTGAGTTTCGCAAAAAAAAATACCAAACGGAGTCCAAACGGAATGAAATCTTCGCGGTGATTGTTCTTGGACCAGAATATAACCAGGAGACTTGAAGATGAAGTCGGAGGAGCCACGAGGAGGCCACAAGGATGGAGGGCGCACCCCCACCCTTGTGGGCCCCCGTGCACCTCCTGGCCTAATTCTTTCGCCTATATATTCCCAAATATCCCCAAATCACCAGAGGCATCCACGAAACACTTTCCCACTGCCGCAACCTTTTGTAGCCATCAGATCCCATCTAAGACCTTTTCCGACACCCTGCCGGAGGGGGATTCCATCATGGAGGGCTTCTACATCAACTCTATTGCCCTTCTGATGAAGCGTCAGTAGTTTACCATAGACCTACGAGTCCATAGCTAGTAGCTAGATGGCTTCTTCTCTCTCTTTGATTATCAATATCATGTTCTCCTCGATGTTCTTGGAGATCTATTTGATGTAATACTTTTTTGTGGTGTGTTTGCCGAGATCCGATGAATTGTGGATTTATAATCAGCTTATCTATGAATATTATTTGAATCTTCTCTGAATTCTTTTATGCATGATTTGATATCTTTGTAATTCTCTTCGAACTATTGGTTTCGTTTGGCCAACTAGATTGGTTTTTTTCTTGCAACGGGAGAAGTGCTTAGCTTTGGGTTCAATCTTGCGGTGTCCTTTCCCAGTGACAGTAGGGGCAGCAAGGCACGTATTGTATTGTTGCCATCGAGGATAAAAAGATAGGGTTTTCATCATATTGCTTGAGTAATTCCTCTGCATTATGTCATCTTACTTAATGCGTTACTCCGTTCTTTATGAACTTAATACTCTAGATGCATGCTGGATAGCGTTTGATGTGTGGAGTAATAGTAGTAGATGCAGAATCTTTTCGGTCTACTTGACACGAACGTGATGCCTATATTCATGATCATTGCCTTAGATATCGTCATAACTTTGCACTTTTCTATCAATTGCTCGGCAGTAATTTGTTCACCCACCGTATTATTTGCTATCTTGAGAGAAGCCTCTAGTGAAACCTATGGCCCCCGGGTCTATTTTCCATCATATAAGTTTCCGATCTAATATTTTGCAATCTTTTACTTTCCGATCTATAAACAAAAATACCAAAAGTATATACTTTATCGTTTATCTATCTCTATCGAATCTCACTTTTGCAAGTAACCGTGAAGGTATTGACAACCCCTTTATCGCGTTGGGTGCAAGTTGTTTGATTGTTTGTGTAGGTATTCGGTGATTTGTGTGTTGTATCTTATTGGATTGATACCTTGGTTCTTAACCTGAGGGAAATACTTATCTCTACTTTGCTGCATCACCATTTCCTCTTCAAGGGAAAAACCAACGCAAGCTCAAAATGTAGCAATATCTAAAATTTCTGAATTTTCCATGTCATTCTTACATACTTTTTATTTTTTTGGCCATAAATTAGAGAACATCTTTTATAATTTTTGTCATCATTTTGCATAGGCTTTTATATAGTATTTTTCCAACGGCATTCATTTTTTTGATATGTGCTTTTTTTTCTTGCGATGGATCATTTGCAAATTTGTTGTTGTGTTTTCATACGACTTGCTCATGCCACAAGATGGCAACATTTGTGTAACTCCAAATGACAAACATACGTTTCTATTGAAAACTTAATATACCTACTTTATTAATGAGAACATGACAATTTTAGTTTTACTGGCATGGCAATTTTATTGTTTTTAATCACGGCAAACTTCTTTTATGTGATTTTTTTGCTAAGACAAAGAAAATATAGAGCATGACCATTTTTTAGTAAGAGCATGCATATTTTAGTTTTACTGGCATGACAATTTCCTTATTTTGATCATGGTAATTTTCTGTATGCAATATTTTTTCATGTAGAAAATATAGAGCATGGACATCTTAATATCAAGAGCACGAAAATTTTATTTTACTGGCATCACAACAATTTTTCAATATAATCATCAAAAAGAAAAAATAGACATATTGCCACGTGAACTTAGTTTTTTGGCGCTTCCTATTTAGCACGGCAGGTGCCAATTTGTTTGCATTTTTGCAAACTGGCGCCTGCAGACCTCCGCGCTGGGCCGGCCCAACTCAGTGTCCCTACGACTTTCTAAAACGCAAAATAATGGCGCACGCACAGAGATTCGACCCGCTGACAATCCTGTTAGCTGGAATAATGCGCTAACCACTAGGCCACTTTGGCAGCTTTGGTAGTTTCCTTCCTTTCCTCTATTTAGTTTGTTCCACTTTTCCTTTTTTTCCATTTTTCGTTTTCTGTTTTTTTCTTCCTTATTTGATAATTTTTTCTTCAAATTCCTGAAGTTTTTTTCATTTTACGATGAACTATTTTCATTTTTTGATGAACTGTTTTTTAAAATTGAGAACTTTTTTTCTAATTCGATGAGCTTTTTTCAAACTCGATGAACTTTTTTTCAGTTTGGATGAAGTTTTTCCAAATTCGATGAACTTTTGTCAAATCGATGAACTTTTTTCATATTCGATGAACTTTTTTTCAAAATTGATGAACTTTTTTTAACTTATAAACTCTTTTTGAGTTTGCTATTTTTTTCAAAATATATTATACTTTTTTATAAGATGAACTTCTTTTGAATTCGTGAACTTTTTTTGAACACATCAACTTTTTCGATTTGGTGGAACTTTTTTTGCATGTTCATGAACTTCAGTTGAAATATGTGAACATGTTTAAAATAATTGACACATCTAAATGTTATGTAATAAATAGCGCGTCTGACTTGTTGTTCTTAAAAGTTCCGCGCTGTACATTGTCACTTGTAGTTAGTTGGTGGAGTGGTCAGCTGCGCTGAATGTAGTTAGTTGGTAGAGTGGTTAGTTGACAGAATTTTTTTGCGTGTTTTTTTTTTTTTTTGCTGTGCGCGGTCCTGGGCCGGCCCACCCAGACGTCGCTGCGAGCGCCGTTAGGTTGCGCGGCGTTGAAGGCGCGCAATAGGAGGTCCGTAGTTTTTGTGGGCGGTGATATATATCGCTAAAAGCGACTTGTATGTCAGCCGTCGCTCGCACGCACATGGTTTACTGTTTTGTTTTTTCATGTTTTCTATATTTTATTTTCTATTTTAATACATGGTAAACCATATTTTCATATAGAGTGAACATTTTCATGGTAAATGAATAGGCACTAAAGATTCTTCTGGTACAAATTGAACATTTTAATATATGTTGAAAAATTTATATACGATGAACTTTTTTATTATATGGACTGCACTTTTTTAATATAAACATTTAACTAATGTGTGGTCAATATTATTTAATATAAAATGAATATTTTTAATACACACTGAATATTGTTCACAATATGTTTTATGAAAAAGGTTCACAAATTTTAAAAGTGTTTGCAAGTTAAAAATGTTTCACGATTTCATAAAAAATCACATATTTGAAAAATGTAGACAAAATCTTCGGAAAATGATCAAGAATTCAGAAAAATCATAACTTTGAAAATCGTTCATTAAATTGAAATAATGTTCTTTGGTCAAAAAATACTCATGAATTCAAAAAAATGCATGTGTCTTAAAAAATGTTTGTGAATTTAAAAATTGTTCATGAAGTTGATAAATGTTCGCATATTTGAAAAACAAAAAAGACGAAAGAAGAAAACCTGAAAAACCAGAGAAAATATAAGATAAAAAGGAAGAAAAAACAGAAAATTTTATGCATAAAAGACTTACTTGAACCTTCCCAAAACTGGGGGGAACGTTCCATAAGGTTCCTAAAACCAGCTCGTGCTTCATGGTTTACGTCTCGCATGTATGTGCTAGCGCGGCTAAAACGGGTCAGCCTAGTACTAGCGCCGTGTTAGCGGTCGCTATGGTATCGCTCACAGAGAGCGAAAACAAACATTTGTGAATTGTTGTTGCCATGGCAACTTAAAACACATTGTCTTTTTGTATGTTCTTAATTGTACTATGGTAGATTCATGTGCTTTTTTAATTAACATGTCAATTTCCCATGTTTGATTTTCTTTGTTTATAATGAACCATGGCAATGTTTTGTTTTTTTTCAGAATTTACTATGGCAATTTTTTCTATTGATGGCATTTTTTTAATGTAAACATTTAATTAATGTGCGGTGAATATTAGTTCATATAAAATGAATATTTTAATACACATTGAATATTGTTCACAATATGTTTTATGAAAAAGGTTCACAAATTTTATAAGTATTTGCAAGTTAAAAATGTTTCACGATTTCACTAAAAATTGAATTAGTAAAAATTCACATATTTAAAAATGTAGACAAAATCTTGGAAAATGATCAAGAATTCAAAAAAATCATAAATTTGAAAATCATTCATTAAATTGAAATAATGTTCTTTGGTTAAAATACTCATGAATTCAAAAAAATGTATGTGTCTTTAAAAAATGTTTGTGAATTTGAAAATTGTTCATGAAGTTGATAAATGTTCGCATATTTGAAAAACAAAAAAGAAGAAAGAAGAAAACTGGAAAAACAGAGAAAATATAAGATAAAAAGGAAGAAAAACCAGAAAATTGATTCATAAAAGACTTACTTGAACCTTCCCAAAACTGGGGGGAACGTTCCATAAGGTTCCTAAAACCAGCTCGTGGTTCATGGTTTACGTCTTGCATGTATGTGCTAGCGCGGCTAAAACGGGTCAGCCTAGTAGTAGCGCTGTGTTAGCGGTCGCTATGGTATCGCTCACGAAGAGCGAAAACAAACATTTGTGAATTGTTGTTGCCATGGCAACTTAAAACACATTGTCTTTTTGTATGTTCTTAATTGTACTATGGTAGATTCATGTGCTTTTTTAATTAACATGTCAATTTGCCATGTTTGATTTTCTTTGTTTATAATGAACCATGGCAATGTTTTGTTGGTTTCTTCCTTTTTGAGATTTTACTATGGCAACTTTTTCTATTGATGGCAATTGTTTTTTGCGAAATGCAATTAATTGGGCCTAACCTGTTTTCGCCCACGTGCTTTGTGTAGTTTATGGGCCTAGGGTCGCGTGAACCAGCCGCTAGAGCGGACGCCGAAAGGAGTGACAATTGTTCGCTCGTTTCCCCCTTGCGAGGGGGACGATCCATTTTCTTGAACCATGCTCCCCAGCTGGCCTTCCTATGCGAGACATAACCCTACCCAATCGCATATCCGCATGATTCCTTTTTTTATAACATAGTTAATTCTGTTTATCATTACTTACCTATTTTGATGGAGTCCTGCTCCTGGAGGTTAATAGAATTCTCAGAGCTAGTGGGTACTTTGCTTGGGCAACACATGCAACTTACAAGAGTGAACATGCCCTACAAGAGGCATGGATAGATATTACTCATTGTACCATTTGGTAATTGTTTATTTAGGGTTATAATATACTCAATGTATTGATCTTTGAAAGGATGAGTTTTGTGTTGTTCTCATTTTCACATATTATTACATAAGAAACTACTTTGAGGAGAACACATCTGATTCACGGTGTATTCTACTTAATCAGTTTTGTACATGCCAGAGAACTGAGCAGATGTTTCATTTGGCTGAATGGTTTGTTCGGTTTTGTGTATTTATGATATGCTTCTTGCTCTATCTCGGAGCTCAGCGTGAGGCATATCGAGTCTGAAGTCTAAACCATGTAGTCTCTTATTGGACTTTGGAAATATGAGTCGTTCTTCCTTGTCAGTTGGTCGGGTGCATCGAGAAGGCTCAAAACGGGGGCGGGACAATGATTTGGGCTTCAATTTTATTCGTGCTGACATTAGGACGAATGGAGGAGAAGCTAAGCAAATAAGAAGACAAGATTGAAGCCAAGGCATATGCATGGGTGGTGCAAAAGAATGACACACACCAGGCAGTGCCCGGACCTGCCCTCCCTCCATGGAAAAAGTGAACAACATTATAAGTCAAAAACGAGTGCGATTATGAGGGACAACTAATTGAACAGGTGCAACGTTGTATCTCATCGAGGGCGGCCCTTTCGTTTGCGCGGTTCAGTGTGTGGTGCTTCGTGCAATGGCCAGATCATCACATTGGATTAACCATGTTCAGACGCATTATGATCGGATGGAGACTACGATTAGTGTTGGCGAGGGCACAAAGGAGGATAGGCGGTATCACGGGTGGGGCACTATGTCGAAAAATAGGACGTGGACATGTGGGTGTGGACCATGTCTTGTGCCATGTTATTGGGCTAGAGGCATGCATTATTTTATCCCATTTGCAAAGCACGGACATGTTTGCTGGTTTATTTAATTTTAATTTAATAATAAAGGAGGTGAGTTTCTGTTTGTCCGTCACGAAATTACCCCTGAAGTTGCCACAAATTATCCTTTATGCCACCCATAAATGAGGAAAAGTCGATTTTTTTCATGTAAGTCCCTACATTGGGCCTCGAAGCCCGCTCGGCCCATGCACACCGAGAAAACACAATCGTGTGCACCTAATCTTCTGTCCACCACTTGCATTGAGCAGAAAGTCTAATAATATATCTCAAAAACTAATAGTAAGTTGAAATTCTGCGAACTCTCAATAGGAGGACATCCCATCGACAATTACAGCTCTAGCCGCCTGACCACGCTAGCTCAATTTCCTAAGAAAAGGAAAGACCAATGACTAGAGCTCACAAATGCCAACTGGCATATGAGATACTTTTGTCTCTACAAACTCTTACGGTAGGTGCTTATGAGTAAATGCCAACTGGAGTAAATGCTTATGAGTAGGCGTACCATTTCTTCCAAGCCTACCTGATATAGAAAAAGGATCACATCGTTCACAGTGCCCAACACGACCGAACCTATCCCACCCCTTTGCCCCCTTTCCCTCATCGCTGACTGTCAATGTCTGCTTGGCGGAATAACGACAACAAGGTTCCTCCCCGTGTGAGTGACAAGATAACAATCCTGGACGCAGGGGCGGTGCCAACTATTTGGCAAGGTTTGGTTGCTGCCGCAGCTAATTTTGTTTGTAAATAAATCAATAGTATACAACTTTTAAGAGGCAAAAGACATGGTGAGTGTTGTCTTGGCTGCTGTAGTACTGGTTGATGCGGCTTGAAGCTACGTCTGTATTTCCCCAAAGAGGAAGGGATGATGCAGCACATCGGCGGTAGGTATTTCTCTCAGTTATGAGACCAAGGTTATCGAACTAGTAGGAGAACCAAGCAACACAAAATAAATAGCCCCTACACACAAATAACAAATACTCGCAACCCGACGAGTAAAAGGGGTTGTCAATCCCTTTCGAGTAGCGGCGCCTCAAGATAGGCAAACATACGTGAATAATTTGTAGTAGATTGATAGATCAAACGCCAAATAAAATAAATAAGAATAAAATGCAGCAAGGTATTTTTGTATTTTTAATTTAATAGATCTGAAAATAAATGCAAAGGAAAAGTAATCGCAAAGGCAAATATATGAGAAAGAGATCTGGGGGACATAAGTTTCACTAGTGGCTTTTCTCGAGAAAAATAGCAAATGGTGGGTAAACAAATTACAGTTGGGCAATTGATAGAACTTCAAATAATCATGACGATATCCAGGCAATGATCATTATATAGGCATCACGTCCAAGATTAGTAGACCTACTCCTACCTGCATCTACTACTATTAATCCACACATCGACCGCTATCCAGCATGCATCTATTGTATTAAGTTCATGGGGAAACTGAGTAATGCAATAAGAACGATGACATGATGTAGACAAGATCTATTTATGTAGAAATAGACCCCGTCGTTTTATCCTTAGTAGCAACGATACATACGTGTCGGTTCCCCTTCTGTCACTAGGATCAAGCACTGTAAGATCGAACCCACTACAAAGCACATCTTCCCATTGCAAGATAAATAGATCAAGTTGGCCAAACAAAACCCAAATATCAGAGAAGAAATACGAGGCTATAAGCAATCATGCATATAAGAGATCAAAGAAACTCAAATAACTTCCATGGATATAAAAAGATAGATCTGATCATAAACTCAAAGTTCATCCGATCCCAACAAACACACCGCAAAAAGAGTTACATCATATGGATCTCCAAGAGACCATTGTATTGAGAATCCAGCGAGAGAGAGGAAGCCATCTAGCTACTAACTACGGACCCGAAGGTCTACAAAGAACTACTCACGCATCATCGGAGAGGCACCACTGGAAGTGGTGAACCCCTCCGTGATGGTGTCTAGATTGGATCTGGTGGTTCTGGACTCTACGGTGGCTGGAATTGATTTTCGTCGACTCCCCTAGGGTTTATGGAATATTGGGGACTATAATAGGTTAGTACCAAAAAGTGGTATAAAATGACTATAATATGATTATAAAACATCGAAGATTGACAATATAACAACATGGAACAATAAAAAATTATAGATACGTTGGAGACGTTTCAGCATCCCCAAGCTTAATTCATGCTCGTCCTCGAGTAGGTAAATGATAAAAATAGAATTTTTGATGTGGAATGCTGCCTAACATGTCATCTCATATTCTTTTCTTGAAAGGCCCTTTGCGGAGGGAAGTAGGGATTTGTAGAGGTGCTAGAGCTCAAAGCAAAAATTGAGAGATAAAAACATTTTGGGAGGTGTGTCTTTCCCACCAACAAAAACGACTTAGAGTTCCCAACACTTTCCATGCTAGATATATGATAGGCGGTTCCCAAATAGAAAATAAAGTTTATTCCTTTTCCACCATACTTTCACTTTCCATGGCTAGCCATATCCACGGTTTCCTTCCATACCAACACTTTTCAGGGAATTTATTATTTGACAACATAAAGTAAATTCATTTTTCATTTCGGGACTAGGCATCCCTAATACCTTTGCCTTACTCTCGTGCAATGACAAGTGAATAAACACTCATCGTGATAATAACACATCTAGCATGGAAAATATTAGCCACCCCTCACCGCTACGCGTGCGGTACGAACACACAAAAGAGAAGTTTATTTTGAAAATTAGAGATGGCACATACAAATTTGCATAGAACGGCAACAGAATACCGCATATATGTAGATATAGTGGACTCATGGGGCAAAACCGGTTTAAAGGTTTTTGGATGCACAAGTAGAGATCATACTTAGTGCAAAATGAAGGCTAGCAAAAGATTGAGAAGTGACCAGCCAAGAAACAATTAATCTCATAAGCGAGCATTAAGCATAATTAACACCGAATAACGCACCACAAGTAGGATATAATTTCATTGCATGACAATTGACTTTTGTGCTTTCATAGGGAATCACAAACCTTAACACCAATATTCTTACTAAAGCATAATGACTCATCAAGATGACTCACATATCACATCATCATATCTCAAAACTATTACTAAGAATCAAGTTTATTTTGTCCAACGATCTTCATGAAAGTTTTTATTATATCCTTCTTGGATATCTATCACTTTGGAAGTAATTTTCATGAGTTGCTTTTGATAAGCTCAAACAAATATAAGTGAAGATCATGAGCATAATATTTCTTTCTTTCTCTCAAATTAATTTAAGTGAAGCAAGAGAGAATTTCTTGAAAATTTTACCAACTCTCAAATAAATCTAAGTGAAGCAAGAGAGCAATTTTTCAAAAATACTACTCCCTCCATTCCTAGATATAGGGTGTATGGTTTTTGGCACGGAAATTAAAGAATGCACGTGGAGGGAAAATTTCACAAGTTTTGGGCGAGATTGCACCTGACTAATTGACATGAGGAAATAGAGGAGCTTGCCCGATATAAGTAAATGTAAAGAAATCCCTAAAAAAATTATCCAAGTGAGTGGTGCAATGCAATACACCTTATATTTCGGACTTTTTCTCAAAAATCTATACACCTTATATCAAGGAACAGAGGGAGTAAAGCACACCGTGCTCAAAAAGATATAAGTGAAGCACTAGAGCAAATCCATAGCTCATAAAAAATTTAAGTGAAGCATAGAGAGCAATTCTAACAAGTCATGGCATAATTTTGGGTCTCTCAAATAGGTGTGTCCGGCAAGGAATCAAGACTTAAAACACAAAATAAACAAGAAAAGACTCATATCATACAAGACGCTCTAAGCAAAACACATAGTATGTGACGAACAAAAATATAGCTTCAAGTAAAATACCGATGGTCGTTAGAAGAAAGAGGGGATGCCACTCGGGGGCATCCCCAAGCTTAGTTTCTTGCTCTCTTTGGATAATAGCTTGGGATGCCCCGGCATCCCCAAGCTTAGGCTCTTATTACTCCTTATTCCTTCATCCATCGTAAGATAACCCAAAACTTGAAAACTTCAATCACACAAACCTCAACAAAACCTTCGTGAGATTCGTTAGTATAAGAAAATAAATCACTACTATAAGTACTATTGCAACCTATTCATATTTTATTCTTGCATTATATCTACTGTATTCCAACTTTTCTATGGCAAAAACTCATCAAAGAAAACCATAGAATCATCAAAACAAGCACACAATGCAAAGAAAACTGAATCTATCTAAAACAGAACAGTCTGTAGCAATCTGAATTGTTCGAATACCTATGTAACACCAAAAATTCTGAAAAAAATAGGACAACCTAATATATTTGTATATCAATCTACTGTAAACAATTCGGAGTTTTTCGCCGCTTCTGTGATTTTTAAAAATTATTACTCTGGACGCAAAAGTTTCTATTTTTTCCAGCATGATTAAACAACTATCACCCAAGAAGATCCTAAGGTTCTACTTGGCACAAACACTAATTAAAACACAAAAAAACACAATTATAACAGTAGCATAATTGTGCAAACACTAAAGAACTGAAAGCAAAAGGCAAAAATAAATTTTATTCATTGGGTTGCCTCCCAACAAGCTCGTTCTTTATAGCCATTAAGATAGGCTTCAGATTTTATTGATGCTCACACAAAAGGTAATAATTGAAACACAAAGAGAGCATCATATAACATGTGACAAACATATTTAAGTCTAACATATTTCATATGCATAGGAATTTTAGAAGAAAACAAATTATTAAGACAAGAAATATCTAGCATATGCAAAGAAGAGGAATAAAACATTAACAATCTCAACATAACGAGAGGTAATCTAGTAACATGAAAATTTATACAACCATATTTCCCTTTCTCATAATAATTCCATCTAGGATCATAATCAAATTCAACAATATAACCATCACATAAAATATTCTCTTTATGATCCACATGCATGCAAAGTTGACACTCTTCCAAAATAGTGGGATTATCATCAAATAAAGTCATGACCTCTCCAAGCCCACTTTTATAAAAAAATCATAAGATTGAATACTCTCCAAATAGTGGGATTATTTTCACCTAAAGTTGACACTCTTTTGAACCCACTTTCAATACTATTGCAAAAATTATTATCAATAGCATATTCATCATGAGGCATAAATAAATTATCAAGATCATAAGAATCATTATCACCCCAATCATGATCATTGCAATAAGTAGTGGACATAGCAATATTAGCATCCCCAAGCTTGGGGTTCGCATATTATTAGCACGATTGACATTAATAGAATTTATAATAACATCATTGCCATAATGCTTTTCATTCAAGGAGCTATCATGAATCACTTTATAAATTTCTTCGTTTAACACTTCATCACAACTTTCAGATTCGTAAATCTCAAGCAAAACTTCATAAAGATAATCTATTGAACTCAATTCACTAGTGATTGGTTCATCATAATTGGATGTCTTAAAAAGATTACCAAGTGGATGAGGATCCATATCAATAGATCTTTAGCAAGCGAAGATGCAAGCAAACAAAAGGCACATGGTGACACAAGCAAACCAGAGATCTGACGAGAAAAAGGCAAACGGAAAAGAGGGCGAATAAAACGGCAATTTTCTGTGAAGTGGGGGAGAGGAAAACGAGAGGGAAATTACAAATAATGTAAATTGCGAGGAGATGAGATTTGTGATTAGGAACCTGGTAGATGTTGATTGTAACATCCCAAAATTCTAAATTTTGGAATGTTATAATAAATAGATAGATTTGATTGTTTGTTTGATTGTTGTGTGATTGATTGACTAGAAGTGAGTGAATTCGAAACTTTTTGAAAGTTATATGAGAGGGAATAAAAGGACTTTCCCAAACTTTCACTTTGCTTTTATGATCCTCGTGAATTCAAATTCTTTTCATCACAAAACCCTGGAGAGAAGATAACATGACTTCTTCCATTTTAAATAAATGAAAAGGGATTTGAAAAGATTTGAATCTCATTTGGAAACATTTCAAATTCTCAAACTTCAAGCAACTCAATGATTTTCATGAGAGAAGATAAAATGACTTCTTCAAAACATATGAAATATGAGTTGGGAGTTTAAAAGGATCAAATTTTAAAGTGCTTTTGGAAATTATTTTCAATTTGGAGTTATTTGGGTTTTATTCAAATTATTTTTCTCCAAAAATAAAATATATGGAAAATAGGGTAACATGATTCCCTACATCAAAAATTGAGAGAAATAAATTTGAATTAATTTTGGTATTTTTAAAATGATTTTTACTGGATTTTACTAGAGCAGAAGCACTCTTTGCTTTATTTGAATTTGTGTGTATTCTATTTGACTCTAGAAAAATGTTCAACTTGTAGGAAATCTTTTTCTGAAAATTTCGATATATAATATGCCTATATAAAGTTCTATTTTGGTTTTATTTATTCAGATTTCCTTTTCTGTTTCTAAAAAAACTGCGCGTGCGCTTGGGACTAACTGTCGCCCACGTGCGCAGCATAGTAGCATGGGCGCTCTTTTATTTTTTTTCTTTTTCCCTCCTCCTAAATGGGCCAGGCCTAGCCAGCTTTTCCCTTCCAGTTTTTTTTTCTTCCTTCATTGAGAAAAAAACAACACGTACACGCGCGTGGCCTGGCCGAAGTCTTAGCCCAATACGCATGAATTTTTTTAAAATTTATCTGCGTATGTACACGTTTAGTCCCACATTACCTAGGTTTTGACTCCTAAGCCTCTTTTCCACCAATAAATATAGACCCATAAAGCCTCCAAAAATCATTTGATTCGGGTTAAATCAATATTTTGGTTTGACTGGATTCCTTAAAGAAAAATATTTTTCTCCTCTCCGGCGCGACTTCTTCCCTCTTCGAAGTTGTCTTTTCTCTACCTTATAAAGGTATATTTTTTTGTACTTTTTTCATAGCTTATTTTTCTTCCATAAAACAGCTTGGCCCAGATTTTTTAAATAGCCATAACTTTTTACTCGTTCATCCAAATTAGATAAAACCAGCGCCTATAGTTTTGTCTTGTTTTCACCTATCCAGTTAACATGTCACGTCAACTTTTTGAAATTTTCAAATTTCGAAATTTGTTCAGATTCATATTCAAACTTCTTTTGTTCATAACTTGAGTTCCGTAACTCCGTTTGAGTTGATTCTTTTTGCAAAGCGAAGCTCTTGACCTAAAACTTTCTGATAAGGCCAAATTCACATAATTTTGGTACTGTTAGAAATTGTTTTATGTTGCAAGAGTTATTTGCTTGGTTTTGATGTTTTCCGATTTGTTTTTTTCGTTCTTTCCGATCTTTTGAGTGATTGCTTATGTGTGGTTACTATTGATTGCTTACGATAGATTGACCGGAGTGTGACGAGTAGAACTATCAAGAGTTTTGGGTGCGAATCATCTTCATCAACATTGCAGGCAAGTAACACTTTGATCATACTTCTTCTCATACCCAGTTTTTATGCATTAGATCTATCCTCAAACACTTGCATGATTAGGATCTAATTAAATTATGGGATGGTAAGTAGTTGAGGTAGTACCTATTACCTGTTTTACTATCAAACCCTTGGGAGTTACTTCTACGTTTGCTTATTATGCCATGCTATGCTAGTAGATGTGGATTGGGTGAGTGTATCCATGACAGATGTGAGATTGTTATTTAATGGGTTATTTAAGGTGGCAACTTAAACACACATCCGGGTGGACTGAGGCACTGGTTTCTATCAGACTTGCTGTATTTCTTTGGACCGCCACCCAGCCCAAAGGGATCATGAGATTATTCAAACTAGAAACTTCCGTGTGCAGCCACAAGCCATTATGGGCTCTGGCATAGTTGATTAAGTTGTGCGAACTCTTACGGGTAGACTAGCAGATGTAGGGGAAAGTAGGTGTACCGGTCTACCCACATGTAAGGTGCTAGTGCTTTCGAAAGACTATGTCTCGGTCATCCGTTTCTCAAACATCATGTAGTGCGAGAAATCCAACGGAGGCGATCGAGTCTTGTGGGGAAAAGTGCGCAAACCTCTGCAGAGTGTATAAACTAATCATGGTTAGCCATGTCCCCGGTTATGACATCTTGAGTATCTAGTACTTGGATATCATGTGAATCTCATCATGTTACTTCTAACCAATATTGTTGGGTTTTTAATGAGTACTTTTAATTGGGATTGAGAATGTTGTCAACCATTCTCAATGTTTCACAACCACCATGATAGTTAAATAAATTTATTCCTTTGCAGTAGGGAAAATTTGGCTTTTCGCAAAAACTATAATCGTAGAGCTTTCTACCAGCCATATATGCATGTAGTATAGCTTATTCTTTCATTACTCTCTATGTGTTACCTTGCCAGCATATTCCATGTGCTGACCCGTTTTCGGGCTGCAACTTTTCATGTTGCGAGACTTTTGAACGACAGTAAGTGGTACGTTAGGGTTACGATTTCTACACTCAACTTTGCCGTTGGTGTTGATGGGAATCCACAACCTTGTTACTTCGCTATTTTGGATTGAGGTAATAGTATTTACGTTACTTTATACATGTGATTTACCTCTGTTATAAATCCTCGAGTCTCGTGTGTGTCAAAGATACCGATCCGTGGATGACACTTAAGCACGAGACTTGATCCATTCGGTCGGGTCGCTACAAGATGGTATCGAGCACATGTTGGTGTGAGGACGTGACCCTAGAAACTGACAAGCCCATAGGAAAGATTTTTCTCTACAACTTCATTTTCAAAAAGATCTTTTACCTCTCTTCTCTTCTAAGCTTATTCAAATATTCCCTTTTAGTGAGACCATACCCCTTTTCCCTTTTGACCACTCGAAGATTCGACCGATGAGACCACTCCAAGGAGTACAAGATATCTGACAACTAAGACTACTTTGGAATAAAGAGGATTTTTACCGTGCATTATAATGATGGAAACTACAACGGTGAAGACTCCGAAGACTAGGAGAATTTGAAGGCTTTGAAGAATTTCCGGATTTGTATGACCTAGGAAGGCACCCCTTATGGAACTTGGCAGACTATGGAAGTTGTCAATACCCGAGATCAAGGTGTATCGTTGAAAGATCGGAGCATGGAGAGTTAAAAACTCAAAGTTTTTGTTAAGAAAACCCTAAGGCAGGAGATATCAATTATGGAATGAAGCTCATGGCAGTAACATGAGCATAGACACGGCTGACCATGGTATTATTGTCGCTTATGCTATTGTCACCGTGCGGAGTTAAGCATGCAGATGCATGGAAGGATTGGATGGTAGAAAGCTGATGGAGCATCTATCTGCAGAAGCTGGAGTTTTAACCTTAGCTGGTGTATCAGCAGGATCTGGAGCAGTACATCAAGGATTTTAAGATGGACTTACAGGAAGCTATATCCGACAAAGAAGTATTTCGTGAAGAAACTCGGGACCCGTGGTGAAGTAGCCAAGTGGAGAAGCAAAACCCGAGGTACCAGAGATTCGTCATGAAGCGAAGGACGATGAGGATCATGGTCCATGTCGAGGTTGATGAAATCCAGAAGTTTGGAATGCAACTCCAGAAATATTAAAGGACACCACGAGAGATTTCGCGTCAACAGAGATGATCTAGCAAAAGAATTTTAGAAGGACAAGCATGATCGGAAGAAGCCATCGAAGACATGAACAAGACTTGAAGAGTTTGATGACTTTGAAGATTTATTGACCTTTAGAAGACCAAATCCATGTATATACTTACGTTAGATGCGACGATTGTGAGCTGTCATTTGTTTGATGTTTTTCTACAGCCACAATAAAATCTGTCTTTTCAAAACTTTTGTTTGTATTGTGTGTATCCCTCTCTATCTCTCTTGTCCCACCCCATACCCCTGGACCCAATAGAGGATGAATGGAGATGAGCTTGTATTTTCTGGACCGATGAGTTAATTGGAGACACACCGATGGATTTAGAACTTGGAAGATCATATGGATAATAACCCTATAGCCGGAAAGGATATGCCCCAACATGCTCTTCAGTGCTTTGAAAGAGGTGCTGCTACCTGGTGGAGGATGTAATAAACCATCAATGGATGGCAAGGAGTAACCGTTTGGGAAGAATTTAAGTTGACTCTGCGAAAGTCTCGGCTTGTGTCCCAGAAGTTGAAGCCTTATGGAAATGATATGGAGAAAGTGCATGCAAGCTTTGTGGAGAAATAGGACACAACCATAAATAAAATAAGGACGAATACCCCATAATCGGAGGATTACCAAAGGAGTTAGCTGAGGATCTCAGGGAACTTCGGTTGGAGATTGTTCCCAAAGGTTTTGTTGCAGCAATGGAAGTCCAGTCTACATTGTTGAGAAAGATCCGTGAAGCTTAGAAGGATGACAAAGATATTGCTGAGGTAAAAGAGAGGATGAGCAAAGGAAAGGCCAAAGGTTTTCGTAAGGATGAGCACGACACCTTATGGTTTGAGGATAGTGTACATGTACCCAATAATGCAGAGATCAGGAAGTTGATACTTCAGGAGGCTCATGACTCACCATACTCGATTCGCCCTGGAAACACCAAGATGTATTTGGACTTGAAGGAGCGTTTCTGGTGGACTGGTATGAAGAAGGATATTGCAGAGTATGTAGTCGTAGGTGATGTATGCCAGAGAGAGTAAGAGCGAGCTTGAAGCAGCAGGATTACTACAGCCTATGCCGATAACCGAATGGAAGTAGGATAATCTTGGCATGGATTTCATTATCGGATTTCCCAGAACCCGAACGGGATATGATTCTATCTGGGTAGTAGTTGATTCGCTTGACCAAAGTGGCTCACTTTATCCCAGTGAAAACCACCTATACAAGTGCAAAGTTGGCCAAGATATATTTGACCAGGATCGTATGTCCGCATGGAGTTCGAGGACCATCGTATCGGATAGAGGAACACAGTTTACCTCAAAGTTTTGGAATCAGCTGCACGGACTTTGGGTACTAGGCTAGAGTTGATACAACCTTTCATCCATGAGCAGATGGATATACCGAGAGAGTCAATCAGATTACGGAGGACATGTTGAGAGCGTGCGCTAGGTTATGGATCTAGTAGGGATGATAATCTACCTTACGCGGAGTTCTCATACAACAAAGGTTACCAAGTCGGTTTGAAGATGGCCCTTTTTAAGCTTTGTATGGGAGAAGGAGCGGACACGTTGATGTGGGATGAAGTTGGAGACCGTCAGTTGTTTGGACTAAATATGATCAAGGAGTCAGAAGAGAATGTTAAGTTGCTTGAGATAGGTGAAGGTAGCTCGATCCCAGGCAGAAGAGTTATGCAGACTCAAAAAACGCAAGGAGGTAGTCTATGAAATTGGCGACAGAGCATGTCTTCGTGTGTCCCCTCTGCGAGGAGTTAAACGATGTGGAGTTAAGGAAAAGTCAGCCCCGAGATTTGTAGGACCATACCGAGTTTTGGAGCATATGGGAGAAGTTACCAACAAGTTGGAGTCACCCGAAGGACTGTCAGGAGTTCATGATGTGTTTCACGTTTCCCAGTTGAAGAAGTGCCATGCAGAGATGGCCAATATTCCCCTGTAAGGACGCTTGACCCTGGAAAGGATAATGATGTTCCACGAAGTGGAGTATGGACTTCATAAGTATAAGTTTTATCTCGGTATGTGGGATATCCCACGAGGATGAAGAGATGAATTACTATTGGATATAAAGGAGGTATGATGATGGAAATATGGATCAATGGAAATTCCATGATGAATCTGAGTAATCACGTCTTAGTTTGGTACAAATAGAAGGAAGAAAGACAATACAATTGGATGTATTTTAAGTATGCCAGGAAGTTGTATGTTGGAATAATGATCAGAAGCCTGAGGATAAGTTCAAGGACTACAAGTGATGAGATGGGCCATAACCCACAGGCCCCAGGACCTGCCAAGAAGCAAGCACACTCTTTCTGAAGGAAAAACCCTGGAAGAAGTTATGATTTTATCGACAGACGATCCTATAGGAGTTTACGCAAAACCTGAGAGTTGTTAAGGAACGATAGATGTTTGTTTGGCTTGCAGAATCAATGGATTTATCCGAACTTGGTTCGTCGACAAGAGAAATTCTGCAATGCTTGTGAGAATGACCGAGTGTTAGAATGCGAGATTCGCTAAACCATGTACAAGGTAATGATTTGGGTGCGGGATGGATTGATCACCATACCGACTTACTCTTATTATTCGCTTTGCTATATGGGATGGTAAATCTGAGTGACTTACTTATAGTAGGGAGACGACAATCAAAACCTTGTTTAAACCTTAGAATGGTATAGGTATTTTTTCCCTTGTACACGGCAGTTGTTGCCAACCGTAGGTTATACGGTGACGTTCAATCCAGACCCATTTCCTGCAGGACAAACCATAAATTGTTGACCACCATGAGATATCGATAGTTGATTAGTATTGGCGCCAGACCTATCAGCTATGAAGACCCAGTCTCGGAATAACCTTACCAAGAAAAAAGGACAGAAGAATTGCGATAAAGGTTATGCCACTGCCAAAAGAGCCCAGAGAAGTAATTATCCAGAGGATCTGAGAAGACCGACATTGTCAGTAATAAGGATGGAGTATATGAGTTTTGATGGAACCGTAACCATGCTTCTAAGGGTGGTAGCACCCGAGACCCCCGGAGACGATCGATGGATTTTTTAAAAGACCCCAAACCTAACCTATTTCTTGCTAGCCTCTCCGAATCTCGAGGACGAGATTCCTTTTAAGGGTGGTAGGTTTGTAACATCCCAAAATTCTAAATTTTGGAATGTTATAATAAATAGATAGATTTGATTGTTGTGCGATTGATTGACTGGAAGTGAGTGAATTCGAAACTTTTTGAAAGTTATATGAGAGGGAATAAAAGGACTTTCCCAAACTTTCACTTTACTTTTATGATCCTCGTCAATTCAAATTCTTTTCATCACAAAACCCTGGAGAGAAGATAACATGGCTTCTTCCATTTTAAATAAATGAAAAGGGATTTGAAAATATTTGAATCTCATTTGGAAACATTACAAATTCTCAAACTTCAAGCAACTCAATGATTTTCATGAGAGAAGATAAAATGACTTCTTCAAAACATATGAAATATGAGTTGGGAGTTTAAAAGGATCAAATTTTAAAGTGCTTTCGGAAATTATTTTCAATTTGGAGTTATTTGGGTTTTATTCAAATTAATTTTCTCCAAAAATAAAATATATGGAAAATAGGGTAACATGATTCCCTACATCAGAAAATAGGAGAGAAATAAATTTAAATTAATTTTGGTATTTTTAAAATGATTTTTACTAGATTTTACTAGAGCAGAAGCACTCTTTGCTTTATTTGAATTTGTGTGTATTCTATTTGACTCTAGAAAAATGTTCAGCTTGTAGGAAACCTTTTTTTGAAAATTTTGATATATAATATGCCTATATAAATTCTATTTTGGTTTTATTTATTCAGATTTCCTTTTCTGTTTCTAAAAAAAACTGCGCGTGCGCCTCGGACTAACTGTCGCCCAGGTGCGCAGCATAGTAGCATTGGCGCTCCTTTGTTTTTTTTCCCTCCTCCTAAATGGGCCAGGCCCAACCAGCTTTTTCCTTCCAGTTTTTTTTCTTCCTTCATTGAAAAAAAACCAACACGTACACGTGTGCGGCCTGGCCGAAGTCTTAGCCCAATACGTATGATTTTTTTTGAAATTTATCTGCATATGTATACGTTTAGTCCCACATTGTCTAGCTTTTGACCCCTAGGCCTCTTTTCCACCAATAAATATAGACCCATAGAGCCTCCAAAAATCATCCGATTCGGGTTAAATCAATATTTTGGTTTGACTAGATTCCTTAAAGAAAAATATTTTTCTCCTCTTCGGCGCGACTTCTTCCCTCTCCGAAGTTGTCTTTTCTCTACCTTATAAAGGTATATTTCTTTGTATTTTTTCCATAGCTTATTTTTCTTCCGTAAAACAGCTTGGCCCTGATTTTTCAAATAGCCATAACTTTTTACTCATTCATCCAAGTTAGATAAAACCAGCGCCTATAGTTTTGTCTTGTTTTCACCTATCCAGTTAACATGTCACGTCAACTTTTTGAAATTTTCAAATTTCAAAATTTGTTCAGATTCATATTCAAACTTCTTTTGTTCATAACTTGAGTTCCGTAACTCTGTTTGAGTTGATTCTTTTTGCAAAGCGAAGCTCTTGACCTAAACTTTCTGATAAGGCCAAATTCACATAATTTTGGTACTGTTAGAAATTGTTTTATGTTGCAAGAGTTATTTGCTTGGTTTTGATGTTTTCTGATTTATTTCTTCGTTCTTTCCGATCTTTTGAGTGATTGCTTATGTGTGGTTACTATTGATTGCTTACGATAGATTGACCGGAGTGTGACGAGTAGAACTATCAAGAGTTTTGAGTGTGAATCATCTTCATCAACATTGCAGGCAAGTAACACTTTGATCATAGTTCTTCTCATACCCAGTTTTTATGCATTAGATCTATCCTCAAACACTTGCATGATTAGGATCTAATTAAATTGTGGGATGGGAAGTAGTTGAGGTAGTACCTATTACCTGTTTTACTATCAAACCCTTGGGAGTTACTTCTACGTTTTCTTATTATGCCATGCTATGCTAGTAGACGTGGATTGGGTGAGTGTATCCATGACAGATGTGATATTGTTATTTAATGGGTTATTTAAGGTGGCAACTTAAACACACATCTGGGTGGATTGAGGCACCTGGTTTCTATCAGGACTTGCCTGTATTTCTTCGGACCGCCACCAGGCCCAAAGGGATCATGAGATTATTCAAACTAGAAACTTCCGTGTGCAGCCACAAGCCATTATGGGCTCGCATAGTTGATTAAGTTGTGCGAACTCTTACGGGTAGACTAGCGATGTAGGGAAAGTAGGTGTACGGTCTACCCACATGTAAGGTGCTAGTGCTTCCGAAGACTATGTCTCGGTCATCCGTTTCTCAAACATCATGTAGTGCGAGAAATCCAACGGAGACGATCGAGTCTTGTGGGGAAAAGTGCATAAACCTCTGCAGAGTGTATAAACTAATCATGGTTAGTCGTGTCCCGGTTATGGACATCTTGAGTATCTAGTACTTGGATATCATGTGAATCTCATCATGTTACTTCTAACCAATATTGTTGGGTTTTTAATGAGTACTTTTAATTGGGATTGAGAATCTGTCAACCATTCTCAATGTTTCTAACCACCATGATAGTTAAATAAATTTATTCCTTTGCGGTAGGGAAAAATTGGCTTTTCATAAAAATCTGTAATCGTAGAGCTTTCCACCAGCCATATATGCATGTAGTATAGCTTATTCTTTCATTACTCTCTATGTGTTACCTTGCAAGCATATTCCATGTCTTGACCCGTTTCGGGCTGCAACTTTTCATGTTGCGAGACTTTTCGAACGACAGTAAGTGGTACGTTAGGGTTACGATTTCTACACTCAACTTTGCCGTTGGTGTTGATGGGAATCCACAACCTTGTTACTTCCGCTATTTTGGATTGAGGTAATAGTATTTACGTTACTTTATACATGTGATTTACCTCTGTTATAAATCCTCGAGTACTGTGTGTGTCAGCATACCGATCCAGGGATGACACTTAAGCACAGAAACTTGATCCATTCGGGTCGGGTCGCTACATTGATGATGTCTCCCTGGCAACGGCGCCAGAAATTCCTTTTGATGCGGCTTGAAGCTACGTCTGTATTTCCCCAAAGAGGAAGGGATGATGCAGCACAACAGCGGTAGGTATTTCCCTTGGTTATGAGACCAAGGTTATCGAACTAGTAGGAGAACCAAGCAACACAACGTAAACAGCCCCTGCACACAACTAACAAATACTCGCAACCCGACATGTAAAAGGGGTTGGCAATCCCTTTCGGGTAGCGGCGCCTCAAGATAGGCAAACGGACATGAATAATTTGTAGTAGATTGATAGATTGAACGCCAAATAAAATAAATAAGGATAAAATGCAGCGAGGTATTTTTGTATTTTTGGTTTAATAGATCTGAAAATAAAAGCAAAGGAAAAGTAGATCGCAAAGGAAAAGATATGAGAAAGAGACCCGGGGGCCGTAGGTTTCACTAGTGGCTTCTCTCGAGAAAAATAGAAAACGGTGGGTGAACCCCTCCGTGATGGTGTCTAGATTGGATCTGGTGGTTCTGGATGCTGCGGCGGCTGGAATTGATTTTTGTCGACTCCCCTAGGGTTTCTGGAATATTGGGTATTTATAGAGCAAAGAGGCGGTCCGGGGGGCACCCGAGGTGGGTGCAACCCACCAGGGCGCGCCCTGGTGGGTTGTGCTCCCCTCGGAGCACCCCCCAGGCGCTGCCTTGGCCCATTGGGTGTCTTCTAGTCCATCAAAAATCTCCGTGAAGTTTCGTTGCATTTGGACTCCGTTTGGTATTGATTTCCTGCGATGTAAAAAACGTGCAGAAAACAACAACTGGCACTTGACACTATGACAAAAACCATTCGTTAGCTTAGAATATTGATCGTTCAGTTTTATTGCTTTTGCTTTCTTCATGTCAAATACATATTCCTTCGACTATGAGATTATGCAACTCTCGGATACCGGAGGAATACCTTGTGTGCTATCAAACGTCACAATGTAACTGGGTGATTATAAGGATGCTCTACAGGTATCTCTGAAGGTGTTTGTTGGGTTGGCATAGGTCGAGATTAGGATTTGTCACTCCAAGTATCGGAGAGGTATCTCTGGGCCCTCTCGGTAATACACATCATAAGAAGCCTTACAAGCAATGTGACTAATGAGTTAGTTGTGGGATGATGTATTACGGAACGAGTAAAGAGACTTGTCGGTAACGAGATTGAACTAGGTATGAAGACACCGACGATCGAATCTCGGGCAAGTAACATACCGATGACAAAGGGAATAACGTATGATGTCATTACGGTTCGACCAATAAAGATCTTCGTAGAATATGTAGAAACCAATATGAGCATCCAGGTACCGCTATTTGTTATTGACCGGAGAAGTGTATCGGTCATGTCTACATAGTTCTCGAACCCGTAGGGTCTGCACGCTTAACGTTCGATGACGATTTTGTATTATATGAGTTATGTGATTTGGTGACCGAATGTTGTTTGGAGTCCCGGATGAGATCACGGACATGACGAGGAGTCTCGAAATGGTCGAGAGGTAAAGATTGATGTATAGGACGATGGTATTCGGACACCGGAAGTGTTTCGGGATGTACCGGGTACTTATCGGGTCACCGGAAGGGGTTCCGGGCACCCCCGGCAAAAGATATGGGCCTTATGGGCCAAGAGGGGAAACACACCTGCCACAAAGGGGCTGGTGCCCCCCATATGGGCTGGTCAAATTGGAGTAGAAAAGGGGAAGGAGGGAAGGAAAAAGGGAATCGGATTTCCCCTTCCCCCTCTTCGCTTCCTACTCCGAATAGGAATAGGAAAGAGGGGAGGCCGAATTGGGAGGACCCCAAGTACGATTCCTCCTACTTAGGGCGCCCCCTTCGCTTCCTCTCCTCCCCTCCAACCTATATATATATACGTGGGTGATGCACAGCTAGAACACACACCGACAATTGTTAGCCGTGTGTGGCGCCCCCCTCCACAGTTTACGCCTCTGGTCATATCTTCGTAGTGCTAAGGCGAAGCCCTGCGCGGATCAATTCTCCATCGCCATCACCACACCGTCGTGCTAACGGAACTCACATTCTTCCTCGACACCTTTGCTGGATCAAGAGTACGAGGGACGTCATCGAGATGAACGTGTGCAGAACTCGGAGGTGCCGTACATTCGGTGCTTGATCGGTCGGACCGAGAAGAAGTTCGACTACATCAACCACGTTGTCAAACGCTTCCGCTTTCGGTCTACTAGGATACATGGACACACTCTCCCCCTCTCATTGCTATGTATCTCCTAGATAGATCTTGCGTGAGCGTAGGATTTTTTTTGAAATTGCATGCTACGTTCCCAACAGTGCATCCGAGCCAGGTCTAAGCGTAGATGATATGCACGATAGAACACAAAGAGTTGTGGGCGGTGATCATCATACTACTTACCACCAATGTCTTATTTTGATTCGGCGGTTTGTTGGATGAAGCGGCCCGGACCAACCTTACATGACCATGTTCATGAGACCGGTTCCACCGACAGGCATGCAACTAGTTTTGCATAAAGGTGGCCGGCGGGTGTCTGTTTCTCCAACTTTAGTTGAATCGAATTTGACTGCGGCCGGTCCTTGTTGAAGGTTAAAATAGCAAACTTGATAAATAACCGTTGTGGTTTTGATGCGTAGGTAAGAACGGTTCTTACTAGAAGCCCGTAGCAGCCACGTAAACCTTGCAACAACAAATTAGAGGACGTCTAACTTGTTTTTGCAGGGCATGTTGTGATGTGATATGGTCAAGACATGATGTGATATACGTTATTTTATGAGATGATCATGTTTTGTAAAAGTTATCGGCAACTGGCAGGAGCCTTATGGTTGTCACTTTATTGTACGAAATGCAAACGCCATGTAATTGCTTTACTTTATCACTATGCGTTAGCGATAGTTGTAGAAGCAATAGTTGGCGAGATGACAACGACACTATGATGGAGATCAAGGTGTCAAGCCGATGACGATGGAAATCATGACGATGCTTTGGAGATGGAGATCAAAGGCACAAGATGATGATGGCCATATAATGTCACATATTTTGATTACATGTGACGTTTATCTTTTATGCATCTTATTTTGCTTAGTACATCGGTAGCATTATAAGATGATCCCTTACTAAAATTTCAAGGTATAAGTGTTCTCCCTGAGTATGTACCGTTGCGACAGTTCGTCGTGCCAAGACACCACGTGATGATCGGGTGTGATAAGCTCTGCGTTCACATACAACGGGTGCAAGACAATTTTGCACATACGGAATATTCGGGTTAAACTTGACCAGCCTAACATGTATAGACATGGCCTCAAACATTGGAGACCAAAAGGTCGAACGTGAATCATATAGTATATATGATCAACATAGAGATGTTCACCATTGAAAACTACTCCATCTCACGTGATGATCGGACATGGTTTAGTTGATATGGATCACGTGATCATTTAGATGACTTGAGGGATGTCTATCTAAGTGGGAGTTCTGATGTAATATGATTAATTGAACTTAATTTATCTTGAACATAGTCCTGATAGTATTTGCATGTTTATGTTGTAGATCATTAGCTCGCGTATAGCTCCCCTGTTTTATTTTTGATATGTTCCTATGTTGGGGAACTTAGTATTTCAAAAAAAATTGCCTACGATCACACAAGATCTACCTAGGAGAAGCATAGCAACGAGCGGGGAGAGTGTGTCCACGTACCCTCGTAGACCGAAAGCGGAAGCATTTAGTAACGCTGTTGATGTAGTCGATCGTCTTCGCGATCCAACCGATCCAAATACCGAACACACGGCACCTCCGCGATCTGCACACGTTCAGCTCGGTGACGTCCCTCGAACTCTTGATCCAGTTAAGGCCGAGGGAGAGTTTTGTTAGCACGACGGTGTGGTGACGGTGATGATGAAGTTAGCGGCGCAGGGCTTCGCCTAAGCACTACGATGATATGACCGAGGTGTTGAACTGTGGAGGGGGGCACCGCACACGGCTAAGAGATTGTCTGTTGTGCCTTTGGGGTGCCCCCCTGCCCCTGTATATAAAGGAGGGGAGGAGGAGGCCGGCCAACAAGGGGCGCGCCAGGGAGAGGGGAGTCCTACTAGGACTCCAGCCCTAGTAGGATTCGGCCCCACCCTTTTTTCCTTCTACCGGAGGGGGAAAGGGGGAAGGAGAGGGAGTAGGAGAAGGAAAGGGGGGGTGGCGCTCCCTTCCCAAGTCCAATTCAGCCTCCTCCCTTGTGGGGGGCGCACCAGTCCCTTGTGCGCTGGTTAGCCTCCCTCCTATGGCCCATAAGGCCCATATCTTTCCACGGGGGGTTACGGTAACCTCCCGGTACTCCGGAAAAATGCCTGAATCACTCGGAACCATTCCGATGTCCGAATACAACCTTCCAATATATGAATATTTACCTCTCGAACATTTCAAGTCTCCTCGTCATGTCTGTGATCTCATCCGGGACTCTGAACAAACTTCGGTACATCAAATCACATAACTCATAATACAAATCGTAATCGAATGTTAAGCGTGCGGACCCTACGGGTTCGAGAACTATGTAGACATGACCGAGACACATCTCCGGTTAATAACCAATAGCAGAACCTGGACGCTCATATTGGCTCCTACATATTCTACGTTAGATCTTTATCAGTCAAACCGCATAACAAATACATTGTTCCCTTTGTCATCGGTATGTTACTTGCCCGAGATTCGATCGTCGGTATCATCATACCTAGTTCAATCTCATTACCGGCAAGTCTCTTTACTCGTTCCGTAATACTTCACCCCGCAACTAACTCATTAGTCACATTGCTTGCAAGGCTTATAGTGATGAGCATTACCGAGAGGGCCTAGAGATACCTCTCCGATACACAGAGTGACAAATCCTAATCTCGATCTGTGCCAACCCAACAAACACCTTCGGAGACACCTGTAGATCATCTAGTTACGTTGTGACGTTTGATAGCACACAAGGTGTTCCTCCGGTATTCGGGAGTTGCATAATCTCATAGTCAGAGGAACATGTATAAGTCATGAAGAAAGCAATAGCAATAAAACTCAACGATCATAATGCTAAGATAATGGATGGGTCTTGTCCATCACATCATTCTCTAATGATGTGATCACGTTCATCAAATGACAACACATGTATATGGTCAGGAAACATAATCATCTTTGATTAACGAGCTAGTCAAGTAGAGGCATACTAGGGACACTCTGTTTTGTCTATGTATTCGCACATGTACTAAGTTTCCGGTTAATACAATTCTAGCATGAATAATAAAAATTTATAATGATATAAGGAAATATAAATAACAACTTTATTATTCCCTCTAGGGCATATTTCCTTCAGTCTCCCACTTGCACTAGAGTCAATAACCTAGTTCACATCGCCATGTGATTTAACACCAATAGTTCACATTACCATGTGATTAGTTCACATCGCCATGTGACTAATACCCAAAGGGTTTTACTAGAGTCAATAATCTAGTTCACATCGCTATGTGATTAACACCCAAAGAGTACTAAGGCGTGATCATGTTTTGCTTGTGAGAGAAGCTTAGTCAATGGGTCTGTCACATTCAGAGCCGTATGTATTTTGCAAATTTTCTGTGTCTACAATGCTCTGCATGGAGCTACTCTAGCTAATTGCTCCCACTTTCAATATGTATCCAAATTGAGACTGAGAGTCATCCGGATCGGTGTAAAAGCTTGCATCAGCTTAACTCTTTACGACGAACTCTTTATCACCTCTATAACCGAGAAATATCTCCTTAGTCTTCTAAGGATAATTTTGACCGCTGTAAGTGATCCAGTCCTGGATCACTATTGTACCCTCTTGCCAAACTCATGGTGAGGTTCACAATAGGTCTGGTACACAACATAGCATACTTCGTAGAACATATGACTGAGGCATAGGGAATGAATTTTCATTCTCTTTCTATTTTCTTCCGTGGTCGGGTTTTGAGTCTTTACTCAACTTCACACCTTGCAACACAGGCAAGAACTCTTTCTTTGACTGTTCCATTTTGAAAAACTTCAAAATCTTGTCAAGGTATGTACTCATTGAAAAAACTGATCAAGCATCTTGATCTATCTCTATAGATCTTGATGCTCAATATGTAAGCAGCTTCACCGAGGTCTTTCTTTGAAAAACTCCTTTCAAACACTCCTTTATGCTTTCCAGAAAAATTCTACATTATTTCCGATCAACAATATGTCATTCACATATACTTATCAGAAATGCTGTAGTACTCCCACTCACTTTCTTGTAAATACAGGCTTCACCGCAAGTTTGTATAAAACCATATGCTTTGATCACCTTATCAAAGCGTGTAGTCCAACTCTGAGATGCTTGCACCAGTCCATAGATGGACCGCTGGAGCTTGCACACTTTTTTAGCACCTTTAGGATTGACAAAACCTTCGTGTTGCATCATATACAACTCTTCTTTAAGAAATCCATTAAGGAATGTAGTTTTTGACATCCATTTGCCAGATTTCATGAAATGTGGCAATTGCTAACATGATTCGGACAGACTTTAAGCATCGATACGAGTAAGAAAATCTCATCGTAGTCAACATCTTGAACTTGTCAAAAAAACCTTTTCGACAAGTCGAGCTTTGTAGATAGTAACACTACTATCAGTGTCTGTCTTCCTCTTGAAGATCCATTTTATTCTCTATGGCTTGCCAATCATCGGGCAAGTCAACCAAAGTCCACACTTTGTTCTCATACATGGATCCCATCTCAGATTTCATGGCCTCAAGCCATTTCACGGAATCTGGGCTCATCATCGCTTCCTCATAGTTAGTAGGTTCATCATGGTCAAGTAACATGATTTCCAGAACAATATTACCGTACCACTCTGGTGCGGATCTTACTCTGGTTAGTAACTTGATCTGAAGTTTCGTGATCATCATCATTAGCTTCCTCACTAATTGGTGTAGGCATCACCGGAAATGATTTCTGTGATGAACTACTTTCCAACTCGAGAGAAGGTACAATTACCTCATCAAGTTCTACTTTCCTCCCACTCACTTCTTTCGAGAGAAACTCCTTCTCTAGAAAGGATCCATTCTAAGCAACGAATATCTTGCCTTCGGATCTGTGATAGAAGGTGTACCCAACAGTCTCCTTTGAGTATCCTATGAAGAACATTTCTCCGATTTGGGTTCGAGCTTATCAGGTTGAAGCTTTTTCACATAAGCATCGCAGCCCCAAACTTTAAAAAACGACAATTTGGGTTTCTTGCCAAACCACAATTCATATGGTGTCGGCTCAACAGACTAGATGGTGCCCTATTTAACGTGAATACATCTATATCTAATGCATTACCCCAAAACGATAGTGATAAATAGGTAAGAGACATCATAGATCGCACCATATCTAATTAAGTATGGTTATGACATTCGGACACACCATTACGCTATGGTATTCCAGGTGGCGTGAGTTGTGAAACTATTCCGCATTGTTTCAAATGAAGACCAAACTCGTAACTCAAATATTCACCTCCACGATCAGATCGTAGATATTTTCTTGTTACAATGATTTTCCACTTCACTCTGAAATTCTTTGAACTTTTCAAATGTTTTAGACTTATGTTTCATCAAGTAGATATACCCATATCTGCTCAAATCATCTGTGAAGGTCAGAAAATAATGATATCCGCCGCGAGCATCAACGGTCATCGGACCGCATACATCAGTATGTATTATTTCCAATAAGTCAGTTGCTCGCTCCATTGTTCCGGAGAACGGAGTCATAGTCATTTTTCCCATGAGGCATGGTTCGCAAGCATCAAGTGATTCATAATCAAGTGATTCCAAAAGTCCATCAAAATGGAGTTTCTTCATGCGCTTTATACCAATATGACCTAAACGACAGTGCCACATATAAGTTGCACTATCATTTATTAACTTTGCATCTTTTGGCTTCAATATTATGAATATGCGTATCACTACGATCGAGATTCAGTAAACCATTTGTATTGAGTGTATGACCATAGAAGGTTTAATTCATGTAAATAGAACAACAATTATTCTTTGATTTAAATGAATAACTGTATTGCAATAAACATGATCCAATCATATTCATGCTCAACGCAAACACCAAATAACATTTATTTTAGGTTGAACACTAATCCCGAAGGTAAAGGGAGTGTGCGATGGTGATCTTATCAACCTTGGAATCACTTCCAACACACATCGTCACCTTGCCCTCAACTAGTCTTTGTTCATTTTGTAACTCCTGTTTCGAGTTACTAATCATAGCAACTGAACCAGTATCAAATACCAAGGGGCTACTATGAACACTAGTAAAGTACACATCAATAACATGTATATCATATATACTTTTGTTCACTTTGCCATCCTTCTTATCCGCCAAGTATTTGGGGCAGTTCCGCTTCTAGTGACCATTTCCTTCGCAGTAGAAGCACTCAATTTCAGGCTTGGGTCTAGCTTTGGGCTTCTTCATGAAAGTGGCAACTTGCTTGCCATTGTTCTTGAAGTTCCCCTTTCTTTCCCTTGCCCTTTTACTTGAAACTAGTGGTCTTGTCAATCATCAACATTTGATGCTTTTCTTGATTTCTACCTTCGTCAATTTCAGCATCACGAAGAGCTCGGGAATCATTTTCGTCATCCCTTGCATATTATAGTTCATCATGAAGTTCCAGTAACTTGGTGATACTGACTAGAGAACTCTGTCAATCACTATCTTATCTGGAGGATTAACTCCCACTTGATTCAAGCGATTGTAGTACTCAGACATTCCGAGCACATGCTCACTAGCTGAGCTATTCTCCTCCATTTTATAGGCAAAGTACTTGTCAAAGGTCTCATACCTTTCGACATGGGCATGAGTCTGAAATACTAATTTCAACTTTTGGAACATCTCATATGCTCCGTGGCATTCAAAATTTCTTTGAAGCCCCGATTCTAAGCCGTAAAGCATGGTGCACTAAACTATCAAGTAGTCATCATATCGAGCTTGCCAAACGTTCATAACGTCTGCATCTGCTCCTGCAATCGGTCTGTCACCTAGCGGTGCATCAAGGACATAATTCTTCTGTGAAGCAATGAGGATAATCCTCAGATCACGGATCCAATCCACATCATTACTACTAACATCTTTAAAGTTAGTTTTCTCTAGGAACATATAAAAAATAAAACAGGGGAGCTAAAAGCGAGCTATTGATCTACAACATAGATATGCAAATACTATCAGGACTAAGTTCATGATAAATTAAAGTTCAATCAATCATATTACTTAAGAACTCCCACTTAGATAGACATCCCTCTAGTCATCTAAATGATCACGTGATCCAAATCAACTAAACCATGTCCGATCATCACGTGATATGGAGTAGTTTTCAATGGTGAACATCACTATGTTGATCATATCTACTATATGATTCACGCTCAACATTTTGGTCTCCAGTGTACTGAGGCCATATCTGCATATGCTAAGCTCGTCAAGTTTAACCCGAGTATTTTGCGTGTGCAAAACTGGCTTGCACCCTTTGTATGTGAACGTAGAGCTTATCACACCCGATCATCACGTGGTGTCTC
The DNA here is from genome assembly GCA_021605205.1 of Aegilops longissima. Classification (NCBI taxonomy): domain Eukaryota; kingdom Viridiplantae; phylum Streptophyta; class Magnoliopsida; order Poales; family Poaceae; genus Aegilops; species Aegilops longissima. Next base: position 508,877,420 of record CM038677.1, read on the forward strand.
AGCACGAAGAACTGTCGCAGCGGTGCATACTCAGGGAGAACACTTATACCTTGAAATTTTAGTAAGGGATCATCTCATAATGCTACCGTCGTACTAAGCAAAATAAGATGGATAAAGGATAACATCACATGCAATCAATATAAGTGATATGATATGGCCATCATCATCTTGTGCCTTTGATCTCCATCTCCAAAGCACCGTCATGATCACCATCGTCACCGGCGCGACACCTTGATCTCCATCGTAGCATCGTTTTCGTCTCGCCGACTATTGCTTCTACGACTATCGCTACCGCTTAGTGATAAAGTAAAGCAATTACATGGCGATTGCATTTCATACAATAAAGCGACAACCATATGGCTCCTACCAGTTGCCAATAACTGTGTTACAAAACATGATCATCTCATACAATAAAATTTAGCATCATGTCTTGACCATATCACATCACAACATGCCCTGCAAAAACAAGTTAGACGTCCTCTACTTTGTTGTTGCAAGTTTTACGTGGCTGCTTGATACGTCTCCGTCGTATCTATAATTTTTGATTGTTCCATGCCAATATTCTATAACTTTTACATACTTTTGGCAACTTTTATACTATTTTTGGGACTAACATATTGATTCAGTGCCCAGTGCTAGTACCTGTTTGTTGCATGTTTTTTGTTTTGCAGAAAATCCATAACAAATGGAGTCCAAACGGGATAAAAACTGACGGAGATTTTTTTTGGAATATATGTGATTTTTTGGAAGAAGAATGAATGCGAGATGATGCCCGAGGGGGCCACGAGGTAGGGGGCGCGTCCCTGACTCTCATGGACACCCCGTAAGGCGGTTGGAGCCCTTCTTTCGCTGCAAGAAAGCTAATATCCGGATAAAATCATGTTCAAATTTCAATCCAATCGGAGTTACGGATCTCCGGGAATATAAGAAACGGTGAAAGGGCGGAATCACGAACGCAGAAACAGAGAGAGATAGAGAGACAGATCAAATCTCGGAGGGGCTCTCGCCCCTCCGCCACCATGGAGGCCATGAACCAGAGGGGAAACCCTTCTCCCATCTAGGGAGAAGGCCAAGGAAGAAGGAGAAGGAGGGGGGCTCTCTCCCCCTCGCTTCCGGTGGCGCCGGAACGCCGCCGGGGCCATCATCGTCACGTAATCTACACCAACACCTCCATCATCTTCACCAACACCTTCATCACCTTCCCCCATCTATCTACAGCGGTCCACTCTCCCGCAACCCGCTGTACCCTCTACTTGAACATGGTGCTTTATGCTTCATATTATTATCCAATGATGTGTTGCCATCCTATGATGTCTGAGTAGATTTTCATTGTCCTATCGGTAATTGATGAATTGCTATGATTTGTTTAATTTCCTTGTGGTTATGTTGCTGTCCTTTGGTGCCCATCATATGAGCGCGTGCGTGGATCACACCATAGGGTTAGTTGTATGTTGATAGGACTATGTATTGGAGGGCAAGAGTGACAGAAGCTTCAACCTAGCATAGAAATTGATGCATACGGGATTGAAGGGGGACCAATATATCTTAATGTTATGGTTGGGTTTTACCTTAATGAACGTTAGTAGTTGCGGATGCTTGCTAATAGTTCCAATCATAAGTGCATAGAATTCCAAGTCAGGGATGACATGCTAGCAGTGGCCTCTCCCACATAAAACTTGCTATCGGTCTAGTAAAGTAGTCAATTGCCTAGGGAAAATTTCGCAACTCCTACCACCACTTTTCTACACTCGCTATAATAACTTTATTGCTTCTCTATCTAAACAGCCCATAGTTTATATTTACATGCTCTTTATATTCTTGCAAACCTATCCAACAACACCTACAAAGTACTTCTAGTTTCATACTTGTTTTAGGTAAAGCGAACGTTAAGCGTGCGTAGAGTTGGATCAGTGGTCGATAGAACTTGAGGGAATATTTGTTCTACCTTTAGCTCCTCGTTGGGTTCAACACTCTTACTTATCGAAAGAGGCTACAATTGATCGACTATACTTGTGGGTTATCAAGACCTTTTTCTGGCGCTGTTGCCAGGAAGTTATAGCGTGGGGTGAATATTCTCGTGTGTGCTTGTTTATTTTATCACTTAGTAGTTTTTATTTTGTTCTCTTGTTTTCTATCTTCAGTTATGGGTAGGAAATGCAAAATACCAAAAAAACTAGTTGTACCTACTACCCCAATGGTTGAAGAACCACTCAAAATCTATCACACTCCTGAAGCTTTTTACTGGGATCATCTTCGATCCCTATGTGCTCGTGCTGAAACCCCAACTAGCTTAGTTGAGGGCAAATCTTTAGATGAGCATGCTTGTTATGTGCGACACCGCTTATCTCAAAAAGGGAAACTTTTACTGGATCAAATCATAGTTTGCAGTGCTATGCTTGGAATTTATGTGAAATATATGATTTTACTTGCTGTTCTGAAGACCCTAAGAAACACCTTCCCTACCAATGTGAGTTCAGTGATAATGGAATCGTATCTTCGTATGCTAAGGGTGTTTATAATTACTATGATGTTCAACAAATTGAAGTATTTGTTGCTTTTAAGGGTGCTTATGAAATTGCTTCTTTGATTGGAAAGTATGATGCTACTCTCTACAAATCTAAATTTTTTTCCATACTTAAATATTGTTATGATAATTATGCTTCTAATGCCTATGTTAAACCATATATTGAGGACTCCTCCGCTGTCCAAGAAGAGACTAATATTTTGCAGGAGTCTATGGAAGAAGGAATTGATGAAACTGTGGGCTCATTGGATGAAAAAGATGATGAGGAGAGCGAAGAACAAAAGGAGGAAGAGCGGATTAGCTTCCCGTGCCCACCTTCTAATGAGATTAACTCTTCAACTCATACATTGTTTAATTTCCCTTCGTGCTTACCGAAGGATGAATGCTATGATGATTGTTATGATTCCATCGATTCTTTTGAAATATCCCTTTTTGATGATGCTTGCTATGCTTGTGCCAAGATGCTAATATGAATTATGCTTATGGAGATGAACTTGCTAAAGTTCCTTATGTTAAGAATGAAATAGTTGCTATTGCACCCACACATGATAGTCCTATTATCTTTTTAAATTCTCCCAACTACACTATATCGGAGAAGTTTGTGCTTATTAAGGATTATATTGATGGGTTGCTTTTTACTACTACACATGATGATTTTGATAGATATAATATGCATGTGCTTCCTGATCCTACTTGCAATTATTATGATAGAGGAACTACATCTCCGCCCCTCCATGTTTCCAATATGATAAAATCGCAAGAAATTGTTTATACTATGCATTGGCCTTTACTTGATGTTCATGAATTGTTCTTGTATGACATGCCGATGCATAGGAGAGAGTTAGACTTTGTAATTGCTTGATATATATTGCTTTGTGCTCACTACTAAATCACAAATTATTGTTAATTAAAATTGGCTTTGATATACCTTGGGATCCGGGTGGATCCATTACTTGAGCACTATATGCCTAGCTTAATGGCTTTAAAGAAAGCGTTGCCAGGGAGACAACCCAGAAGTTTTAGAGAGTCATTTATATCTTTTGATTGCTTTTATATAGTTTAAAAACAAAAAAATAAAGAGGTGAACCCAAAACTTTTCAAAAAGGAAAGTGAAAGTGAGAGAGACAAGCATTGTTGAAGTGGGGGAGCTCCTTGAACTTTGTTCATGCCCAAGGAAACTTTGTGAATCTTGCTTACAGAAATATTTCAACAAAAATAATTATACCCTTGTACAATTCCATTGTATTATAAAAATAATGTGCCAAGGTTTGCCTTTAGGATGTTTAGATCGTTTGTTGGTTTGTGCGATGCAAAACTGAAACTTTGGCTGTAGTGCGCGATTTTTTATTTTTTACTGGATCGTCAAACGGTTCTGAAACTTTTTGCAATGTCTTTCTATACAAATTTTTTATTTTTACTAATTATTTCAGAATTTTTGGAGTAACAGAAGTATGGTGAATGTTCAGATTACTACAGACTGTCCTGTTTAAGACAGATTCTGTTTTTGATGCATTATGTTGCTTGTTTTGATGAAACTATCGATCCTATCGGTGGTATAAGCCATGGAATAATTATATTAGAGTAGATAAATTGCAAAAAAAAAATATGAATTGGTTTGCAACAGTACCTAGAGTAGTGATTTGCTTTATTATACTAACGGATCTTACCGAGCTTTCTGTTGAGTTTTGTGTGGATGAAGTGTTCGAAGATCGAGGATGTCTCGATGTGAGGAGAAGGAGGAGAGGCAAGAGCTCAAGCTTGGGGATGCCCAAGGCACCCCAAGTAAATATTCAAGGATACTCAAGCGTCTAAGCTTGGGGATGCCCCAGAAGGCATCCCATCTTTCTTCAACAAGTATCGGTATGATTCGGATTCGTTTCGTTCATGCGATATGTGCAAATCTTGGAGCATCTTTTGCATTTAGTTTTCACTTTTCTTTTATGCACCATGCTGGTAGGAGATAGTCCTTGGTTGATTTATAGAATGCTCTTTGCACTTCACTTAAATCTTTTGAGTATTGCTTTATAGAATGCTTCATGTGCTTCGCTTATATCATTTGAAGTGTGGATTGCCTGTTTCTCTTCACATAGAAAACCACCATTTGTAAAATGCTCTTTTGCTTAACTTATATTTGTTAGAGCATGGACATATCTTTTGTAGAAAGAATTAAACTCTCTTGCTTCACTTATATCTATTTAGAGAGATGACAGGAATTGGTCATTCACATGGTTAGTCATAAAGTCGTACATAAAACTTGTAGATCACTGAATATGTATGTTTGATTCCTTGCAATAGTTTTGCAATATAAAGGTGGTGATATTAGAGTCGTTCTAGTGAGTAATTGTGGATTAGTAGAAATACTTGTGTTGAGGTTTGTGATTCCCGAAGCATGCACGTATGGTGAACCGTTATGTGATGAAGTTGGAGCGTGATTTATTTTTTGATTGTCATCCTTTGTGTGGAGGTCGGGATCGCGCGATGGTTAACTCCTACCAACCCTTCCCCTAGGAGCATGCGTGTAGTACTTTGTTTTGATGGCTAATAAATTTTTGCAATAAGTATGTGAGTTCTTTATGACTAATGTTGAGTCCATGGATTATACGCACTCTCACCCTTCCATCATTGCTAGCCTCTTCGGTACCGTGCATTGCCCTTTCTCACCTCGAGAGTTGGTGCAAACTTCGCCGGTGCATCCAAACCTCGTGATACGATACGCTCTATCACACATAAGCCTCCTTATATCTTCCTCAAAACAGCCACCATACCTACCTATTATGGCATTTCCATAGCCATTCCGAGATATATTGCCATGCAACTTCCATCATCGTCAAATACATGACTTGAGCATTCATTGTCATATTGCTTTGCATGATTGTAAGACAGCTAGCATGATATTTTCATGGCTTCTCCGTTTTTTGATGTCTTTGCTATGCTAGATCATTGCACATCCTGGTACACTGCCAGAGGCATTCATATAGAGTCATATCTTTGTTCTAGATATCGAGTTGTAATATTGAGTTGTAAGTAAATAAAGTGTGATGATCATCATTATTAGAGCATTGTCCCATGTGAGGAAAGGATGATGGAAGCTATGATTCCCTCACAAGTTGGGATGAGTCTCCGGACTTTATGAAAAAAAAAGAGGCCAAAGAATCCCAAATAAAAAAGAGAGGCCAAAGAAGCCCACCAAAAAATAAAAAATAAATGAGAGAAAATATAGAAGGGACAATGTTACTATCCTTTTACCACACTTGTGCTTCACAGTAGCACCATGTTCTTCATATAGAGAGTCTCTTGAGTTATCACTTTCATATACTAGTGGGAATTTTCATTATAGAACTTGGCTTGTATATTCCGATGATGGGCTTCCTCAAATGCCCGAGGTCTTCATGAGCAAGCAAGTTGGATGCACCCCCACTTAGTTTTCAGTTTGATCTTTCATACACTTATAGCTCTTAGTGCATCCGTTGCATGGCAATCCCTACTCCTCACATTGACATCAATTGATGGGCATCTCCATAGCCCGTTGATTAGCCGCGTCGATGTGAGACTTTGTCCTTTTTGTCTTCTCCACACAACCTCCACCATTATATTCTATTCCACCTATAGTGCTATATCCATGGCTCACGCCCATGTATTGCGTGAAAGTTGAAAAAGTTTGAGAATACTAAAGTATGAAACAATTGCTTGGCTAAAACCGGGGTTGTGCATGATTTAAATACTTTGTGTGGTGAAGATGGAGCATAGCCAGACCATATGATTTTGTAGGGATAACTTTGTTTGGCCATGGTATTTTGAAAAGACATGGCTGCTTTATTAGTATGCTTGAAATATTACTGTCTTAATGTCAATCGATAGACTATTGCTTTGAATCACTCGTGTCTTAATATTCATGCCATGATTAGATTACATGATCAAGATTATCCTAGGTAGCATTCCACATCAAAAATTATCTATTTTATCATTTACCTACTCGAGGACGAGCAGGAATTAAGCTTGGGGATGCTGACACGTCTCCGTCGTATCTATAATTTTTGATTGTTCCATGCCAATATTCTATAATTTTTACATACTTTTGCCAACTTTTTATACTATTTTTGGGACTAACATATTGATCCAGTGCCCAGTGCCAGTTCCTGTTTGTTGCATGTTTTTTGTTTCGCAGAAAATCCATATCAAACGGAGTCCAAACGGGATAAAAACTGACGGAGATTTTTTTGGAATATATGTGATTTTCTAGAAGAAGAATCAACGTGAGACGATGCCCGAGGGGGCCACGAGGCAGGAGGGCGCACTCCTGACCCTCGTGGACACCCCGTAAGGCGGTTGGAGCCCTTCTTTCGCCGCAAGAAAGCTAATATCCGGATAAAAATCATGTTCAAATTTCAATCCAATCGGAGTTACGGATCTCAGGGAATATAAGAAAGGGTGAAAGGGCAGAATTAGGAACGCAGAAATAGAGAGAGACAGAGGGACATATCCAATCTCAGAGGGGCTCTCGCCCCTCCACCGCCATGGAGGCCATGGACCAGAGGGGAAACCCTTCTCCCATCTAGGGAGAAGGCCAATGAAGAAGGAGAAGGAGGGGGGCTCTCTCCCCCTCGCTTCCGGTGGTGCCAGAACGCCGCCGGGGCCATCATCGTCACCGCAATCTACACCAACACCTCTGTCATCTTCACCAACATCTTCATCACCTTCCCCCATCTATCTATTGCGGTCCACTCTCCCGCAAACCGCTGTACCCTCTACTTGAACATGGTGTTTTATGCTTCATATTATTATCCAATGATGTGTTGCCATCCTATGATGTCTGAGTAGATTTTCGTTGTCCTATCGGTACTTGATGAATTGCTATGGTTGGTTTAATTTGCTTGTGGTTATGTTGTTGTCCTTTGGTTCCCATCATATGATCGCGCGCGTGGATCACACCATAGGGTTAGTTGTATGTTGATAGGACTAAGTATTGGAGGGCAAGAGTGACAGAATCTTCAACCTAGCATAGAAATTGATGCATATGGGATTGAAGGGGGACCAATATATCTTAATGCTATGGTTGGGTTTTACCTTAATGAACGTTAGTAGTTGCGGATGCTTGCTAATAGTTCCAAACATAAGTGCATAGAATTCCAAGTCAGGGATGACATGCTAGCAGTGGCCTCTCCCACATAAAACCTGCTATCGGTCTAGTAAAGTAGTCAATTACCTAGGGACAATTTCGCAACTCCTACCACCACTTTTCCACACTCGCTATACTAACTTTATTGCTTATTTATGTAAACATCCCCTAGTTTATATTTACGTGCTCTTTATATTCTTGCAAACCTATCCAACAACACCTACAAAGTACTTCTAGTTTCATACTTGTTTTAGGTAAAGCGAACGTTAAGCGTGCGTAGTGTTGTATCGGTGGTCGATAGAACTTGAGGGAATATTTTTTCTACCTTTAGCTCCTCATTGGGTTCGACACTCTTACTTATCGAAAGAGGCTACAATTGATCCCCTATACTTGTTGGTTATCACTGCTATGGGCTGAGCAAGAACCGTTCTTACCTACGCATCAAAACCACAATGATTTTTCATCAAGTATGTGTTGTTTTAACCTTCAACAAGGACCGGGCGTAGCCACACTCGATTCAACTAAAGTTGGAAAAACTGACACCCGCCAGCCACCTGTGTGCGAAGCACGTCGGTAGAACCAGTCTCGCGTAAGAGGACGCGTAATGTCGGTTCAGGCCGCTTCATCCAACAATACCGCTGAATCAAAGTATGACATGCTGGTAAGCAGTATGACTATTATCGCCCACAACTCACTTGTGTTCTACTCATGCATATAACATTTACGCATAAACCTGGCTCGGATGGCACTGTTGGGAACGCAGTAATTTCAAAAAAGTTCCTACGCACACGCAAGATCATGGTGATGCATACGAACGAGGGGGAGAGTGTTGTCTACGTACCCTCGCAGACCGTAAGAGGAAGCATTATAACAACGCGATTGATGTAGTTGTACGTCTTCACGATCGAACGATCCTAGCACCGAAGGTACGGCACCTCCGCGATCTGCACACGTTCGGCTCGGTGACGTCTCACGAACTCACGATCCAGTATAGTGTCGGGGAAGAGCTTCGTCAGCACGATGGCGTGATGACGGTGATGATGAAGCTACACCAGCGCAGGGCTTCGCCTAAGAACTACGACGATATGACCGAGGTGGATTATGGCGGCGGGGGGCACCGCACACGACTAAGAGATCAAGGATCAACTTGTGTGTCTATGGGGTGCCCCCTCCCCCGTATATAAAGGAGTGGAGGAGGGGGAGGGCCGTACCTCCTAGGGCGCGCCCCATGGGGAGTCCTACTCCCACCGGGAGTAGGATTCCCCCCTTCCCTAGTTGGACTAGGAGTGGAATGAAGGGGAAGGAAGGAGGAAGGAAAGGGGGGGGCCGGCCCCCCTCCCAATTCGGATTGGGCTTGGGGGGGGGGGGCGCCCCCTCCTTTGCTCCCTTCTCCTCTCTCCAACTATGGCCCAAAAAGGCCCATATACCTCCCGGGGGGTTCCGGTAACCTCCTCGTACTCCGGTATATGCCTGATCTCACCCGGAACCATTCCGATGTCCAAATAGTTGTCCAGTATATCGATCTTTATGTCTCGACCATTTCAAGACTCCTCGTCATGTCCGTGATCATATCTGGGACTCCGAACTACCTTTGGTACATCAAAACACATAAACTCATAATACCGATCGTCACCTGACGTTAAACGTTTGGACCCTACGGGTTCGAGAACTGTGTAGACATAACCGAGACTCATCTCCGGTCAATAACCAATAGCGGAACCTGGATGCTCATATTGGTTTCTACATATTCTACGAATATCTTTATCAGTCAAACCGCATAACAACATATGTTGTAGTACTCAGATATTCTGAGCACATGCTCACTCGTTGAGCTATTCTCCTCCATCTTGTAGGCAAAATACTTGTCAGGGGTCTCATACCTCTCGACTCGGGCATGAGTCTTAAATACAAATTTCAGCTCTTGGAACATCTTACATGTTCCATGGCGTTCAAAACGTTTTTTAAGTCCCGGTTCTAAGCTGTAAAGCATGGTGCACTAAACTATCAAGTAGTCATCATATCGAGCTTTGCCAAATATTCATAACGTCTGCATCTGCTCCTGCAATAGGTTTGTCACCTAGCGGTGCATTAAGGACATAATTCTTCTGTGCAGCAATGAGATAATCCTCAGATCACGGACATAGTCCGCATCATTGCTACTATCATCTTTCAACATAGTGTTTTTCTCTAGGAACATATCAAAAATAAACGGGGAGCTACATCGTGAGCTATTGATCTACAACATAGTTATGCAAATACAATCAATACTAAGTTCATGATAAATTAAAGTTCAATTAATCATATTACTTAAGAACTCCCACTTAGATAGACATCCCTCTAGTCATCTAAATGATCACGTGATCCATATCAACTAAACCATGTCCGATCATCACGTGAGATGAAGTAGTTTTCAATGGTGAACATCACTATGTTGATCATATCTACTATATGATTCACGCTCGACCTTTCGGTCTCAGCGTTCCGAGGCCATATCTGCATATGCTAGGCTCGTCAAGTTTAACCCGAGTATTCTGCATGTGCAAAACTGGCTTGCACCCGTTGTATGTGAATGTAGAGCTTATCACACCCGATCATCACGTGGTGTCTCGGCACGACGAACTGTCGCAACGGTGCATACTCAGGGAGAATACTTATACCTTGAAATTCAGTGAGAGATCATCTTATAATGCTACCACCGTACTAAGCAAAATAAGATGCATAAATGGATAAACATCACATGCAATCAAATGAGTGATCATATGGCCATCATCATCTTGTGCCTTTGATCTCCATCTCCAAAGCACCGTCACGATCACCATCGTCACCGGCGCGACACCTTGATCTCCATCGAAGCATCCTTGTCGTCTCGCCAACTATTGATTCTACGACTATCGCTACCACTTAGTGATAAAGTAAAGCAATTACATGGCGGTTGCATTTCATACAATAAAGCGACAACCATATGGCTCCTGCCAGTTGCCGATAACTGTTACAAAACATGATCATCTCATAAAACAAATTATATATCATCACGGCTTGACCATATCACATCGCAGCAAGCCCTGCAAAAACAAGTTAGACGTCCTCTACTTTGTTGTTGCAAGTTTTACGTGGCTGCTACGGGATTCTAGCAAGAACCGTTCTTACCTACGCATCAAAACCACAACGATTTTTCGTCAAGTGTGTTGTTTTAACCTTCAACAAGGACCCGACGTAATTCAACTAAAGTTGGAGAAACAGACACCCACTAGCCACCTGTGTGCGAAGCACGGTGGTAGAACCAGTCTCATGAACGCGGTCATGTAATGTCGGTCTGGGCCGCTTCATCCAACAATACCACCGAATCAAAGTATGACATGCTGGTAAGCAGTATGACTATTATCACCCACAACTCTTTGTGTTCTACTCGTGCATATAACATCTACGCATAGACCTAGCTCGGATGACACTGTTGGGGAACATAGTATTTAAAAAAAATTGCCTATGACCACACAAGATCTATCTAGGAGAACCATAGCAACGAGCTGGGTGAGTATGTCTACGCACCCTCGTAGACCGAAAGCGGAAGCGTTTAGTAACGCGGTTGATGTAGTCGATCGTCTTCGCGATCCAACCGATCCAAGTACCGAACACACGGCACCTCCACGATCTACACACGTTCAGCTCGGTGACGTCCCTCCAACTCTTGATCCAGTTAAGGCCGAGGGAGAGTTTTGTCAGCACGACGACAAGGTGACGGTGATGATGAAGTTACCGGCGCAGGGCTTCGCCTAAGCACTACGACGATATGACCAAGGTGTTGAACTGTGGAGGAAGGCACCACACACGGCTAAGAGATTGTCTGTTTGTGCCTTTGGGTGCCCCCCTGCCCTTGTATATAAAGGAGGGGAGGAGGAGGCCGGCCAAAAAGGGGCGTGCTAGGGAGAGGGGAGTCCTACTAGGACTCCAGTCCTAGTAGGATTCGGCCCCAGCCTTTTTTCCTTCTATCGGAGGGGGAAAATAGGAAGGAGAGGGAGTAGGAGAAGGAAAGGGGATGGCGCCCCCTTCCCAAGTCCAATTCGGCCTCCTCCCTTGTGGGGGGCGCACCAGCCCCTTGTGGGTTGGTTAGCCTCCCTGCTATGGCCCATAAGGCCCATATCTTTCCTCGGGGGGTTCCGGTAACCTCCCGGTACTCCGGAAAAATGCCCGAATCAGTCGGAACCATTCCGATGTCCGAATGCAACCTTCCAATATATGAATCTTTACCTCTCGGCCGTTTCGAGACTCCTCGTCATGTCCGTGATCTCATCTGGGACTCCGAACAAACTTAGGTACATCAAATCACATAACTCATAATACAAATCATCATCGAATGTTAAGCGTGCGGACCCTACTGGTTCGAGAACTATGTTGACATGAACGAGACACATCTCCGGTCAATAACCAATAGCGGAACCTGGATGCTCATATTGGCTCCTACATATTCTACGAAGATCTTTATCGGTCAACCCGCATAACAACATACGTTGTTCCCTTTGTCATCGGTATGTTACTTGCCCGAGATTCGATCATCGATATCATCATACCTAGTTCAATATCGTTACTGGCAAGTCTCTTTACTCGTTCCGTAATACTTCATCCGGCAACTAACTCATTAGTCACATTGCTTGCAAGGCTTATAGTGATGAGCATTACCGAGAGGTCCCAGAGATACCTCTCCGATACACGGAGTGAAAAATCCTAATCTTGATCTATGCCAACCCAACAAACACCTTCGGAGACACCTATAGAGCATCTTTATAATCACCCAGTTACGTTGACGTTTGATAGCACACAAGGTGTTCCTCCGGTATTCCGGAGTTTCATAATCTCATAGTCAGAGGAACATGTATAAGTCATGAAGAAAGGAATAGAAATAAAACTCAACAATCATAATGCTAAGCTAACGGATGGGTCTTGTCCATCATATCATTCTCTAATGATGTGATCCCATTCACAAAATGACAACACATGTCTATGGTCAGGAAACATAACCATCTTTGATTAACAAGCTAGTCAAGTAGAGGCATACTAGGGACACTCTGTTTTGTCTATGTATTCACACATGTACTAAGTTTCCGGTTAATACAATTCTAGCATGAATAATAAACATTTATCATGATATAAGGAAATATAAATAACAACTTTATTATTGCCGCTAAGGCATATTTCCTTCATCCTAGAGAAAACTAAGTTGAAATATGATAGTAGAAATGATGTGGACTGGGTCCGTGATCTGAGGATTATCTTCATTGCTGCACAGAAGAATCATGGCCTTGATGCACCACTAGGTGACGAACCTGTTGCAAGATCAGATGCAGATGTTATGAATATTTTACAAGCTCGGTATGATGACTACTTGATAGTTTAGTGCACCATGCTTTACGGCTTAGAACCGGGACTTCAAAAATGTTTTGAACGCCATGGAGCATATGAGATGTTCCAAGAAGCTGAAAATGATATTTCAGACTCATGCCCGTGTTAAGAGGTATGAGACCTCTGACAAGTACTTTGCCTACAAGATGGAGGAGAATAGCTCAGCTAGTGAGCATGTGCTCAGAATGTCGGGTACTACAATCGCTTGAATCAAGTGGGAGTTAATCTTCCGGATAAGATAGTGATTGACAGAGTTCTCTAGTCACTATCACCAAGTTACTAGAACTTGGTGATGAACTATAATATTCAAGGTATGACGAAAATGATCCCCAAGCTCTTTGCGATGCTGAAATCAGCGAAGGTAGAAATCAAGAAATAGCATCAAGTGTTGATGGTTAACAAGACCACTAGTTTCAAGAAAAAGGGCAAGCGAATGGGATGGAAACTTCAAAAAGAATGGCAAGAAAGTTGCCACTACCATGAAGAAGCCCAAAGCTAGATCCAAGCCTGAAACTGAGTGCTTCTACTGCAAAGGAAATGGTCACTGGAAGTGGAGCTGCCCTAGATACTTGACGGATAAGAAGGATGGCAAAGTGAACAAAGGTATATTTGATATACATGTTATTGATGTGTACTTTACTAGTGTTTATAGCAACCCCTTGGTATTTGATACTGGTTCAGTTGCTAAGAGTAGTAACTTGAAATAGGAGTTGCAAAATAAACAGAGACTAGTTAAGGACGAGGTGACGATGTGTGTTGGAAGTAATTCCAAGGTTGATACGATCACCATCGCACACTCCCTCTACCTTCGGGATTACATTTGAACCTAAATAAATGTTATTTGGTGTTTGCGTTGAGCATTAATATGGTTAGATCATGTTTATTGCAATACGGTTATTCATTTAAGTCAGAGAATAATTGTTGTTCTGTTTATATGAATTAAACCTGTTGGGGAACGTAGTATGCAATTTAAAAAAAATCCTATGATCACGCAAGATCTATCTAGGAGATGTATAGCAATGAGAGGGGGAGAGTGTGTCCACATACCCTCGTAGACCGAAGCGGAAGCATTAGATTAACGCGGTTGATGTAGTTGAACGTCTTCGCGATCCAACCGATCAAGTACCGAACGTACGACACCTCCGAGTTCAGCACACGTTCAGCTCGATGACGTCCCTCGAACTCTTGATCCAGCAAAGTGTCGAGGGAGAGTTTCGTCAGCACAACGGCGTGATGACGGTGATGGTGAAGTGATCCGCGTAGGGCTTCGCCTAAGCACTACGACAACATGACCGGAGGAGTAAACGGTGGAGGGGGGCACCACACACGGCTAAGAAACAATTGATGTGCTTAGAGGTGCCCCTCTGCCCCCGTATATAAAGGAGGAGAGGGGAGAAGGCCGGCCTAAGCGCGACCCCAAGTGGGGAGGAGTCCTACTAGGACTCCAAGTCCAATTCGGACCCCCTTCCTTTTACCAGAGAGGGAAAGGGGGAAGGAGAGGGAGAAGGAGAAGGAAAGGGGGGCGCCGCCTCCTTCCCCACTCCAATTCGGACCCCTTCCAAGTGGGGGCGCCAGCCCCTTGTGGGCTGGTGTGCCTCCCTCCCAAGGCCCATGTGGCCCATAACTTTCCCCGGGAGGTTCCGGTAACCCTCCGATACTCCGATAAGTACCCGAAACACTCTGGAACCATTCTGGTGTCCGAATACTATCTTCCAATATATCAATCTTTACCTCTCGATCATTTCGAGACTCCTCATCATGTCCGTGAACTCGTCCGGGACTCTGAACAATCTTCAGTCACCAAAATACATAACTCATAATACAAATCATCATTGAACGTTAAGCGTGCGGACTCTATGGGTTCGAGAACTATGTAGACATGACAGAGACATATCTCCGATCAATAACCAACAGCGGAACCTGGATGCTCATATTGGTTCCTACATATTCTACGAAGATCTTTATCGGTCAAACCGCAATGACAATATACATCATTCCCTTTGTCATCGGTATGTTACTTGCCCGAGATTCGATCGTCGGTGTCTTCATACGTAGTTCAATCTTGTTACTCATTCCGTAATGCATCATCCCACAACTAACTTATTAGTCACATTGCTTGCAAGGCTTATCATGATGTGCATTACCGAGAGGGCCCAAAGATACCTCTCCGATACTTCGAGTGACAAATCCTAATCTCGGTCTATGCCAACCCAACAAACACCTACGGAGACACCTGTAGAGCATCTTTATAATCACCCAGTTACATTGTGACGTTTGATAGCACACAAGGTGTTCTTCCGGTATTCGGGAGTTGCATAATCTCACAGTCAAAGGAATATGTATAAGTCATGAAGAAAGCAATAGCAATAAAACTTAATGATCATTATGCTAAGCTAATGGATGGGTCTTGTCCATCACATCATTCTCCTAATGATGTGATCCCGTTCATCAAATGACAACACATGTCTATGGTCAGGAAACTTAACCATCTTTGATTAACGAGCTAGTCAAGTAGAGGCATACTAGGGACACTTTGTTTTGTCTATGTATTCACACATGTATCAAGTTTCCGATTAATACAACTCTAGCATGAATAATAAACATTTTATCATGATATAAGGAAATATAAATAACAACTTTATTATTGCCTCTAGGGCATATTTCCTTCAGTCTCCCACTTGAACTAGAGTCAATAATCTAGATTACATTGTAATGATTCTAATACCCATGGAGTCTTGGTGTTGATCATGTTTTGCTTGTGGAAGAGACTTAGTCAACGGGTCTCCAACATTCAGATCCATATGTATTTTGCAAATCTCTCTGTCTCCCTCCTTGACTTGATCACGGATGGAGTTAAAGCGTCTCTTGATGTGTTTGGTTCTCTTGTGAAATCTGGATTCCTTCGCTAAGGCAATTGCTCCAGTATTTTCACAAAAGATTTTCATTGGACCCGATGCACTAGGTATTACACCTAGATCGGGTATGAACTCCTTCATCCAGACTCCTTCATTTGCTGCTTGCGAAGCAGCTATGTACTCCGCTTCACACATAGATCCCGCCACGACGCTTTGCTTGGAACTGCACCAACTAACAGCTCCACCATTCAATATCGGTCTGCAACTTAGAGTTATCCGGATCAGTGTCAAAGCTAGCATCGACGTAACCATTTATGACAAGCTCTTTGTCACCTCCATAAACGAGAAACATATCCTTAGTCCTTTTCAGGTATTTTAGGATGTTCTTGACCGCTGTCCAGTGATCCACTCCTTTATTACTTTGGTACCTCCCTGCTAAACTTATAGCAAGGCACACATCAGGTCTGGTACACAGCATTGCATACATGATAGAACCTATGGCTGAGGCATAGGGAATGACTTCCATTTTCTCTCTATCTTCTGTAGTGGTCGGGCATTGAGTCTGACTCAACTTCGCACCATGTAACACAGGCAAGAACCCTTTCTTTGACTGGTCCATTTTGAACTTCTTCAAAACTTTATCAAAGTATGTGCTTTGTGGAAGTCCAATTAAGCGTCTTGATCTATCTCTGTAGATCATGATGCCCAATATATAAGCAGCTTCACCGAGGTCTTTCATTGAAAAATTCTTATTCAAGTATCCTTTTATGCTATCTAGAAATTATATATCATTTCCAATAAACAATATGTCATCCACATATAATATTAGAAATGCTACAGAGCTCCCATTCACTTTCTTATAAATACAGGCTTCTCCAAAAGTCTGTATAAAACCATATGCTTTGATCACACTATCAAAGCGTATATTCCAACTCCGAGATGCTTGCACCAGTCCATAAATGGATCGTTGGAGCTTGCACACTTTGTTAGCACTTTTAGGATCGACAAAAACTTCTGGTTGCATCATATACAACTCTTCTTTAAGAAATCCATTAAGGAATGCAATTTCGACGTCCATTTGCCAGATTTCATAATCATAAAATGTGGCACTTGCTAACATGATTCGGACATACTTAAGCATCGGTATGGGTGAGAAGGTCTCATCGTAGTCAACTCCTTAAACTTGTCGAAAACCTTTCGCAACAAGTCGAGCTTTGTAGACGGTAACATTACCATCAGCGTCAATCTTCTTCTTGAAGATCCATTTATTCTCAATGGCTTGCCGATCATATGGCAAGTCAACCAAAGTCCATACTTTGTTCTCATACATGGATCCCATCTCAGATTTCATGGCCTCAAGCCATTTTGTGGAATCTGGGCTCATCATCGCTTCCTCATAGTTCGTAGGTTCGTCATGGTCTAGTAACATGACTTCCAGAATAGGATTACCATACCACTCTGGTGCGAAACATACTCTGTTGACCTACGAGGTTCGGTAGTAACTTGATCTGAAGTTTCATGATCGTCATCATTAGCTTCCTCACTAATTTGTGTTGGCATCACTAGAACTGATTTCTGTGATGAACTACTTTCCAATTCGAGAAAAGGTACAATTACCTCATCAAGTTCTACTTTCCTCCCACTCACTTCTATCGAGAGAAACTCCTTCTCTAGAAAGGATCCATTCTTGTGACGCCCGGATAATTAGACTACAGTTATCCCAAGCTAATGATGCCACGTCACCTCCGTTACCGTAATTAAACTCACGTTGATTCGAACCCGATTCAAATTCAAATTTAAAACATAGGCAAACAACAAAAGTTTCCAAACATTAAAACTAAAATGTTCGGAGTGAACCAAATATTGTATAGGTAATTATGGTGGAGAAGCCACACCTTTATAAAATATTTAAATACTATAAGATGAATAAAACAACAACAAAAACAATTATTAAATACCTTTTATAATAAATAAAAGGTCAAACTAATTTAATTGAGGACTAGACTTCTTGTGACTATGGACTAAGTTGAAATACTAATTTATATACTACGGTATATTTTACTAAAACTAAAATAATAGGAAACAATATTAAAACAGAAAGGAAAAGGAAAACAAGAAGAAGAAGGATAAGAGAGAGCCCCCCCTCAGGACACGGCCCAAGAGCCATCGGGCCGCCAAAGCGCGCCCACCGCACCCCAACCCTCCTTCTTATCCCCACCAGGGAAACCCTAATCCCCACACCCCCACGCCGTCCACGCCTCCCGATCCAGATTGGATCGGGACAAGCCCCCCACCTCCCACGCCTCTCTCCCCTTCCCCGGATCGGGAGGAGAGCGATTCGCGCCGCCTGTCGCCCCACCTCGCCGCGCAGAAGGCCACCCCACGCCGGCGCCGCCAACTCGCCCTCCCTTTCCCCTCGTCTCCTCCCTTGGCCCTCGATCGAGATCGGGCTCGCCTCGCCGCTTACCCGACCTCGTCGCGAACCCCGACACCGCCCGACGCCGCCCGCCGTCGCTGCTGCGCGCCCGCCGCCACCATCGCCGCGACGGGGCCCTTCCCCGCCGGCGCCCCTCCATCCCACGACCTCCCGCGCCTCTCCCTCCCGAGATCGACGCCGCGCCCCTGCCTCGGGTCGTCGCCCACCCGTCGCCTCGCCGGCGTCGCCGCGCCGTCGCTGCCACCTCGCCTCGCCGCCGCGCCTCGCCAGATCGGCCTCTCTCGCAACGCGGTGAGGAACCCTCCTCCTCTCACGGTCATCAGACGCGGCGGCGCCTGCCAGCCACCGTGCCGCCTGTGGGCCCTCTGCCGCCGCTGCGCCCGTGCGCCAGGCGCCTGCACGCCACGCCCCACCTTGCTGCCCCCACTGGTCACCATGCGGCCGCCCTTTGCTGGTGGCCGGGCCAGCCAAGACGCGCCGGGTCCGGTGACGGCGCCACAGCCTCGTTCGGTGCCCAGTGTCCCGCACCCGAGAACCCCGCCGAGAACCGCCACCATGAACTGCTAAGGCCCTCGTCCAGAATGACAAGTGGGACCCGCCTAGAAAACGTTTAAAAAAATAAATAGAAAATGAAAATGAAAATGAAATTAGTAAAGAATTAATTAATTAATTAATTAGGAATTAATTAATTTAATTAATTTGGTTTAACTAAATTAATTAGAATTAGTTAACCTAATCAAGTAATTAAGCTAATTAACCTGCTTAGTTAAACTCGCATAATGACAAATGGGACCCACTCGCCAGTTGACCAGATCAACGGTCATCGTTGATCGCCGACGCCATCATCGACGCCGGCAAACACTATTCTGGATAATGTTGATTTAATTAATAATTAATAAATTAGAAAATGATTTAGAACTTTAAAAATTAATATAAAATAATCCGTAGCTCGGATGAAAATACTTTCTACATGAAAGTTGCTCAGAACGACGAGACGAATCCGGATACGCAGTCCGTTCGTCCGCCACACACCCCTAACCTATCGAACCTGCAACTTTCCTCCTCCCTCCTCGCGAAAACCACTTAAACACCGGAATACTTTCCCGGATGTTTCCCCCCTTAACCAGTACCACCTCATACCACGTTAGGGCACGCCTAGCATCGCTACTTGACATGTCATGCATCGATATGCATCTGTTTACTTGGTATTCATTGTTTCTTCCCCCTCTTCTCTCCGGTAGACTACGAGACCGACGCTGCTGCTGGCCAGTTCGACTACGGTGTTGACGACCTCTCTCTTGCCGAGCAACCAGCAAGCCCCCCCCTTGATCACCAGATATCGCTTACTCTTCTCTATACCGCTTGCATTAGAGTAGTGTAGCATGTTACTGCTTTCAGATACTCCTATCGCTGCATAGCTTGTCCTTGTTACTACATTGTTACCTTACCGCAATCCTATATGCTTAGTATAGGATGCTAGTACTTTCATCTGTGGCCCTACATTCTTGTCCGTCGCCGTGCTATACTATCGGGCCGTGATCACTCGGGAGTTGATCACGGGTATATACTATATATTTATACATGATACATGTGGAGACTAAAGTCGGGTCGGTGGCGGAGCACCATGAGTGATTCACGATTGGGGCTGAAAGGACCTTTGTCCCGACGGCCCTCTGGATGGATCTTTGTGGCGGAGCGGCAGGCAGGTTGAGACCGCCTAGGAGAGAGGTGGGCCTGGCCCTGTTCGGTGTTCGCGGATACTTAACATGCTTAACGAGATCTTGGTATTTGATCTGAGTTGGCTACGAGCTTATACGCACTAACCATCTACGCTGGAGTAGTTATGGGTATCCCGCCGTGGTATCACCAAGCACTTCAGACGTCACGACGGAGCGGGCGCGCGCCGGATTGACTGGAACGCTGCTAGGCTAGGTCTGCGCTTCGTCACAGACGCAACGTGCAGTGTGTGCTCGAGGCGATGGGCCTGCACCCTGCGCGCTTAGGTTTAGACCGCGTGTTGGCCTCTCTGTTGTGCCTAGGTGGGGCTGCGACGTGTTGTTCTTCCGCGGCGGGCATGACCCAGAAATTGTGTCCGCCAAATGGGATCAAGCGTCTTTGGGTAAGATGGTGCACCCCTGCAGGAAGTTAATCTATTCAATAGCCGTGATCTTGATAAGAGGACGACTTGGAGTTGTACCTTGAGCTTATGACAACTAGAACCGGATACTTGATAAAGCACACCCTTTCAAGGGCCAGATACAACCGGTGGTCGCTCTCTCTCAGGGATATGAGGAGGGGATCGCCGGGTAGGATTATTGCTATGTGATGTTACTTGGAGGACTTCAGATTGCCCTCCTCTACTGTTGCAAGACGGTGACCGAAGTTTAGTCTTCGTTAAGACTAGCTATCCCCTCTTATTCTAGCATTCTGCAGTTCAGTCCACCGATATGGCCCTTTACACATATATCCATGCATATGTAGTTTAGCTCCTTGCTTGTAGTACTTTGGATGAGTACTCACGGTTGCCTTGTTCCCCTTTTCCCCTACCTCTACTCGATTGCTGCAACTGACTATGGAGCCCAGAGCGACGCCACCGTCGATGACGACTACTACTCTAGAGGTGTCTACTACTACGTGCAGCCCCTGCGGCGACGACCACTGTGAGTAGCTAGGAGGATCCCTGCAGGAGGCCTGCTCCTCTTCGATCTCAGATCCCAGCTTTGTGCTAGCCTTATTAAGGCAAACTTGTTTAACTTATGTTTGTACTCAGATATTGTTGCTTCCCACTGACTCGTCTATGATCGAGCACTTGTATTCGAGCCCTCGAGGCCCCTGGCTTGTATTATGATGCTTGTATGACTTATTTTATTTGTAGAGTTGTGTTGTGATATCTTCCGTGAGTCTCGATCTTGATCGTATACATTTGCGTGCATGATTAGTGTACGATTAAATCGGGGCGCCAAGTTGGTATCGAGCCATTGCTGTAGGAATCCCCTTCCACACTCCTTGGCCAAGTCGAGTCTAGACATTGCAAAACTTTTACTAACTTGGCTGTGTGCCTTACGGCCCACGCCGCCATCGGGTGGTACTAGGATCTTTTACTCCTCGATCTTTACTCTGGGATTCTGAACTCTCTTCTATTCGGGTTAAACGATTTTGCTAAAAACAAAACTAACTTTAGGTTCTCGCGAGTACTTTCTTCCGGAGAGCCCCTCACCTCAGATGATCGTCTGCTAATCAGAAGATTCTGAAGATACTCTCTGATGTTCTCTCGAGACTTTGTGCCCATCACTTTTGCTATTACTAACCACCGATAAATCCGTATGGAAAACTACTTACACTTGCCATTCATACGATCATCCCCCATTGATCTTGTTATTACAAGATACCCCGAAGTTTTCTCTATTGTTCCGAGAATACTTTGTGCCTACTGCCTAGCAGTTCTTGCCACATGGATACCCCTTCAAATATAAATACTCGCACTTGTCGCTCATCCCCAGCTATTCATGTGTTTCACAAAAGCCCTCAAAATAATATTCGATCTTCCGAAAATCCTCTGGAGCCTTGGCTCTTGAAATTCTTGCTTGCTTGCATTATGGTTAAATCCCATAAGTCTTGTAGTCTTATTGACATTCCTTGTCATTATCATTTTTGAGTCTGTTGACTCAATATGTTTGCGAATACCCGCAATCATCATTGATCCTTATAAATTACTTTTCCGGCTGAGCTGCCATTCTTTTATCTGGAATTGGTTCTCGACCAATCCAATTATCGTTGATTGTACCCTAAGGCTATTCAACTTATCCATCCCTAATCAGAGCATTGCTTCTGACTTCTTGATTTGGGAATCATAATTCCTTTGCATTTGACAATTGAGTTATTCAGCTGTTTCTATAGTTTGATCTCCTTGCATTCTTCTTCCTCTAGTTGAGTACTGATGCTCACGTCAGATCCCTTGTGGACCACCAGATCCTTTGTTGGATTTTATCTGACAACGCCCTTCATATTCAATAACCTTGTGAGCCTTTCCTCTGATACATAATGCCTCTGGTAAATTGTATCCTTTGCTTTCTCAACCATGCTCGCCTTGAGCTTGAGTTTATTATTTCTAAAGATTCGGTATATGATTCCAAGAAGCCCTATGGGTTGAACATATGCCTTCACTAAACCGTGTGAACCCGAAAGTTTTCACGAATCATACACTTCGGTGCTTCCCGGATAAAATTTTCAACACCGCAACTTCATCGAACGTGAGAAGTGAATGAAAGGTTATGCATTGGAGAAGTGGGAGTCGACCTTGAACTTGTGTTCATGCCCATGGACACGATGTAGATCTTATCATTAAAGCTTCTCTTAAAATTAGTTATTCCTTTGGTATAAGTTCATCTTATATCGTGGATCCGCCTTTGCAATCGTGGTTCCACCATGTTCTCTTTTAAATACCATTTCTCGTGCAAGTTTTAGCACTTGTCTTACAGAGAGCAATACCCCGTCCAACCTCTACTTTGATATGTCATCGAGTATTACCCTCGGTATCTCGAGATTATCATGGAACTGCATAACTTCTTATGAGTTCTTCATCAAGTGCTACCTTCCCATCGATTCCAATTTTCACGGGCTCGAAGTTATTAAACACTCAAAGACACCGATAACTGAACCGAGTCCGCACTACGGTTCAACAACTCTTCAAGAAGCTTCTATAAGTACGAAGTTTGTACCCGATCACGCCATTCCTAGCCTGTTTGGCTATATCATTGTCGTGATTATTTTGTATGCTACCGGTCCTTATTCTCGAGCGCAATTTTCGACGATGAACTAACCTTACGCCGATCCTCATCGTCATATCATTTCGCCTTTGAACAACAAGCTTGGTTTCGAGTTTGTGTCGCACTTTGGTTCCAATAACCTTTCACTTCATCATTACTTTGACTTATTGTCGCCGCCGATCGATTACATCTTCATGAACTCTCGCGACAAAGGTGTCGTGATCATCAACATTCGAGCTCATCCAGATACCAATCGAATCCATGATGAGAAATACCATCCTTGCCCTTGATGAATTGTATTATCATCGACCACTTTATTGCCTTCCGCTCAACACAAGTTGTTCGTGTTTTGTGTAAACCTTGGGATCCCTGCTACCCAGCAGTTGATCTTCCTTACCTCGGAAGTATTACCATCTCCTTTTGTCAAGGAGGTGGTGAGAATTTCACCACCTCTTAAGAATTCTTGATATCATAATACTTCTTGCCATCTTCGTTCATTCCTTGGCCCCCGTATTGTTTTCAACCGGAATACCGACAATTGAGCGATGACGTGTGAATACAAAACTTCTAGCAAGCCTCTTGCTTTGAAGTGAAATTCTTAGACTATTGATTATTGGATCACCATTCCGACGTTGGTCGTGCAACCCAGCCCATATTTCGGGTGCACCTTCCAACCAATGTTTAGTTGTGTATGTTTTCCTCGAGCATACATCATTATACCATTTGAGCTGACAAATGTCATCTTCTTGTTCACATTATCGTGGAAATCCATCCGCTTGGAATTCTCGATGAATTGTCACCGAGCCCATCAGCCACCTTCTCATCCCTCCTTGGTTTAAGGATGAACTATTGCTTCAAGAACCCGCTCCGTAGTTCATTTTCGAGAATCTTGAAATGTCATTTCGCCGATTTGTGTTGCACCTTTTCCTCTCGGACCCCCGAGTCCGAGGTATCATGACACCAATTGGATATGGATCTCGGTCGATATGATGGTTGGGACAACTTTCCAAGCGTTATGATGTTGATCCTTTGATGACCCGTAGCATGATGTCATGCCTAGCACTTCCGGCTGGAGGACCTATCATTATAGTTTCCTTTTCAGCAGGGTTATCCATTCATCCATGAGGGAATTGTAATACTGGTTCTATAAGTTATTCCTGATGGATCCTTCGTGATTCCAAAGTCTGATCTTCACATGAAGACCATGTCAATGCTATCTCGAAGCATGTCAATGGTACTCCGATTTTCAACAAGAACATTCAAAGGCCAATGCTAAATGTTTCTTGCTCAATTATCCAAACACCGTTGTATGGGTAATGCCATGAAATTTCTCTCCCCTTACCTAAAGGGTTTTCTACATTATCTCCTGTCGTGGATATCTTGCTCTGCTTGTCCTTGGGAAGGATATACCCTTGAAATATGTGTTTAAACATATTTTCCTTTCCATTGTTCTGATTAATCTAATGATCATATTTTCCATCCATTGGTTTGTGTAAACCTTTTCTATGATCTATATGATATAAGCAGTAATAATCCACTGCTTGTGCAAACACATCGATGTACAACTCTGTCAGTAAGACCTTGTTACTATTGTGATGACATTCCGGTAGCCACCGATGGACGAGAACCTTGCCTATTGGTCCGCCTCGCTCAACGAGCAGGAAAGTGGTTCTCTTCGTCCCTCGCCCTTGGTACCAATGGTTGTTGCCGACATAATCGATAGTCTATCCTCTGACATGTCTTGCTATCATGACCGTGCAAGATGTCACCGCCTTCCTACTTTTAACCCACATGGTGGGCCCATAACCCACGGTTTCACAGGATCGAAACCTGACTCACCTGTACGACCCTGTTTCTAATGGTTATTCCCCATGCTTGGCCTTGTATTTAATTCACGGAACACCTTCCGAGTGCTCTATTCGTATCGACGCTATACTTACTCTCGCTACTCTGAACCCCTTCCTCACTCCGGTTCAGACCTCGAGAAACTATCTATCCGTTTGGAACCTCTTATTGTACCTTCATACATTACTCTCGATGTATTTTATATGTTCAACTCGAGAAGAGCAACCAAGACCGAATATCTGTTAGAATTTCGTAACTAGACCTTCCCCCCTTACTCCCCTCTTAAATCTCGGGACGAGATTTCTTGTAGTGGAGGAGAACTGTGACGCCCGGATAATTAGACTACAGTAATCCCAAGCTAATGATGCCACGCCACCTCCGTTATCAGAATTAAACTCACGCTGATTCGAACCCGATTCAAATTCAAATTTAAAACATAGGCAAACAACAAAAGTTTCCAAACATTAAAACTAAAATGTTCGGAGTGAACCAAATATTGTATAGGTAATTATGGTGGAGAAGCCACACCTTTATAAAATATTTAAATACTATAAGATGAATAAAACAACAGCAAAAACAATTATTAAATACCTTTTATAATAAATAAAAGGTCAAACTAATTTAATTGAGGACTAGACTTCTTGTGACTATGGACTAAGTTGAAATACTAATTTATATACTACGTGTATATTTTACTAAAACTAAAATAATAGGAAACAATATTAAAATAGAAAGGGAAAAGGAAAACAAGAAGAAGAAGGATAAGAGAGAGACCCCACTACAGGGCCACGGCCCAAGAGCCATCGGGCCGCCAAAGCCGCCCCACCGCACCCCACCCCTCCTCCTTATCCCCACCAGGGGAAACCCTAATCCCTCACACCCCCACGCCGCCCACGCCTCCCGATCCAGATTGGATCGGGGACAAGCCCCCCCACCTCCCACGCCTCTCTCCCCCTTCCCCCCTGGATCGGGGGAGGAGAGCCAGATTCCGCGCCGCCCGCCGCCCCACCTCGCCGGCGCAGAAGGCCACCCCACGCCGGCGCCGCCAACTCGTCCTCCCCTTTCCCCCTCGTCTCCTCCCTTGGCCCCCTATCCAGATCGGGCTCGGCCCCGCCGCCTACCCCCTGACCTCGTCGCCGAACCCCGACACTGCCCGACGCTGCTTCGCCGTCGCGGGCTGCGCCCGCCGCCACCATCGCGCATGACGGGTCCTTCCCGGCGCCCCTCCATCCCGACCTCCGCGCCTCTCCCTCCGAGATCGGCGCGCGCCCCGCGGGTCGTCGCCACCCGTCGCCTCGCCGGCGTCGCCCGCCGTCGCTGCCACCTCGCCTCGCCGCCGCGTTCCCCTGCATCGGGCCTTCCCTGCAACGCGGGTGAGGAACCCCCCTCCTCCTCTCACGGTCACCAGACGCGCTGGGCGTCGCGCAGCCACCGTGCCGCCCGTGGCGCTTGCCGCTGTCGCCGCCTGGCCCAGGCGCGCCGCACTGCCCGCCACCTCACCTTGCTGCCCCACGGTCACCATGGCGCCTCTGCCGTGGCCGGGCCAGCCAGCCAAGACGCGCCAGGTCCGGTGACCGGGCGCCACAGCCTCGTTCGGGTGCCCGGTGGTCCTGCACCCGAGAACCCCGCCGAGAACCGCCACCATGAACTGTTAAGGCCCCCGTCCAGAATGACAAGTGGGACCCGCCTAGAAAACGTTTAAAAAATAGAAAATGAAAATGAAAATGAAATTAGTAAAAGAAATAATTAATTAATTAATTAATTAGGGAATTAATTAAGTTAATTAATTTGGTTTAACTAAATTAATTAGAATTAGTTAACCTAAGCAAGTAATTAAGCTAATTAACCTGTTTAGTTAAACTCAGACAATGACAAATGGGATCCACCTGCCACGTTGACCAGATCAACGGTCAACGTTGACTGCTGACGTCATGCTGACGTCAGCAAACACTATTCTGGATAATGTTGATTTAATTAATAATTAATAAATTAGAAAATGATTTAAAACTTTAAAAATTAATATAAAATAATCCGTAGCTCGGATGAAAAATACTTTCTACATGAAAGTTGCTCAGAACGACGAGACGAATCCGGATACGCAGTCTGTTCGTCCGCCACACACCCCTAACCTATCGAACCTGCAACTTTCCTCCTCCCTCCTCGCTCAAAACACTAAACACCGGAATACTTTCCGGATGTTTCTTAACCAGTACCACCTCATACCACGTTAGGGCATGCCTAGCATCGCTACTTGACATGTCATGCATCGATATGCATCTGTTTACTTGGTATTCATTGTTTCTTCCCCTCTTCTCTCCGGTAGACTACGAGACCGACGCTGCTGCTGGCCGTTCGACTATGGTGTTGACGACCCTCTCTCTTGCCAGAGCAACCAGCAAGCCCCCCTTGATCACCAGATATCGCCTACTCTTCTCTATCTGCTTGCATTAGAGTAGTGTAGCATGTTCGCTTTCAGATACTCCTATACCGCTGCATAGCCTGTCCTTGTTACTACATTGTTACCTTACCGCAATCCTATATGCTTAGTATAGGATGCTAGTACTTTCATCTGTGGCCCTACATTCTTGTCCGTCTCGCCGTGCTATATTATCGGGCCGTGATCACTCGGGAGTTGATCACGGTATATACTATATATTTATACATGATACATGTGGAGACTAAAGTCGGGTAATTTGGCGGAGCACCCGCGAGTGATTCACGGATTGGGGCTGGAAGGACCTTTGTCCCGACGGCCCTCTGGATGGATCTTTGTGGCGGAGCGGCAGGCAGGTTGAGACCGCCTAGAGAGAGGTGGGCCTGGCCTGCTCGGCGCTCATGGATACTTAACACGCTTAACGAGATCTTGGTATTTGATCTGAGTTGGCTACGAGCTTATACGCACTAACCATCTACGCGGGAGTAGTTATGGGTATCCCCGCCGTGGTATCACCCAAGTACTTGAAGTCAACGGACGAGCGCGCGCCGGATTGGACTGGAACGCTGCTAGGCTAGGTCTGCTTCGTCACAGACGCAACATGCAGGTGTGCTTTAGGCGATGGGCCTGCACTGCGCGCTTAGGTTTAGACCGGCGTGTTGGCCTCTCTCACAGCCTAGGTGGGGCTGCGACGTGTTGATCTTCCGCGGCGGGCATGACCCAGAAAGTGTGTCCGCCAAATGGGATCAAGCGTCTTTGGGTAAGATGGTGCACCCTGCAGGAAGTTAATCTATTCAATAGCCGTGATCTTGATAACAGGACGACTTGGAGTTGTACCTTGAGCTTATGACAACTAGAACCGGATACTTGATAAAACACACCCTTTCAAGTGCGGATACAACCGGTGGTCGCTCTCTCGGTATATGAGGAGGGATCGCGGGTAGGATTATTGCTATGTGATGTTACTTGGAGGACTTGATTGCCCTCCTCTACTGTTGCAAGACAGTGACCGAGCGTAGTCTTCGTTAAGACTAGCTATCCCCTCTTATTCGGCATTCTGCAGATTCAGTCCATCGATATGGCCCTTTACACATATATCCATGCATATGTAGTGTAGCTCCTTGCTTGCAGTACTTTGGATGAGTACTCACGGTTGCCTTGTTCCCCTTTTCCCCTACCTCTACTCGATTGCTGCAACTGGACTATGGAGCCCAGAGCGGATGCCACCGTCGATGGCGACTACTACTACTGGAGGTGTCTACTACTACGCAGCCCGCCGATGACGACTGGGAGTAGCTAGGAGGATCCGAGCAGGAGGCCTGCTCCTCTTCGATCTCAGATCCCGCTTTGTGCTAGCCTTCTTAAGGCAAACTTGTTTAACTTATGTCCGTACTCAGATATTGTTGCTTCCACGACTCGCCTATGATCGAGCACTTGTATTCGAGCCCTCGAGGCCCCCGGCTTGTATTATGATGCTTGTATGACTTATTTTATTTGTAGAGTTGTGTTGTGATATCTTCCCATGAGTCCCTGATCTTGATCGTACACATTTGCGTGCATGATTAGTGTACGATTAAATCGGGGGCGTCACAATTCTTAGCAACAAATATCTTGCCTTCGAATCAGTGATAGAAGGTGTACCCAAAAGGTTCTTTTGGGTATCCTATGAAGACGCACTTCTCCGATTTGGGTTCGAGCTTATCAGGTTGAAGCTTTTTCACATAAGCATCGCAACCCCAAACTTAAGAAACGACAGCTTAGGTTTCTTGCCAAACCATAGTTCATACGGTGTCGTCTCAACGGATTTAGATGGTGCCCTATTTAATGCGAATGCAGCTATCTCTAATGCACAATCCCAAAACGATAGTGGTAAATCGGTAAGATACATCATTGATCGCACCATATCTAATAAAGTATGGTTACGACGTTCAGACACACTGATAATCCCCAAGTGCAGGGAATCATCATAGCAATTCCCAAAGGTGGAAGTGATAAGTATGGAGTGTCGAACCCACAAGGAGCTAAAGGTAAGATCAATATTCTCTCAAGTCCTAAATCCCACTGATACGACTCTACGTACACCGAACGTTTGCTTCCAACTAGAAACGAGAAATAAAACTACGTTGTGGGTATGAAGAGGATAAATTTGCATGATATCGGAGAGCTAAAATATAAAAGTAGGTGCTGTTATCATCAAGTTAGAATATATTACTAAATATTTTAAATAGCAAGTGTGGAATAATGATGGATCGGTGTGCGGAATTGTCCTAGACAATTGTTAACAAGACCGATGGTCGTCATTGCAATTTCATATGAGGGAGAGGCATAAGCTAACATACTTTCTCTTCTTGGATCATATGCACTTATGATTGGAACTCTAGCAAGCATCCGCAACTACTAAAGATCATTAAGGTAAAACCCAACCATAGCATTAAAGCATCAAGTCCCCTTTATCCCATACGCAACAACCCCCTTACTCGGGTTTATGCTTCTGTCACTCAAGCAACCCACTATAAGTGAATCATAAACGTATTGCAACACCCTACAACGGGAATCCCTCACGCTTTCGCGACACGAAGGGCACAATAGGACAACACCAAAATAAAACAGACAACTCATACCAATCTATATCATCAATCAACAGAAAGACAAAGGATATCTACTCAAAACATCATAGGATGGCAACACATAATTGGATCATATTATGTGGCATAAAGCACCATGTTCAAGTAGGGATTACAGCGGGGTGCGGGAGAGTGGACCGCGTAAAAGAGATGAGGATGGTGATGATGATGGTGATGTTGATGAAGACGATCATCGCGGCGATGATTTCCCTCCCGATGGCACTCCGGCGCCACCGAGAGAGAGGAGGAGAGGTTCTCCCCCTTGTGCTTCGGCCTCCATGGCCTCCTCCCTAGATGGGGAGAGGTTCTCTGTCGGATTTCGGGTTCCGGCAGACCCTCAAGGTTCGAACTCTGGGGTGCACACGGAGAGCGCACCTCCAACCTACCTACGTCTCATCGCCTCGCAAGGATCTAAACTACACGAAGAACAACATAGAGGACACGAGGTTTATACTGGTTCAGGCCACCATTGTGGTGTAATACCTGCGCCCGGTGTGTGGTGTGGTGGATTGCCTCAGGGCTGGTGATGAATAAGACAAGGAAGAACAGCCTCGCGAGGGTCTGTTCTTGGCTGGTGCGATGAACTGCTAGGGGAGTTCAGTCGCCTCTCTTTCTCTCTCTTTAGATGCCGATCTAGATGCCCCTCTCTTTTTCCTTCACCCTTCGACCTGCTCACCTTGGTGGCGGCTAGCTCTATTTATAGTGGGAGGCCCTGGGCCTCTTCCCAAATATTGAGCGGGAAGGGCGCCAACAATTGGCCATTTTGAAGGGGAACATCTAGTACACTTATCCTGACTAAAGTCGGTCCTCGCCTGCCAAAGACCCTGACGATGACGCCGGCTTGGGCTCCACGATGACCTCCGTCCTGCCGTCCTGCTGGTCTTGGTCTTGTTGCACCGAAATGGTTGCCTTTGCCTGATGCCTTGGCCTGCGCTTGCCTCCTTTGCACCAAAGGGAAATGAGGACATCAAGGGCTGGCGCCCGCCTGGCGCCCTCGGTCGTCATGGCTCGCGTCATGGGCACCTCGTGAGGTACCCCGCCTTGATCTCTCCGCCTCCTCGCGAGCCAGCCTGACGAGGCCGTGCCTGAGGAAGCTTCCTATCGTCCGCCCCGCGAGGCTTGGCCCCTCGCAAGGGTCTTGAGCTTGTGTTGATGAAGATGGGCCGCACTGGGCCACTCCTTGAGCCACGCCGTAGGCCGCAGGCAGGCAAGTCTGGGTACCCCTGTTCCTAGAACGTCGATAGTAGCCCCCGGGCCCAAGGCGCGCCTGGACTTGGCTTAGCAGAGAAGTGAAAGGGCAAGTGCGAAGCGCCGCGGGCCCCAACAGCCTGCGGCCTTGGGCGCCGCGTGGTGATTGATTGGACATGGTGTCGGTGTAGTGAAAACCAGGACTACACTAACCGCCGAGCATGGGCCACGACTGTATGCAATTACACTAAAGAAAATCCATATTCGCCGACAAGTGCTACATCAGCAAGCAAGACTCAAGCCACCTTCCCAAAAAGGAGCATCCTGCCCTGCCAGGGAGGACAGATACAAGGCAAAAAGAAGCAGCCAAGCCTGAGAACCAGAAGACGAGACGACCGCAAGGCTCCTTGCCGAGGTTGCCCATGAGGCCCCGGCAAGGCCCCTTGCCGAAGACGGCCGCAAGGCCCCGGCAAGCCTCTTGCCGAGGGCGCTCACAAGGCCCCGGCAAGACCCTTGCCGGGAAGATACGCAAGGCCGTGACAAGCCCTTGCCGAGGACATCGGTGGAGCCGCAGCCAGGCCCACACCTACCAAGACTCCACCGCCGTCCCCATGCAGCTGCCAGCTCAACCAGCTGAGCAGGCGCCCGCGTGGCGACGTGCGGTCTCTACACCGATCCAGCAAGCTCCTGCGTGGTGGCATGCAAGTCTTCCTGAAGACTCCGCCACCCGCGCCAGCCCAGCAACCAGCCAACGTGGCGCTACAACGCCTCGTCGGCTCGAGCACAAGGTCAAAGCGAGGCGGCAACAGCAGGGAAGAGCTTCCTTGCCGTCCCCGATAAAGCAAGAGGATGCATAAGCGGCGCATTGAAGGCGTTTGTCCTGCGATGTCAGGCGATAAGCTTGTACACTATAGATACCTTCCACCTCCTGTGTGCCACTGTGGCGACCCCTTTGACATATAAAAGGAGGCCCGAGGCGTACTGTGGGGGGGGGGGGACTCCGGACCCTTAAAGGATTCGGCTTTTTGGAGCTCCTCACGCCCCATAGCTAGTTGAAGAACACAGATAAACAAACCACCAAAGCAGGAGTAGGGTTTTACGCATCCTTGCGGCCCGAACCTGGATAAAGAAACCGTGTGCTATCTGTTTGATCCACTCTTCTCACGACCCCGCGCCCCGCAACTGTAGTAGGGATTCTTGTGATCCCATAGGTGTCGTCCCCGCACCGACATCTTTGGCGCGCCAGGTAGGGGGCGCAGTTGTGAGAATCCGGTCTAGCAGTTGACCCAGCTGTTCTTCATCGCCATGGCTCCTAAGAAGTGGGCGGCCAAAAGAACGACGCCGGTGCAGCAACAGAAAAGCTAATCATGTGAAACTTTAGATATTTCCTTTTAATATAAGGTTATTCCCCTCGAAGATCTCATTCTTTGTATGGAAAACCTGCACGCAAAGGGGCCCTCCCACAATTGGCAACGCCCTTGTTCTGTTTCGAGCCCGCTCAACAGCTCAAGCGGCTGCGTCGAGAGTGGCAGGGTAGCCTTCCACAATTAGCAACGCTCTCGATTCTGACTCGAGTCAAGATCGACAGCTCGAGGGTCCGCGTTAAGGGCGGTAAGGTGGTTCGCCCGGCGGCAAGCACACCCGGCAGGCATTGGGGATCCGTCCCCAAGACGCCGCCCTGGGTTTATGCGCCGGCAAGCCTACCTGATAAACGTAGGGTGGACGTACAAAGAGAGGTTGAACAGGAAGATAGCATGCACTATTTATTTGAGATTTCTGCATAGACCTGTATGCCAAGGAACCTTCTCGGGGTTAGTTGCACTCCATGTTACCCCGAGTCCGCTCGGCAACTTGTGCGGTTGCGCTAGAGCCAAGAAGGTAAACCTTTCCGGGAGGCGACGTTCCCGAATAGCCGCTAAGGGCTTGTTCCCTCAAGCGTTGCTGGCTGGATCGTACGCACCGGAAAGCATTCCAGCAGGCATAGGGAATATGTACTAGAAGTCAAAATTTACAAGTGGGTTAAGTGCAATTCAGATGCTAATCACTTGTCATGTTTAAACACAGTTAGGGCCCGGGGGCTGGCAACACCCTTAGAACCAATCTTCTTGGTGTCAAGAGCGACGAAGTTCTTTGCCATAAGCCTTTCCAGCAACGATCTTGCCAGGAGCCGGTGTCAAGAACAACAAAGTTCTTCGCCATAAGCCTTCCCGACGACGATCTTGCCGGGGGCCGATGTCAAGGACGACGAAGTTCTTCGCCATAAGCTTTCTGAGCAGTGTCGAGAACTCCGGATTTCTCCACTGAATTCGGGCATCGAGAACGTCAAAGTTCTCTGCTGAAGATAAAAGCCTTCCTGGCGACAAGCTTGCCGGAAGCCGGCGTCGAGAATGTCAAAAGTCTCCGCGAGAAACATAAGACTTCCCGGCAACAGCCTTGCCGGGAGCAAGAAACAAAACAAAACCAGACTCTGGCATCGAGATCTATAGAGTTCTTTGCCAGAAAATTTCCATGGAAGTAGGCTCGGGGGCTGGCAGCTCCTTTGAGTGCAACAACAACCGTGACCCATGCCAAGCTTGGTCCCGTCTCCAGCGTCGAATTCATGATGTTCTCCGCTGCAGCCGGGCCCGGGGGCTACTGTCGGTGTAGTGAAAACCAGGGCTACACTAACCGCCGAGCATGGGCCACGACTGTATGCAATTACACTAAAGAAAATCCATCTTCACCGACAAGTGCTACATCAGCAAGCAAGACTCAAGCCACCTTCCCAAAAAGGAGCATCCTGCCGTGCCAGGGAGGACAGATACAAGGCAAAAAGAAGCAGCCAAGCCTGAGAACCAGAAGACGAGACGACCGCAAGGCTCCTTGTCGAGGTTGTCCATGAGGCCCCGGCAAGGCTCCTTGCCGAAGACGGCTGCAAGGCCCCGGCAAGCCTCTTGCCGAGGGCGCTCACAAGGCCCCGGCAAGACCCTTGCCGGGAAGATACGCAAGGTCGTGACAAGCCCTTGCCGAGGACATTGGTGGAGCCGCAGCCAGGCCCACACCTACCAAGACTCCACCACCGTCCCCATGCAGCTGCCAGCTCAACCAGCTGAGCAGGCGCCCGCGTGGCGACGTGCGGTCTCTACACCGATCCAGCAAGCTCCTACGTGGTGGCATGCAAGTCTTCCTGAAGACTACGCCACCCCCGCCACCAAAGAACCAGCCAACATGGCGCCACAACGCCTCGTCGGCTTGGACGGCGGCAAGGCCAAAGAGGCGGCGACAAGTAGGACGAGCTTCCTTGCCGCCCCCGATAAAGCAAGAGGACGATAAGCGGCGCATTGAAGGCGTTGTCCTGCGATGTCAGCGATAAGCTTGTACACTATAGATACCTTCCACCTCCTGTGTGCCACTGTGGTGACCCCTTTGACATATAAAAGGAGGCCCGAGGCGTACTGTGGGGGGGGGGGGGACTCCGGACCCTCAAAGGATTCAGCTTTTTGGAGCTCCTCACGCCCCATAGCTAGTTGAAGAACACAGATAAACAAACCACCAAAGCAGGAGTAGGGTTTTACGCATCGTCGCGGCCCGAACCTGGATAAAGAAACCGTGTGCTATCTGTTTGATCCGCTCTTCTCACGACCCCGCGCCCCGCAACCGTAGTAGGGATTCTTGTGATCCCATAGGTGTCGTCCCCGCACCGACACATGGGCGTCCCCACTTCCCCACGATGCCTCGGCAACTGCACGAATTGACAAGTCCCTGCATGCAAAGCGGGTCATGATTACCTGTGATCGTGGAGGTCGGCGGTTGGCCTCCCCCGGCTATATGTACGGAACGGCGCGAGCCCTTCCAGTCCATCTCTTCTTGCTTCTCCTTCTTCTCCATCCTTGCCCTTGCTCCACATTGCGACAATGGCTCTGATCCGTCGGTTCTCCGTAGAAGAGAAAGGAAAGGCCCCCCGAGAGGGTCCCGATCCGCTTCTGCCGAAGAAACGGCTAGCCCTCTGCCGCCGAGATGAGGGCGCCCGGCAGGAGGTGTCGAGGCCTTGGTACGAGCGGCCACCACCAGGGTTCCCGCTGCCCTTGTACGCCCGCATTGAGGGCCCTCAAGGAGTCGACACCGAGCGCTACGGACGACGCCGCCATCGGCGTCGGCGGGTCACGGCGGTGCGCGTTGTTCCTCCCAGAGTCCATGCCGAGGGCTCCTCCCGAGAGCTTGTGCTCCACGCCGCCATGCCTCCTCAGTCTTGGATTCGCCTTCCTCCCTCCTTCGCCTTCGTGATTCCGTGAGGGGCTCTTGGAGCTCTGGTTGCAGCATGCGGCTGCAGCACCTCGCGACCGAGCGGAGGTTGCGGTCGTCGCTCCGGGCAAGGTCTTCATGACACGAGGCTGGGGCGAGATCGCCCGGGTCTGCCGGACGAGGGGCGCCCTCGTGATCCACCTAGAGTACGATGGCGCTTCCTTGATGTTCTTCAAGGTGTTCGACGCGGAAGGACGCCGGCTGGAGTGCTGCCCTGAGAGAGGCGGACGGGGCCCTGCCGTGGCGAGGACTAGGCTCGCCGACCGCTCCCCCAGCAGCTCCTCAGGCAGCGGAGGCGTCGGAGGATCCAGCGACTCCGCCGAGCTCTTCGCGACTCCGGAGACGAGCGACGACAGCTACGAGCCTCCGAGCTTGCACCGCGCTCGGAGCCGGGCAGGCGCGTCAGGCTTCCAGCGCCGGTGATCTGGATGGGGTTGGCGCCGGTGCCTGGCGGCCCACTGTTGATGATGGCGTCTCCTTGCGGAGACGCACATAGTTAGCGCTCTTTAGGATCTGCTCCTTTTGTTCCCTGTGAGGAATCGAAGAACACACCCCGTGGGGGCTTGTAAGGTGCCTGCGGTTCCGTTTGTTAATATGATCCTTGTCGTGAAGTGGTGCGAGATGCTCATCCCATCTTAGCTTAGTTCCTCCTTTTGAACCTCGCGAGGGCTTGACGCTCTACGCGACAGGTCCTGGTCCCAAGGCAGGCTTCAGCCGTCGCTGGTATGCCAGGTCGCGATGCCGTGGTCAAGGCCAGGAGGTGAGCGGCCCGGGGTCCAGTAAGAGCCCCTGAGTCGCGATGCTCAGGAGGTCCCCTTTAGCGCTCAAGCAGCCATTGTTCGGTGAGAAAGGAGCACGACGTTGCTAACACGGGATTGCATTAGGTGCGAGGTCGGTGCTGCGATAGCTAGTATTTCCGGAGGATGACTTATCTCGGGAGTCAGGAACTGCCTCTTGGTGCGGCGTTAGGTCCGCGCATCGGCAGCTGAGGAGTTGCCCGGCGAGGTCCACGCGTGCCTCTTCCCTCTCGCCTTTACTCCCCTTTCTGCTCTACGTCCTCGGGTCCTGGCCCTCGAGCGAGCTCAGCCATCGCTGGTATGCCAGGTTGCGATGCCGTGGACAAGGCCAGGAGGTGAGGGCTGGAGAGCCAGTAGGAGTCCATGAGTCGCGATGCTCAGGTACCCCCCCCCCCTTTAACGTGCATGCGGTTCGCGCGGACGAGAGTGAAGGAGACGTCGTGAAGGCCTCGCCTGACACTGCTCCTTGAAGAGATCCTGCAGGCTCATCACAAGAAGAACGAGAGTTCGCCTGGAAAATCAACAGTCAGCCGTTGGTTGCTCTGGAGGGGTGACGAGGCACTGAAGGCTTGACGAGGTGGCGCCTTGCGGGGTTGCCGCGGCCAGAGCTCAGCCATTCAGGTTTGGCGACGTTGCAGGGACGGACCCATGCGCAAGCGTCGCGCCGTTAGGGAGCAGCTCCATCAGTTGGTGTCAATCGAGCGGGCGATTAGGTCAAACACGTTAATCACGAAGGAGCAAATCCATTTAGATAGGCGCAGAGAAGGCGAACATCGCTGGGTCGGGCCCGAGCGACTTGGGATGGCGCAGCCGAGGGGCACCCCAATAAAGTAAACTAGAAACATGAATCAAAGGATACATGCGCAGGACGGACCCACGCGCACTGGGAATGATGCAGCCTGGGGCGCCCGGCTGAAAATGAAACTCGAAGGGCGTCACTGGTGATGTTGGAGATGAAGGATGCTGAAGTAGCGGACGTCGTGCCTGCGGAAGTCGATCTTCCACGAGCCCCCAGGCCGGGGCCTCGGGAGGCTCGGGCGCCAGCGGCTCGCGAACCATCTCCATCTCCGCCAGACTGCGGAACGCCCGCCACTTGAGCCTCGAATGCTCCTCATGAGGCTGGCCTTGCGGCAGCGCGTTCGGCAAGCCGTAAGGCATGCGAACATAGCTGTGGGGTGGGCCTTCACAGCGTCCAACACGTGAGGGCCAGAGGTGCTCCTGAGAGGCGGCTCGGTTGAGCCCTGGTATGTCGATGCAGACGCGCAGCCCACCATCCTCGCCTGGATGGGGAGCTACGGCGGGTAAGCGGTGGCTGCCACTCATGACTCTTGACTCCTGCAGCTCCTGGATGATCTTGCTGACGAACTCCTGAGGGTTTGGCCCTCCTTGTCTTGCTTCTTCCTGAGGGAAACGTGCGTTGAAGCACGCCTCCAAGTGGTGCCCGAGCGCCTCCCTCGTGATCTTAGCAAAGTCGGTGGCCCTCCAGGAGAGAGCCCCCGAGCCTTGCTCGAGGAGGGCGCCGGGCACGCCTGCCTATGCGACAGAAGGAGGCGCCCCCTGAACAGGCTTGGACCCTGAGGGGCCTGCCTCCCGAGGGCTACGACCAGGGGATGTCTTCTTCTTCTTAGGAGCAGCCTCGGGAAGCCTCCCGCTCCTGTGATCTGGGTCTTCAATTGATGCGGCTTGGAAAGCACGCTCCAGAGAACACACTGCGTCTCTCTCTTCACAAGGCACCGTGATGAATCCACCGCTTCCTGGCATCTTGAGGACATTGTAGCCGTGATGAGTCACGGCCATGAATTTGGCCAGAGTTGGGTACCCGAGGATGGCATTGTACGGCAGGCGAATGTGAGCGACGTCGAAGTCAATGAGCTTGGTGCGGTGGTTGTCGCTGGCGTCCCTAAGGTGACGGAAGGCGGACCTGCCCTATCGGGCTGTGGAACCATCGGTGACTCGGAAAAGGCTTGGTCGGCTGAAGCTGATTGTATGGCACTTGAGATTGTTGAATGTCTCGACGGACGGGACATTGAGCCTGCTCGCCATCGATGAGGGTCCTGGTGACTTGCACATTGCTAATGATTGGGGAACAAAGCATCGGAGGACTCGGCTATGGCTGCGACTTGAGCTGATCCGCCGAGCTGAGTGTGATGGCGACGCTGACCACCCGAGGCGTGTGTCTTGAGCCCGGGAGGACTGCATTCACTTCACGGGCAAACTGCTTGAAGATCTGTTGAGAGGTGGGGCTTGAGCTCCGCCCGGGATCTGAGCGATTCGCGCGGCTCCGGAAGCCCCTAGCCCCTCCTCCGATGATGGTCTTCATTTCTACTTGGCTGCGGTGGCGGAGGAGGGAGGCCTGCGTTGCCTTGTGGGCGATCCTCGCGAGGCTGATCCTCCGGCCTCCTCGCGAGGCGGGTCCCTCCAACCTCCCTCGCGAGGCTGATCCTGCCAGCGGTCCTCGCGAGGTCGGTCACGCCACCCTTGCCGAGGGCCACGGTCTTCCCATCGTCCTCCACCTCTTCCTCCTCCTCGGCCATAGCCCCGGTCGCTGCGCTCGGGGCGTCTGCCGGCATGCACGTCCCTCACGGCCCTGAGCT
The DNA here is from genome assembly GCA_021605205.1 of Aegilops longissima. Lineage (NCBI taxonomy): Eukaryota > Viridiplantae > Streptophyta > Magnoliopsida > Poales > Poaceae > Aegilops > Aegilops longissima. The sequence goes on from CM038677.1 coordinate 508,916,275, forward strand.
CTTGGCACTCGTTGGTGTTGTGGGTGTGGAGGTCATGGTACACGCAGTACCGACTGCCCTTGGATGACTCAGGCTGATCCCTTCCTCGCTTGGTGTCCGGCTCTGCTGCAAGCACAGCAGCCCCCTTGCGCTTCGTGTCTTTAACCTTGGGCTTCTTCTCTTCTGGGTCGGCAGCCGGCAGCTCGAGAAGGGAAAGGCGTCCTTCCTCAGCCCTGGCGCACTTGGTCGCCAAGTTGAACAGCTCCAGGGATGTGCACATGTCTTCATGGATCACGAGCTCTTCCTTCATCTTGACGTCACGCACACCGTCGGAGAAGGCTGAGATGATGGCCTCCTCAGACACCCTGGGGATCTTAAGGCGAGAGTTGTTGAAACATTGGATGAACTTTTGCAGGGTCTCCCGATCGCTGCTTGATGCAGCGCAAAGTCACTCATGGCGGGGCCGATCGCGGAGTGCCTTGGAAGTTGGCGATGAATCGGATCGCATCTCGTTCGGGGAGAAATCGTGCGAGAGCCAGGTTCAGAGCTAGGTGTTGGCACCGTCCTTGGCGCCATGGGAAACCAGTTCGCCATGACCTTCGTCCCGTTGGCGGCTTGGTGCCTAGCTCATAGAGCTGGAGGAACTCCGCAGGTCGGCCGTGCCATCGTGGCGTGGGGGCAGGTCGGCTTGAACTTGCCGGCCAGCCACGCTGCGCAGCTTCGGTGGTGAAGGCACGACGACTGCATGGCCACGGAGGCCTTTGGTGACGGAGGGCTTGATCTTAGAGGTCTCCGTGCGCTGCCGCCAGAGCAACGCAGGGGTCTTGGCGCAGGGAGCAGGAGCTTGATCGTGGCGGGCGGTCAAAAGGGAGCACTCTGGCAGCTTCTTGGGACGAGGACCTCTTGGCAGCTCTTCTCTTCTGTGCTGGTGCCGGACGGAGTGGGTTCCGCCAGGGCCCGCGCCTTGGGGCCAAGGCGCCTTCTTGAGGGGGCGGCGGCGCGCCGAGCTTCATCGCCCGCGCAAAGGCGGGCGGTGCAGCGAGAGGATGGCGCATAGGAGCCCCAGCGCGCCGACGAGCTTCGGTGATGCGGGCGAGCCACTCGTCGTAGAGGTCGTCGACGGGACGGTAGTGCAGGAGTTCCCGTGCCAGAAGCAACGCGGCGTGCGCGTCCGCAGGAGCGCGACGGGCGTGGGACGAAGAACCGGCTGGAGTCAGCGACGGGGTGGCGGTGCGGCCTTCCGCCGCACCGAAGGATGCAGAGACGACGCCTGCTGCTCGTTCCCCGCCGGGCCGGTGGCGGCGTTGACGGCAGGCGACGGGGAACGGCGGGGGCGGCCGCCGACGGGGGCCGTCTGGGCGACGCGAGTAGCGAGAGCTCCGGCGCTTCAGCGGGCTCGACGAAGCGTCTAACATGGATCGAGGGCGGCGAAGAGCAGGGCGGCGGAAGGCGGATTCCGGTGCACCCCTACCTGGCGCGCCAAATGTCGGACTTTGGGTTCCGGCAGACCCTCAAGGTTCGAACTCTGGGGTGCACGCGGAGATCGCACCTCCAACCTACCTACGTCTCATCGCCTCACAAGGATCTAAACTACACGAAGAACAACACAGAGGACACGAGGTTTATACTGGTTCATGCCACCATTGTGGTGTAATACCCTACTCCAGTGTGTGGTGTGGTGGATTGCCTCTGGGGCTGGTGATGAACAGTACAAGGAAGAACAGCCTCGCGAGGGTCTGTTCTTGGCTGGTGCGATGAACTGCTAGGGGAGTTCAGTCGCCTCTCTTTCTCTCTCTCTAGATGCCGATCTAGATGCCCCTCTCTTTTTCCTTCACCCTTCGACCTGCTCGCCTTGGTGGTGGCTAGCTCTATTTATAGTGGGAGGCCCTGGGCCTCTTCCCAAATATTGAGCGGGAAGGGCGCCAACAATTGGCCATTTTGAAGGGGAACATCTAGTACACATATCCTTACTAAAGTCGGTCCTCGCCTGCCAAAGACCCTGACGATGACGCCGGCTTGGGCTCCACGATGACCTCCGTTCTGCCGTCCTGCTGGTCTTGGTCATGTTGCATCGAAATGGTTGCCTTTGCCTGATGCCTTGGCCTGCGCTTGCCTCCTTTGCACCAAAGGGGAAATGAGGACACTGCGCGGGCAGGCGCCCGCCTGGCGCCCTCGGTCGTCATGGCTTGCGTCATGGGCACCTCGTGAGGTACCCCGCCTTGATCTCTCCGCCTCCTCGCGAGCCAGCCTGACGAGGCCGTGCCTGAGGAAGCTTCCTGTTGTCCGCCCCGCGAGGCTTGGCCCCTCACGAGGGTCTTGAGCTTGTGTTGATGAAGACAGGCCGCACTGGGCCACTCCTTGAGCTACGCCGCAGGCCGCAGGCAGGCAAGTCTGGGTACCCTCGTTCCCAGAATGTCGACATTCTCCCTCTGGTCCTTGGCCTTCATGGTGATGATGGCCCCTTCGGGATCCTCCTCCATGGCCTCCGGTGATGATGGCCCCCTCCGGCAGAGCGCCAGAGAGGGCCTAGATTGATTTCTCGTGGCTACAGAGGCTTGCGGCAGTGCAACTTCCGATCTAGGTTATTTTCTGGAGGTTTCTGTATGTATAGGAATTTTTGGCGTCGGTTTCACATTAGGGGGGTCTCCGAGTCGTCCACGAGATAGGGGGGCGCGCCCTCCACCCCCGTGGACGGCTCGGGACTCTTCTAGTCCATCTCTGATGTTCCGTGGGCTTCTTCTGGTCCATAAAAAATCGTCAAAAATTGGCACGTCAATTGGACTCCGTTTGGTATTCCTTTTCTGTAGAACTCAAAACAAGGAAAAAACAGAAACTGGCACTGGGCTCTAGGTTAATAGGTTAGTCTAAAAATCATATAAAATAGCATATAAATGCATATAAAACATCTAAGATGGATAATATAATAGCATGAATACTTCATAAATTATAGATACGTTGGAGCGTATCGGCATCTAAGCTTAATTCCTGCTCGTCCTCGAGTAGATAAATGATAAAAGAAATAATTTATGAAGTGTGAATGCTAGCAGGTGCACAAGTTTGATCAATGATAATTTCAATCACCTTTTCTAGCATCATTATATGTCATAACAGTAGCTCATCTCATAAAACTTTTCATGATCAAGTAACAAGCTATTCACATGTTAAAGTATAAATCATAAACTTTCTTCAAAACTAACAAACAGTGCTCTTAGTCATCAAACAATTGCAATTCATCTTATTTTCGGGAAGGGTCTATGTAAAAGCTTTGATTCATCAAACTCCACATACTCAACTATAATTTAATCTTTCACAATTGCTAACACTCATGTGATATTTATGCGTTCAAAGTTTTAATCGGACACAGAGAAAGATAGGGGCTTATAGTTTTGCCTCCCAACCTTTCACCTCAAGGGTAATGTCAACAATAATAATTTATGAAAACCTACATCCAAGTGGATGTATATATCCGGATCGCTCCAACACAAAGTGCTCGCCAAAGGAAAAAGTGTAAAAAGGAAAGGTGATGATCACCATGACTCTTGTATAAGGGTAGAAGATAAAAGTAAAAGATAGGCCCTTCGCAGAGGGAAGCAGAGGTTCTCATGCGCTTTTATGGTTCGATGCACAAAATCTTAATGCAAAAGAATGTCACTTTATATTGCCGCTTGTGATAAAGACCTTTATTATGCAGTCCGTCGCTTTTATTTCTTCCCTATCACAAGTTTGTATAAAGCTTATTTTCTTTGCACTAATAGATCATACATATTTAGAGAGCAATTTTTATTGCATGCACCGATGACAACTTACTTGAAGGATCTTACTCAATCCATAGGTAGGTATGGTGGACTCTCATGGCAAAACTGGTTTAAGGGATGTTTGGAAGCACAAGTAGTATTTCTACTTGGTGCAAAGAATTTGGCTAGCATGAGAGGGAAAGGCAAGCTCAACATGTTGGATGATCCAAGATAATATAACATTTCGGATATAGGAAAACATAACCCATTAAGTTGTCTTCCTTGTCCAACATCAACTTTTTAGCATGTCATATTTTAATGAGTGGTCAAAATTACAGAAGATGTCCAAGATAGTATACTTATATGTGAAATCTCTCTTCCTTCAATATTCTTTCATGAATTGTTCAAGTGACCAATTCTGCGTTTGCTAACTTTCAATAAGTTTACTACCTATACTCATTATGTGTGAAGTCATTACCCCCCATGTTATGAGCATATGAAACGTATATAAATTCAGATTTGTGATATTCAATTCATTCAACCATTTACTCATAGGATATATGTGAAGCACGTGAGTAAATGACAAACTACTCCAAAAAGATATAAGTGAAGAACACTGAGTAGTCAAATAATTAACTAGCCATGGGAGGATTCTTTTTCATTCAAGATTTCAGATCCAATGATTTTATTCAAACAACAAGTAAAATTGAAAATACTCTCCAAGCAAAACACATATCATGTGTCGAATAAAAATATAGCTCCGAGTAAGGTATACCGATAGTTTTGAAGGCGAAAGAGGGATGCCTTCAGGGCATCCCCAAGCTTAGGCGCTTGAGTCTTCCTTGAATATTACCTTGGGGTGCCTTGGGCATCCCCAAGCTTAGGGTCTTTCCACTTCTTATTCTCCTCATATCGATATCTCACCCAAAGCTTGAAAACTTCAATCACACAAAACTTAACGGAACTTCGTGAGATAGGTTAGTATGATAAAGAGTAAACCATTCACTTTGGTACTGTTAAAGACAAGGTTCATAATTTTTCTCACACAATTCCTACTGTACCATATCATTTCTACAATTTATATTGAGAAATATAAGCCATAGAAACTAGAAAGCAAGCAAACTATGCAATGAAAACATAATCTGTCAGAAACAGAACAATCTGTAATGATTTGAACAGAAACCATACTTATGCTACTCCAAAAATTATGAAATAAATTGGTGGACGTGAGGAATATGTCTATTAATCTTCTGCAAAAATAATCAACTCAAAAGCACTCTTCTGTAAAAAATGTCAGCTAATCCCGTGAGCACAAAGTTTCTGTTTTTTACAGCAAGATCACATTAACTCTCACCCAAGTCTTCCCAAAGGTCTTACTTGGCACTTTATTGAAACAAAAACTACAAAACATGATTACTACAGTAGCTTAATCATGTAAACACACAAAAACAGTAAGGGTAAATATTGGTTTGTCTCCCAACAAGCGCTTTTCTTTAATGCCTTTTAGCTAGGCATGATGATTTCAATGATGCTCACATAAAAGATAAGAATTGAAACATGAAGAGAGCATCATGAATAATATGACTAGAACATTTAAATCTAACCAACTTCCTATGCCTAGGGATTTTTTGAGCACATAATTTATAGGAACAAGAATCAACTAGCATAGGAAGGCAAAACAAGTATAACTTCAAAACTTTAAGCACATAGAGAGGAAACTTGATATTATTGCAACTCCTACAAACATGTATTACTCCCTCATAATAATTTTTAGTAGCATCATGAATCAGTTCAACAATATAACCATCACATAAAGCATTATTTTCATGATCTACAAGCATAGAAATTTTACTCTTCTCCACATAAGCAAAATTCTTCTCATTCGGAATAGTGGGAGCAAACTCAACAAAATAACTGTCATGTGAGGCATAATCCAATTGAAAATTAAAATCATGATGACAAGTTTCATGGTTAAAATTATTCTTTATAGCATACATGTCATCACAATAATCATCATAGATAGCAACTTTGTTCTCATAATCAATTGGAACCTCTTCCGAAATAGTGGAATCATTACTAACTAAAGTTGACACTCTTCCAAATCCACTTTCATAAATATCACATTAAGATTCAACACCCTACAAAATAGTGGGATCACTAATTCCTAAACTTGACACTCTTCCAAGCCAACTTTAGATTATAGTATTATTCATACTCCAAAACATATAAGTGAAGTTCATGGAGCATTCTACAATTAATATAGACTAACCAATATCCAAGCTCAAAACATATAAGTGAAGCACACGAAACATTCTATAAAACCATACTCAAAAGATTTAAGTGAAGCACAAAGAACATTCTATAAGGTCATACTCAAAATATATAAGTGAAGCACATGCATCATTCTATAAATCGATAAAGGGATATCTCATACTAGCATGGTTCTTAAAGGAAAAACAAAAACACAAAGGACACAAATCATGTGAACAAAACAAAAACCGAGGTATACCGATAATTATTGATGAAGAAAGATGGGATGCCAACCGGGGCATCCCCAAGCTTAGATGCTTGAGTATACTTGAAATATTTACTTGGGGTGCCTTGGGCGTCCCCAAGCTTGAACTCTTGCCTCTCTTTATTCTTCTCATATTGATAGCTCCTCGATCTTCGAACACTTCATCCACACAAAACTTTAACAAAAACTTTGTGAGATCCGTTAGTATAATAAAGCAAATCAATACCTTTAGGTACTGTTGCAAAATCATTCCAATTTCATATTAGCACTTTATCTACAGTATTCCAACTTCACCATGGTTCATACCCCCCGATACTACCCATAGATTCATCAAAATAAGCAAACAACACACAAAAACAGAATCTGTCCAAAACAGGACAGTCTGTAGTAATCTGGAAGTTTAGTAAACTTCTGTAACTCCAAAAATTCTAGAAAATATGACAATTTTAAAAAATTGTACAGAAGTGATGTGCAAAAAGTTTCAGACCCATTTGCCTTTCCAGTAAAAAAATGTAAATTCACGCGCCACAGCCAAAGTTTCTGTTTTTTTTTTTGACAGAAAGACTGTAAGGGAACCCCCTACAGTATAGTTGGTGCAACAAACCCAAATTGCAAGTACAGTGCCTTGAACCTGGGTGGGTGGGAAGGCATCATCCCCTTCCCACCACTAGGCTATGCCTTAGTCTGCAAAGTTTCTGTTTTTGTACTGCACAAAGTAAACAAGCAATCTAATCATCCTAAAACCCAAGCTTGGCACATTATTTTTATAATACAATGGATATATACAAGGGGATAATTATTTTCAGAGAAGATTCCATGAGTTTTTTTACATTGTTTCCATGAGCATGAACACAAGTGTTCAAGGTCGACCCTCACTTCTCCAATGCATAACCTTCCAATCACTTCTCTTATTAAAAAACTTTTTAGGCATGAGAAGCAAGTAAATTTTTTTTTAATTTCATTTTTTAATTTTTTTGTATGTTTCACCCATAACTAAACAGAAACAAAAAGGAAAAACAAAATCTACTTAGTGAAGAAAGCAAACAAGCACACATGAGAATATCAACCCCACGCTATTGCTCCAAACAGCGGCGCCGAGAAAAGAGCTTGATAATCCCCAAGTGCAGGGTATCATCATAGCAATTCCCAAAGGTGGAAGTGATAAGTATGGAGTGTCGAACCCACAAGGAGCTAAAGGTAAGATCAATATTCTCTCAAGTCCTATCTTCCATCGATACGACTCTACATACACGACGTTTGCTTCCAACTAGAAGCGAGAAATAAAACTATGTTGTGGGTATGAAGAGGATAACTTTGCATGATATCGGAGAACTAAAATATAAAAGTAGGTGTTGTTATCATAAAGTTAGAATATATTACTAAATATTATAAATAGCGAGTGTGGAATAATGATGGATCGGTGTGAGGAATTGTCCTAGGCAATTGTTAACAAGAACGGTGGTCGTCATTGCAATTTCATATGAGGGAGAGGCATAAGCTAACATACTTTCTCTTATTGGATCATATGCACTTATGATTGGAACTCTAGCAAGCATTCGCAACTACTAAAGATAATTAAGGTAAAACCCAACCATAGCATTAAAGCATCAAGTCTCGTTTATCCCATACGCAACAACCTCCTTACTCGGGTTTATGCTTCTGTCACTCAAGCAACCCACTATAAGCGAATCATAAACGTATTGCAACACCCTACAACGGGAATCCCTCACGCTTGCGTGACACGGAGGGCACAATAGGACAGCACCAAAATAAAACATACAACTCATACCAATCTATATCATCAATTAACCCAAAGACAAAGGATATCTACTCAAAACATCATAGGATGGCAACACATCATTGGATCATAATATGTGGCATAAAGCACCATGTTCAAGTAGGGATTACAGCGGGGTGCGGGAGAGTGGACCACGTAAAAGAGATGAGGATGGTGATGATGATGGTGATGTTGATGAAGACGATCACCGCGGCGATGATTCCCCTCCCGATGGCACTCCGGTGCCACCGAGAGAGAGGAGGAGAGGTTCTCCCCCTTATGCTTCCTCCTCCATGGCCTCCCCCCTAGATGGGGAGAGGTTCTCCCTCTGGTTCTTGGCCTTCATGGTGATGATGGCCCCTCCGGGATCCTCCTCCATGGCCTCTGGTGATGATGGCCCCCTCCGGCAGAGTGCCAGAGAGGGCCTAGATTGATTTCTCATGGCTACACAGGCTTGCGGCGGCGGAACTTCCCATCTAGGTTATTTTCTGGCGGTTTCTGTATTTATAGGAATTTTTGGCGTCGGTTTCACGTCAGGGGGGTCTCCGAGTCGTCCACAAGATAGGGGGGCGCACCCAGGGGGTAGGGCGCGCCCTCCACCCTCGTGGACAGCTCGGGACTCTTTTGGTTCATCTCTGCTCCGTGGGCTTCTTCTGGTCCATAAAAAATCGTCAAAAATTGGCACGTCAAGTGGACTCCGTTTGGTATTCCTTTTCTGTATAACTCAAAAACAAGGGAAAAACAAAAAGCGGCCTTTGGGCTCTAGGTTAATAGGTTAGTCCCAAAATCATATAAAATAGCATATAAATGCATATAAAACATCTAAGATGGATAATATAATAGCATGAATACTTCATAAATTATAGATACGTTGGAGACGTATCACACACCATTACGTTGTGGTGTTCCAGATGGCGTGAGTTGCGAAACTATTCCACATTGTTTTAAATGAAGACCAAACTGGTAACTCAAATATTCGCCTCCGTGATCAGATCGTAGAAATTTTATTTTCTTGTTACGATGATTTTCCACTTCACTCTGAAATTCTTTGAACTTTTCAAATGTTTCAGACTTCTGTTTCATTAAGTAGATATACCCATATCTGCTCAAATCATCTGTGAAGGTCAGAAAATAACGATACCCGCCGTGAGCCTCAACACTCATCGGACCGCATACATCGGTATGTATAATTTCCAATAAGTCGATGGCTTCGCTCCATTGTTAGGAGAAGCGGAGTCTTAGTCATCTTGCCCATGAGGCATGGTTGGAAGCATCAAATGATTCATAATCAAGTGATTGCAAAGGTACAACGACATTGCCACAAATATGTTGCACTATCATTATTAACTTTGCATCTTTTGGAATCAATATTATGAATATGTGTATCACCACGATCGATATTCAACAAAAATAGACCACTCTTCAAGGGTGCATGACCATAAAAGATATTAATCATATAAATAGAACAACCATTATTCTCTGATTTAAATGAATAACTGTCTCGCATCAAACAAGATCCAGATATAATGTTCATGCTTAAAATTGGCACCAAATAACAATTATTCATGTCTAAAACTAATCCCAAAGGTAGATGTAGAGGTAGCATCTTGTGGCGATCACATCGACCTTGGAACCATTCCCGACGCGCATCGTCACCTCGTCCTTAGACAATCTTCATTTAATCCGTAGCCCCTGTTTTGATCTGCAAATATGAGCAACAGAACCAGTATCAAATACCCAGGCGCTACTATGAGCATTAGTAAGGTACACATCAATAACATGTATGTTGAATATACCTTTGTTCACTTTGCCATCCTTCTTATCTGCCAAATACTTGGGGCAGTTCCGCTTCCAGTGTGCAGTCTGTTTGCAGTAGAAGCACTCAGTTTCAGGCTTAGGTCCAGACTTGGGCTTCTTTTCGGGAGTGGCAACTTGCTTGCCATTCTTCTTGAAGTTCCCCTTCTTTCCTTTGCCCTTGTTCTTGAAACTAGTGGTCTTGTTAACCATCAACACTTGATGCTCCTTCTAGATTTCTCCCTCCGCAACTTTGAGCATTGCGAAGAGCTCGTCGATAGTCTTGTCCATCCCTTGCATATTATAGTTCATCATGAAGCTCTTGCAGCTTGGTGGCAGTGATTGGAGAACTCTTTCAATGACACAATTAACTTGAAGATTAACTCCCAGCTGAGTCAAGTGATTGTAATACCCAGACATTTTGAGTATGTGTTTACTCACAGAACTGTTTTCCACCATCTTGCAGCTATAGAACTTGTTGGAGATTTCATATCTCTCAACTTGGGCATTTGCTTGAAATATTAACTTCAATTCCCGGAACATCTCATATGGTCCATGACGTTCAAAACATCTTTGAAGACCCAATTCTAAGTTGTAAACCATGGCGCACTGAACTACCGAGTAGTCATCATACCGAGCTTGCCAGACGTTCATAACATCAGCATCTACTCCTGCAGCAGGCCTTTCACCTAGCGGTGCATCATGGACACATTTCTTCTGTGCAGCAATGAGGATAATCCTCAAGTTATGGACCCAGTCCGTGTAGTTGCTACCAACATCTTTCAACTTAGCTTTCTCTAGGAACACACTAAAATTCAAGGGAACGGTAGCACGGGCCATTGATCTAAAACATAGATATGCAAAAACTATCAGGACTAAGTTCATGATAAATTAAGTTCAATTTAATCATATTACTTAAGAACTCCCACTTAGATAGACATCCCTCGAGTCATCTAAATGATCACGTGATCCATATCAACTAAACCATGTCTGATCATCACGTGAGATGGAGTAGTTTTCAATGGTGAACATCTCTATGTTGATCATATCTACTATATGATTCACGTTCGAACTTTCGGTCTCAGTGTTCCGAGGCCATGTCTGTACATGCTAGGTTCATCAATAACCTGAGTATTCCGCACGTGCAAAACTGTCTTGCACCCGTTGTATGTGAACGTAGAGCTTATCACACCCGATCATCACGTGGTGTCTTGGCACGACAGTATGCATAATGGTGCATACTCAGGGAGAACACTTATACCTTGAAATTTTAGTGAGGGATCATCTTATAATGCTACCGCCATACTAAGCAAAATAAGATGCGTAAAAGATAAACATCACATGCAATCAAAATATGTGACATGATATGGCCATCATCATCTTGTGCCTTTGATCTCTATCTCCAAAGCACCTTCATGATCTCCATCATCACCGGCTTGACACCTTGATCTCCATCGTAGCGTCGTTGTCGTCTCGCCAACTATTGCTTCTACAACTATAAGCTAGCATAGTGATAAAATAACTTAATTACATGGCGATTGCATTTCATACAATAAAGTGACGACCATAAGGCTCCTGCCAGTTGCCGATAACTTCTACAAAACATGATCATCTCATACAATAACGTATATCACATCATGTATTGACCATATCACATCACAACATGCCTTGCAAAAACAAGTTAGACGTCCTCTACTTTGTTGTTGTAAGTTTTACGTGACTGCTATGGGCTTCTAGTAAGAATCGTTCTTACCTACGAATCAAAACCACAACGATGTTCCATCAAGTTTGTTGTTTTAACCTTCAACAAGGACCGACCGTAGTCAAATTTGATTCAACTAAAGTTGGAGAAACAGACACCCGCCAACCACCTTTATGCAAAACAAGTTGCATGTCTGTCGGTGGAACCGGTCTCATGAACATGGTCATGTAAGGTTGGTCCGGGTCGCTTCATCCAACAATACCGCCGAATCAAAATAAGGCGTTGGTGGTAAGCAGTATGACTATCATCGCCCACAACTCTTTGTGTTCTACTCGTGCATATCATCTACACATAGACCTGGCTCGGATGCCACTGTTGGGGAACGTAGCATGCAATTTAAAAAAATCCTACGATCACGCAAGATCTATCTAGGAGATGCATAGAAACATGAGGGGGACAGTGCATCCACGTACCCTCGTAGACCGAAAGCGGAAGCGTTAGATTAATGCGGTTGATGTAGTTGAACATCTTCGCGATCCAACCAATTAAGTACCGAACGTACGGCACCTCCGAGTTCAGCACACGTTCAGCTCGATGAAGTCCCTCGAACTCTTGATCCAGCAAAGTGTCGAGGGAGAGTTTCGTCAGCACGGTGGCGTGATGACGGTGATGATAAAGTGATCCGCGCAGGGCTTAGCCTAAGCCCTACGACAATAAAATCGTCATGTCCGTGATTTTGTATTATATGAGTTATGTGATTTGGTGACCGAATGTTATTTGGAGTCCCGGATGAGATCACGGACATGACTAGGAGTCACTAAATAGTCGAGAGGTAAAGATTGATATATAGGATGATGGTATTCGAACACCGAAAGTGTTTCGGAATGTATCAGGTACTTATCGGGTCACCGAAAGGGGTTCCGGGCACCACCGGCAAAAGATATGGGCCTTATGGGCCAAGAGGGGAAACACACCAGCCACAAAGGGGCTGGTGCCCCCCCCCCCCCCATATGGGCTGGCCAAATTGGAATAGAAAAGGGGAAGGAGGAAAGGAAAAAGGGAATAGGATTTCCCCTTCACCCTCTTCCCTTCCTACTCCGAATAGGAATAGGAAAGAGGGGCGGCCGAATTGGGACTCCTACTTGGGGCGTCCCCTTGGCTGCCTCTCCTCCCCTCCAACCTATATATATGTGGGGGAGGCACCGCTAGAATACACACCAACAATTGTTAGCCGTGTGCGGCGCCTCCCTCCATAGTTTACGCCTCCGGTCATATCTTCATAGTGCTTAGGAAGCCTCTTGAATCACTTCACCATCACTGCCGATTGTCAAAACCCGGCGGATCTCGGTAGGGGTCCCGAGGCTGTGTGTCTAGGCGGATGGTAATAGGAGACAAGGGACATGATGTTTTTACCCAGGTTTGGGCCCTCTCGATGGAGGTAATACCCTACTCCTGCTTGATTAATATTGATGATATGGGTAGTACAAGAGTAGATCTACCACGAGATCGAGAGGCTAAACCCTAGAAGCTAGCCTATGGTATGATTGTTGTTAGTCCTACGGACTAAAACCCTTGGTTTATATAGACACGAATAGGGTTAGGGTTACCTGAGTCGGTTACAATGGTAGGAAATCTACATATCCGTATCGCCAAGCTTGCCTTCCACGCCAAGGAAAGTCCTATCCGGACCTTGACGAAGTCTTCAATCTTGTATCTTCATAGTCTAGGAGTCCGGCCAAAGATGATAGTTCGCTATCCGGACACCCCTAGTCGAGACTCCTCGGTAGCCCTGAAGCAGGCTTCAATGACGACGAGTCCGGCGCGCATATTGTCTTCGCATTGCAAGGCGGGTTCCTCCTCCGAATACTTCATAGAAGGTTTTGAACACAAGGATAGTGTCCCGCTCTGCAAAACAAGTTCCACATACCACCGTAGAGAGAATAATTTTTGCACAGATTTGCTGACGTATTCCGCGCCGTGACATCACACCACGGCCAAGCCTTTATTCGAATTGTTTTTTTACTAGCCCACCTCAGCGTGTTTAGCGAGGTGGTTTCCTTGGCACGTCTTATCAAAGCGTAGATCGTGCCCCCTTATTCTGGGATTCTCATCAATACGGACGTGGGTAACCCAACCGTGCCCGTTGGCACGCCTCCTCTATCGAAGGCGAGTCCGAATCGACCACGGGGAGGGCTCTTGGTATTCAACCTCTTTATAATGAGACCAAGGACCTCTACTTTTTTCCACCCTCCATCGAATTCGCCTCGCGCTTCGAGTTCTAACACCCAAAGCTTCAGATTTAGGCGCTTTGGACCTTCGACGATGTCCGGCTCCGACCAGCTCGGCCGATGGATGTCTTCTTCCGTCACAGAAGAAGATGTGCTAAAGCTGCAAGACGTGAGGTATCTAACCGGAGAGATTTCGCATAGGCTGCCTGCTCCAGGGCAGGTCATTCCCACTCCCGAGCCCGGCGAGAGCGTGGTGTTCGTGTCTCACTTCCTTCGGGGTTTGGTCTTCCCGACGGATCCCTTTGTGCGGGGGCTCATGTTTTATTATGGGCTGGATTTCCATGACTTGAATCCGGAGTCCATCCTCCATATCTCGTCATTCATTGTCGTATGTGAAGCCTTCCTCCATATTACCCCTCACTTTGGATTGTGGCTCAATACCTTCAAGGTGGAGCCGAAGATGATCGAGGGGCAACAAGCGAGTGCGGAGGGCGGTCATAAGCAAGTCTTGTTGATGCTCCGTGGCCGAGGGCTCTTTTCAAGAGGAGCTTGGTTTGTGCAGCGGGAGTGGTTTTATATCACCACTCCGGGGGCACCAAATGGGTGGCGCCACCGCCTTCCGCTCAGTCCACCACAACGGCTGGCATCATGGGTCAACCGGGGCTCGACTAGGGGCCGTTCAGGGCGTTCCTCATTGCGGGCCGTATTCAAGACCTCCAAGAAAGAGATCAATCTGGTCGTGGCGGCGTAGGTTATGCTGATTCGGCGCCTTACGCCTCGCAAATGTCGCCCCCTCCGTCATGGGAGTTTAATCCGGAGGACCATGAGCTCTCGAACATTTTATGGGCGCGCCCAAGGAGATGTACAAACTGTTCTTGGATCACAAGAGAAGTGTCCGGACTTGACCGAGGGCGCAGGTCTAAGCTGCAATCACCCGAGATACTCAAGTAAGTAACCCAGTAACCGGATAGGCTGTTCATTCATTTATCATGTATATGCCCTTTAAAGGAGCCGTTTCTTGAGCAGAGTGGATAGCCAAGGCAAAGTTGATAAGGTGTCGGCTCCCTCGAGAGACCACGCCGGATCCCATCTTTGACCAAGATGTTGAAGGCGCGCCTTTTAAAGAAGGCGAAGGGGAGCAGGAAGCAAGCGCCTCCATGAAGGAGGCTTTCAAGGAAGAGGGATCAGGATCCTCCTCCAAGGGAGAAGAGGACCGCTTGAGAAGACCCGGAAGCCAAGGCCTCAAAGCGGGAAAGAAGTCTTCGTCGAGAAAGTCCGTGCCGGAAGTACCCCAGCCGCACTATTTCCCCAAGGGATCAGCCCTCAATGAGCCGTAAGTAAAAAGAAGGGGTCCTGTGAATAAAGAACATCCTGTATTTATTTCGAAGATAACCGAAATTGTACCTTGTAGTTCAGATCTCAGCCCTTCTCGTGAGCTTCGTCTTGAGGATCTTTGTGCGGAGATGATAGAGAGCGTAAACGCCTCCACCTATCGGCGCCTTTGCGAGGCGGGCGACCCTGAAGTGTCGTCACGGAGAGTTTCCCGAGTCCGGCGGGGCAGACGGTCCGCGCCAACTGGCGGCGGTCGGGTGAAGGACCTGCTCGAGGCGTATATCTCGAGAAGATCACCGTGCGCTAATGGCTCTGATAATTGAAATAATTGCATCCGCTGAGAGCGGATTGCATGAAGCCGCCAAGTTCTTGACGGGTTTGAGTCTGAAAAAATGATGTACCTTCAGACAGTTATGCATATAGAATCGCCTGTATAGATAGTAGCCCATGAGACTCGGTATCTGTGTCAACCGACAGCGTGCGAGATCATAATCTCGATACTAACATGTCGCCATTCCTATGTAGGTGGCGGGCGTCCGGTGGCTAGCCGGATGATGAATTTGCCGAATTAAAGCGGCAACAGCGAGGCGGATCACGGACATCGCTGGTCAATAAGCGGTTTGATGAGTCACAAGGTATTCGACTTCTCCACGGACACTGGTAAGGGAGCTTGGGCCATGCCTTACTACTTGTATGCTTTGATGCGAGCGGTGCCGCTGCTGTGGAGAGGCTGCTGGCGGAACTTGCCCGAGCTAAAAAGCAAGCCGAAGAGTAATGCGGCGCTATAAAAGCGGCGAAGAGCTGAAAGCGAGCGGGCTGCTCCTTGCCGAAGCAAAGAGAAATGGCGATTTGGCCTGGCTGAAGAATACTACCGACCGCTGCGAGGTTCTTGAAAAAACGTCAAAGCGGAACAAGAGGACTGAAAAAGGCCACCGCCGAATCCAAGGATGCCCGTTCCGCTATGAGAGCTGCCAAGGAGGAGCTGAGTCGGGCCGGGATATTGCGGTGGAAAACCGTTTCACTGTGGAGAAATATCTGGATCTGAAGTATGCTCGGTTGGACAAGCTGTGGAGTTCGGAGGATGCTTATCGGACTTAGCGGCGGCGCTGGACGCGATTGAGCACTTCCGAGGCGGAAGGGGCACGAAGGAAAGAGCTATTTTGGTCGCAATTCCATAGTCCGGGCGTCCTCTTCCATTGACCGATCGGTTGGCGAATGGGCGAGCTGAATCAATTATCCGGACTTGCCATGAAGCATGTCATGACTCATTTGTGGCCAGGCGGACCCCACCGAAGAGTTATTTTGGCTTAGTGCAGCGATTTCTTGTGCGGTACAGCGTGTCGGCGCAATGAAGCGGTCGGCGTGTATTGAGAAGCGCGGATGGCTCTTGCCCTGTCAAGGCATCTGGGCTGAGATGAAGGCCACCGATATTGCGTCCCCAAATTCGGACAGCAGCCGAGTACCAGTCAAGCGCTATTTTGAGGAAGTTCTTCCGGGCGCTCGTTTAATAGAGACTTGATGCTCGAAGGATGTTATGTTTGAATGACATGTATAATTTTATGAAACAACATTTCAATTTAATGTAAGAGCTTTTTATACTTGTGCCTTCAAGTAGCAAACTACCTCTGTCGGCCGTTGATGTATATATGTATATAACTTTGAAAGATGGCAGTCTTGACTTCAGCCCCCATGCACATAGTGCGGGGTGTTTACAAAGAAGTCGGCGCTTTCACATAATCAACGTCTTGGTCCTATAAAGGAGGTGGTAGCGTAGCAAACTAGGCAACGGACTATAATGCTTTATCACTTTCACTTAGCCATAGGAGTTCGATGGTGGGGCTACTATATAGCCCACGGGGCATTGCACTCTCCCGAATTCGAGTGCGTATGTGCTGACCGAAAAGCGGTCCTTCGTTAATGTGGAGAATTCTAAACATTCCGGTGAGTCATCAGTGGTTGACTAGTTTCGCTATATCATGACATCAGTTTTGGCTTTCTCTCTTGAGGTGCTTTCGCCCGGCGAACCGGGCACAATCGCGATAGTTCTCCTGGTGCCGCGTTAGCCGATAGAATGGAGCGTAAGGCAGCAAAACACAGGGCCGGGCAAACCCAACATTTGACCAAAGACATGATTCGGAGCTGATGCATATAAGGCCTAACTTCGAGATGCGAACACTCCCTAAGGTATTCGGTCTTTTATAAGCGGGCGAACAATGCCCTTAGTAACAAGCCCTGGTGTGTCGAGTGCGTGCAAACTTCGACGCGGCCGATGCCAAAGCGCCACCTCCTCCTCGGTTATAATAAGAGATCGGGGATGAGTAACAACAAGAGCAGTGAAAAAGGTTTACGCGGGGTCTTAATCTGAAAAGAATCCTTACAGCGGGTCCTCTTTGGGCGTCTGCGCTGTGTCTCCGTTGTGCCGTATCTGGGCGGGTATAGTCTGGCGTTCATCTGTAAAAGAGAGGAACTTAGTTTGAAAAGACCGTGCTAAAATGTAATTGGAAACAAAATAGAGTATGATTCAAAAATGAGTAAAATTGAGCTTTATTGTCTCTTGTTGTACATGCGTGGAGCCCTTGTAAGAAGTGCACGGCTAGTAAGCATCATGTTTATTTATGCCGGACTCGCCTAACCGTGTCCAAGGTGCGAACGACCTGCTTTAGGCGCTTTTGGCCAGCAAGGCCGTATTAGTGTGAGGCTGTTAAGGCGGTCTCACATTCTTTCCTTGAGGGACAGCGCAGCTTCCTTTAATGAAATGATGCCTCGTGGACCGGGCATTTTAAGTTTAAGAGATGCATAATGCGGTATTGCGTTAAAGCGGGCGAAAGCTTCGCGTCAAAGAGTGCTTGATGGCTACTTTTAAATGGGGCGATGTGGAAGACCAACTTTTCCGCGGAAGTTGTCGGGTGAGCGAACATAACTTCCAATAGTAGGGAGCCCGTACAATGGGCATATGTGCTGGCATTATTCCTTGGAAGGAAGTGTTGCTATGGCTAATCCTGTTTGGGTTTATCCCCATGTTGCGGATTGTGTCGACATAGCAGGTTTAAATCACTTTGCCGCTGTCCATTAGGACTTGCGTAAATTAAAGACCGTCGATTATAGGTTCTAGTATCAAGGCAGTCCATCCTGCGTTAGGATACTTTCGGAGTAGTCCCGATGGTCGAAGGTAATTGGTTTTGACAACCGGTGTTGGGACTCATTTGGGGTAGATTGTGCGTAGCGTAATTCAATGGGTGCCGCTCTATTTCCCCTTTTGTTACTTGAAGTAAGTTTACTGTTTTGACCTCTTGTGGGAAATTCTTTTGTTTTCGGGGCTCTGCTTGTGGTGCTCGTCATTATCCTCACTTGGTGTGTCGAGCCCCTTGTGTTCGGCGTTGAGTCTGCCGGATCTGCTTGAAGACCCAACAATCTTTGTGGGTATGGTTTGCGAGGCTTCCGAGTATCTGTGGATTTGGCATATCTTGTCCAAGATTTTGTTTAAGTTGGATAGCTCATCGCTATTGTCCTTAAGGGCAGTTTTTATTGTTACGTCGTGAGCTTTTGAATCCGGCGTTGGTCGCCGCGCTCTTTGGACCGTTCCCTTAATCCGGCTTTGGTCCTTGCTGCGTCGTGGTTTCCCATTCCCATCCCTGACTTCGGATGTACTTGGTCGCTGGTACTGCATCTTGCTAGCCAGCTATCCTCTCCCGCGCAAAAGCGGGTCATGAGGCTTGTTTGTGCCGCCATTGTTCTTGGCTTTTCCTGTCAAAGGTGTCTGGCGAGCCATTCGTCTCGGACATTGTGTTTAAAAGCTGCTAAGGCTTCGGCGTCCGGACAGTCGACTATTTGGTTCTTTTTGGTGAGAAACCTGTTCCAGAATTTTCGAGCTGACTCTCTGGGCTGTTGGGTTATGTGACTCAGATCGTCTGCGTCCGGAGGTCGGACATAGGTTCCCTGGAAATTGGCCCGAAAAGGATCCTCAAGATCTTCCCAACTACCAATGGTGTTTTCGGGGAGGCTTTTAAGCCAATGCCGGGCTGGCCCTTTGAGCTTGAGGGGTAGGTATTTTATGGCGTGGAGATCATCTCCTCTGGCCATGTGTATGTGGAGGATATAATCCTCAATCCGGACTCTAGGGTCTGTCGTTCCGTCGTATGCCTCTATGTTTACGGGCTTGAATCCCGCTGGAAATTCATGATCCGGCACCTCATCGGTGAAACATAGAGGTGCGTGGCGCCCTATATTTGGGTGTGCCGTGATGTTCGGATATTTGACGTGTTGTATTGCTCGCCAGAACTTGTTTCCTTGGCCCGTAGATAGATCTAACTGGGCCATCCTTTTAGTGTGAATCCTTATGCGGATCGCGTGCCGGCTTGTGTGCGGCGCCGCTTGCCGCTCTACGTTTGCCATGTGGTCATCTATCCGACCCGGCGGCCTCTTTGGTTTTTGATCGTGGGGGCTCTACGGCCTCCTCATCGAATTCAGGCAGTAGTTTGCGCTTTGGGTAGTTCTTTGCTTGGCGGCTGTCGCCATATTTGTCTCTGATGTTGAGTAATTTACTTCATCTCATTGGTCGTCTTCCGCTGTTACGAGCCTCTGTTTTCGCTTTTTCAAGCCACGCGCGATGGCGAGGAGCTCTTTGTGGAGGTTCTTGATCCAATGGCGTGTCCAGCGTGAGATCGTCCGGACTTTGTCCTTGCGGGGACAGGTTGTTTGTCCAAGTTGGCCTGTTCGGATGGTTGCTCAATGGCATGTTAAATGCCGCCTTGGCTCACCTGCTCTATGGCTGGGTGCGTGTGGGCGCTATCTTTGTCGAGGTGGGGTTTTGGCGGCGCTTACGCGCCGCTTGACTTGCTTCGAGGGAATTTTCTTTCACAGCGTCTAAATCGTTCCTCGTTATCGCTTCCCTTAGTGTGTCCACCATATATATATCGTAAGTTGAGGTGGCCATCCGATGCCCCTGGGCGCTGGTTCTTGGTCTCCGGCGTCGTCGTCCATATCGTCGATGTCCTCGGTCGAAGTCGAGCATGTCTGTTAAGTCATCGACGGTGGCTACAAAGTGGGTGGTGGGTGGGAGTTGAATTTCTTCGTCGTCCAATCCCAACCTTCGACCGTGGTTCGCCGGGCTCCCGACAAAGAGAGAGACTTTAATGAGTTCAGGATATCGCCAAAGGCGAGTGCTGAAAAGATGTCGCGGGCGGTGAACTCCATAACGGCGCCGAGCCGGATCATTGGCAGGGCGCGGAGGTTGGTCCGGAAGGAGTCCGCACTGAGAGTCACGAGCTTTGCAAAGGACGAGGATGGTGTTCAGCTCGATCGCCATAGAGATTTCAGCCCCGAGGCGGTGTCCAACCAACCGTCCTCGATCTCTTAAACCGCTCCGGATTAAGGGTCGGGGCGCAGCGCTGGTGCGACCTCGAGGCCTTTGTTCGACGACGAGCTAGATCGTACCCATCGAGGACAAAGGCGGCACGCTCGGGCGTGGCTCGAATCCGTCGAAGATCAAGTCTCCGCGGACATCGGCCGTATAGTTCAAGCTTCAAATCTGACCTCGATGGCCAGGGTGTAGCTTCGATCTGCTCCGGATGGCCTAGCGAATTGGCCCGATGCAAAGCCGCCGAATCGAAGATCTATCCGGGAGAAAAGTCTCACCTGGACTGCGTCGTTCTTGATGATTGAAGGAGCCATCGGGCCTATAGGTGATGACACGGAGGAACTCTCAATGAAAGCACCAATGTCGGTGTCAAAACCGGCGGATCTCGGGTAGGGGTCCCGAGCTGTGCATCTAGGCGGATGGTAACAGGAGACAAGGGACACGATGTTTTACCCAGAGTTCGGGCCCTCTCGATGGAGGTAATACCCTACTCCTGCTTGATTAATATTGATGATATGGGTAGTACAAGAGTAGATCTACCACGAGATCGGAGAGGCTAAACCTAGAAGCTAGCCTATGGTATGATTGTTGCTCGTCCTACGGACTAAAACCCTTCGGTTTATATAGACACCGAATAGGGTTAGGGTTACACAGAGTCGGTTACAATGGTAGGAAATCTACATATCCGTATCGCCAAGCTTGCCTTCCACGCCAAGGAAAGTCCTATCCGGAAACGGGACGAAGTCTTCAATCTTGTATCTTCATAGTCTAGAAGTCCGGCCAAAGATGATAGTTTGGCTATCCGGACACCCCCTAGTCCAGGACTCCCTCAATCACCGTCACCACGCCGTCATGCTGATGAAACTCATCTTCTTCTTCGACACGTTTGTTGGATCAAGAGGACGAGGGACGTTATCGAGCTGAACGTGTGTAGAACTCGGAGGTGCCGTACATTTGGTGCTTGATCAGTTGGATCGAGAAGAAGTTCGACTACATCAAACGCTTTGTCAAACGCTTCCGCTTTCGGTCTACGAGGGTTCGTGGACACACTCTCCCCCTCTCGTTGTTATGCATCTCCTAGATAGATCTTACGTGAGCGCAGGATTTTTTGTGAAATTGCATGCTACATTCACAACTGGTTTTACTGTTGAACACAAAATTAATAATATCTACTATCTTAGTAAGTTTTCCATGTGTGTTATATTATATAGGGTTTTCACCTTCATAACTACGCCACACCTTAGAAGTTATTCCTGCCTACGCGACTGCCTAGACGAGGTGGTGCTGCTCGGCCTCAATTGGTCTTGTCAACGAAACGAAGTCGGGTGCGCGGGTTCTCTTGGTGTGGTGGCACGGGAGATTGGATGTGTGTCAACTAGAACTAGAGCTCGACACCCCCATCTAGTTTCTTTGTATTGTATATAACTAAATAGGTGATGTCGATTTGTTCAATTTTGGATAACATCCTGCAGCGAGATACACACCGCTCGCCCAACCCTCGCGTCGCCCGACCTGGGCGACACGGGGGGATCCCAGCCGCCGCCGGCTCGCCACCCCTCCTCCCGCCTACCTCGCGCCATCGTCGCCGGAGGGCCGCCGGGCTTGTGAGGCCTGGGATGGCGGCGGCGGGCCGTCCCCGCTTGATTGGCCTCGACCCGCCACGCCCCCAGATCCGTCCGTGCTAACGCCGGCGGTCCCACCGGTGGGCGGCCTCCTCGCGGCTCTTCCCGGCTTGCTTTGCTTGCTGGTGGCCTCGCCCGGCTGCGTGGCTCGTCGTCCAGTCCGCCTCCGATTGGATCTAGTCCTCCCAGCCGGTTGTCTTGCTCCCGGCCGGCCCGTCATTATGGCCGGCGCGCCCTCTTTCTGCGCCCTCCTCCCGGGACCCCCGGCGCCCCTCCACCGATTCTTGTGCACGAGTTCTCCGGCCCTCCTCCTCCCCGAGCCACGGTGGCCCTCATGAGGGCGTCGCGACGCATCTGTGGTTATGGCGGATATGGAGCTCCTCGCGCGAGCACTCATTTGGCCTTTATTCCGCCCCGACGACATAGGCCCGCGTCTCTCCGGTGTCCTTCGCCGCGGGTGTTCTTTGCCGGGCAGCTCTGGCCTCGGTCACCAGGTAGATGCGTCCCTTCCAGCTTACCTGGCGCGCCAATGTCTCGACGGCTAAGGCCATGGCAGCTCGGATCTGCGTCTCTCCAGTCCTAGTTTGTCGGCATTGCTGGACGCCGTCGTCCCATGTCCTCCGTGTGGCTCACTTCGTCGCCTGCCCCACCCCAGAGGCCTCAAAGCCCCCCCTTTTGCCGGATCCAATGCTCGTGGGTGCGAAGGCGCTACCACCCTCCACGGCAAGTGCAGCCCCGCCAACCCCTTCCCGATATGGCGATTCCGACCAACGTGGACTTCCTCATCTTCGATTCCAGACTCGGCGGCTATGGGATTGCCCAGCTTCAGGCTAGGGAGAGATCCCTGCTTGGTTTACCGGTGCTGGAAGCGATGGCACCCCCGGGTGTCGTTTCCTTCTTGGAGGCGTTTCCAAGGCCTTCAGTTTTGCCCCTCTTCGAGCTTAGGGGAAACCCTAGGTCTGGTTACCCCGGAGGGCCGAACCGGATGGCGACGGCGTCTCGACGTCGTCCTCCTTCTTAACGGCGCTATCTAGCTTGCTCGCAGTGTCCCCGGTGTTGGTTCGGGTGATGTTGGAATTCTTGTTGGTTCGGCATTGTCGCTCGTGGTTCGGGCTTGGTAGGTCTAGTTGTGATGTATCTTCTGTTCGGGCCGAGCATCCCTTGTCTCTCTGCTCCGGGTACCATGTTCACGCCAATCTGCGTTCGTGTCATGTGTTGTACCCCTATGTACTCATTCTATTTCTTCTATCAATAAAAAGATACACAAGCTTTGCGTATTCGCGAAAAAAAAAATAGGTGATGTCCACTATTTTTTCTCAACATGCAACCTTGCATGGGAACATACATGTGTCAACATGCAAACGTTGGGAGAACGCTCAACCGCTTTCATTCCATTATGCTATTTATTTATATTCAGTATATGTTCTACAACCATACAATGATAAAATACAATAAATTATATGTAGTTTAGTTTTAGTGCTCATATGATGAATCAAATATAAATATTCCATATAACCAAAATTTTAAGTATATTGCAACTAATATCATCTACTCCTCCGTCCATAATATAAAAATGTTTTGACACTACATTAGCAGTTCACTGTCATCATGTAGCCAGAATGGACAGTGGAGTTTCGTGAGATTTTAGTGGTAGAACGGACTTGTCGGTTCGTGGAACCATGCTCCACCACAGTTACGTACATTTTGATTTTTTTAGGGGACGTACATTTTGATTATTCGAACAGGCCAAATTATTAGTGGGCCTGCTCACTGAGCGATCCATGTTCCTCTTGACAAATCCTTGCAGCGGTACATGTCGGGCCCAGTTACGTTATGGTGCCCTGTTCGCTTGTCTCCCAGGAGGCTATTGCCTGCCAGGAAATGTCTCCAAAATATAGTTCCAAGATTTCCAAAAATGGAATATTTGCTCCTAGCCTCACTTTTTTGGTCAATGTAAGTCGCAGAAAAAAAGAATGTAGAAGTAGTTCTCTGTAGCAAATATTGCGCAGCAGGTATTTAGCCAGCTCGACAAGACCATCATGTGTGCCGGCCATGTGCTGGCATGTGTCTTGGCTTGTTGGCGAGTCTTGCCAAAGCGTAATCGTGGTGATATTTTTTGAAGCCAGCAATGTATGCCGACGCTGGCATGGTGTCGGCGTGAGACGTGACCGCTGGCATGATCTATGGCCACGGGCCTTTTTTAAAAATTGAGTGCGGACATGAAATAGGTCGACGCGTTGGGCGCGCTACCGACCCAAATCTAAAATAGGACGGACGGTGGGCGGATGGCCGATCCAAACGGATAAAATACGGACAAATACGCCCTCCGTTTGGGTCGGTTGCTCTAAGTCGCAGAAAAAAAAATGTAAAAGTAGTATACTCTGTCCCCTAAAAAAAAGTAGTATACTCTGTAGCAAATAATGCGCAGCAGGTATTTAGCCAGCTCGACAAGACCATCAACCATTTCGGGAGCAGACGTGGTGGTGTTGGGTGCAAATGTGCAGCCGCTGTACGGATAAGGGCACATGGGCAGCAGGTAGGGCCGTCCGTCGGGGTAGACACAGCATGTGCTACTTGGTAGCCGACTATGAGCGTCGATTTAAAAGTCCTCTTGGGGCGGTGAGATTTGCCGGAATCAGCTGTCACAACCAAATTATATGATCATGATGATGCTCACGGACAAACAAAACCTTTTCTGAGGCCATGAGAACGATCAAGCTCTGTCCAAGTAGCGCCCCGTGTACTGGAAACCAAAAAACCGATCCATGCCGTACTATGTCCTGCACGGCCACTCACGGACCCGTTCAACCAACGGCACAGCACGCCCTCCCGGGTTCCGGCAACGTCGCCGTCAACCGGCGGTGAAAGAGAGAGGGCGACCCGGAGCCCGACATAGACGAAGCAAAATAATCGATCACGGATCGCCGGCGACGCGGCACGGCGGAAGCGAGCCGAGTCCACTGCCCGCTACTGCCGGCTGCCGTCCCCGCGGCGAAGAACGAGTCAGAGTCCCGTGCCCGACACAGACCGCGCGGGAACAAAACGAGCGCACTACAAACCCTGCCCACGCGGCCGTAGAAAATCCACCCCGTTCCGTTCCCGCACAGGCCAGACCTGGCTGATTGACTTTTCGGTCCCGGCCGAGCTCACACACCCACACGCTCCGCACCCCGTCTGCCTCACATGTGGAGCCGCCCCAGCCCTCTCACACTCCCGTCTGGCGCCCTCTCCCCCTCCTCCGCGTCCTCCCCGCGCCGTCGCCGGGCCGCCGCTGCCGTCCGAGCACGACCGGATCCGGGTGGCGCCGCTTCCGCGGATGGACGCGACCTCGCCGTCGGGGCGCCCCACCACGCCTCGGCGGCAGCTGCAGCTGCAGGGCCCGCGCCCGCCGCGGCTCAGCGTGCGCCCCGAGTCGCACGCCATCAAGAAGCCCTCCGGGGCGCCGCCGCAGGCCCAGGGGCAGGGCCATGCCCGGCGGGAGGAGAAGCAGCAAGGGCAGCCGCCGCGGGAGCCGGTGATCATCTACGACGCGTCGCCCAAGATCATCCACACCAAGCCCAGCGAGTTCATGGCGCTCGTACAGCGCCTCACCGGCCCCGGCTCTGGCGCGCTCCCCTCCGAGGCCCAGACCCAGGACTACCAGATGGACGAGCAAGTGCCGGGGCAGTCCTTCCTGCCGCCGGAGCTTCTCCTCTCGCCGTCCGCCGCGATGTCCCCGGCGGCGAGGCTGGCTACCATAGAGAGGTCCGTCCGGCCGATGCCCGCGCCGACGCCGGATTACGTGGACTTCAATAACTACAGATTCGACGACGGCGGCCTCGCCGCGGTTCTTGGCGCGGGTCGGCCAGGGCCCGGCATCCTGTCCCCTTTGCCGTCGTCCCTGCCGCCGGCCGCTGCCTCCGTGCTGTTCTCGCCGCTGCCGTTCGACCCGAACGGCCTCAGCTAACTGAACAGGCTGAGCCCCATCCTCCGAGCGGCGTCCACCGGCGCCGCCTCCTCAGGCAGCGGCAGCGGCGGCGGCGGGACTAGCAACGGCGGCGCTTACAGGCAACCACAATCCTACTACTCCGACCCCTTCGTCCCGAGCCCCCGCAACCTCCTTGCCACGCCCACCGTGCCGTCGCCAAGAACCTTCGCGGAGCTCATGAGCAACCTGCCGGATCTCTAGGCCGCCTCCTCCGTCAAAGACGGCACCAGCGGCCGAAATTTCTCTCTTTTTTCTTTCTTTTTTGCTTCTCCATTTTTGGGGGGTTAGGCGCAGCCCGGTGTGGTGGGCCCCCGTAGTGATGACAGGTTAATTAGTGAAAAATTATCCTCTGGGTTTTATTAATTCTTGTTGGGCAACCACTTGCCCACTAGGCAGCGAGGAAAGGGGGAGGAAGGGATGGAGAAAGCAATGCCTAAAGTCAGCAGTGGTAGAAGGTTACTAGAAGCCGGCCGACCGCCCCCTTGCTTAGATTTTTCTTTGGATTTACATCTCTTGTGTAAGCCGGGGAAATGATTGTTTGATAATGCACCTTGACTTTATTCTTTTACCCTAGTGAATTGCTCCACTGATGATGTGTTCTTGATTAGGTCATGCTGCCTTTTGTACTATTACGCTTGACAACTGTAGAATAAAGTGGCGATCCGATGTTCATCAGGATGATAGGGGGAGAAAACTCTGTTTGGGTGTGGTACGGATATAAAAAAGCACTTGCATTGCTTGCAGAGTTGTGAGGTGGAGGCTTCGCTGCGTCGCTCGCACGTGCTCTGGCCAAGATTCGGTTTACAGGGGGGAGTAATGTGGAGCTGGATCTGCCTGTGGAGTGTTCCACGCACGCTGTCGTGTATCGCGATCATGCATTGCATGCCGCCCAATCGATTCCGTTGCTCAGATTCGGGCCAACCGCCGACATCGAGTTCCATTTGATTTGAGCATACCCACCCCAACTGTCCGGTCATGGTGCATGCACCCGGGAATTCTTTGGGTCTTCTCCAGTTTTGGATTAGTTCTAGGGTCTATCTATGAAATATGAATGCCCGGGTTGGCCGTTTTATGAGGCAGGTGCCACATCAGAGTCGTGAATTCGTTATTTAAAACATTACACAATCCTTCCATACATACATGTTTTGGCCACATGCAGTCGATGGTTGTCCTACACGACACTCGATACTCACGTGTGACGCTTTCTATGGGCCCGCGAGGTCATCATCCATCACTTTGACAAACAGTCGGCAGAGAGGTTAATTTGATCAGCAAGGTAGAATCTTTTTCGTTGTGTTATGATGGGAGTATATAGTACGCGTCGAAGAGGCGGAAAGGGACTAGCATATATACTATACGTACCAGTTCGATAAGCCAAAACACCGCGCGCCTTTGGCGTCGCCAACCTAGGGCGACCGACGGTGAAGCGACTCACCGCCGACCCTAGGCCCCTCCTCGCCTCCTCCAGTCCTACCGCCGCTGAGGTCTCGCGTGGCTTGCCTATGATGGCGGCGGGGCCTTATCCTCAGCGGTGGTGGCGTTTTTTGCGGCGGCGGCGCGTCGTTCGACGCAGATCCGGCTGACAGGCGGCGAGATCCCTACGGCGTGCGTGTGGCCCGGCGGCAATGAGGCGCAACCTCCTCATGGCGGAGTCGCCCTATGTGGCGGCCGAGATCGCTGATCTGGTCTTGCCCATATGGGCTTGGGCGGGTCGGCGGTTCGATGTCTTGACTCTGATGGCGCTGATGGGCTGACGGTGATGTTGTAAACACCGTGGTGGTGCCATGGCGGTCAGTCAGCGGGCGGCTCAGATCCTTTCGTCCGATCCGGCAGAGATGGCGGCAGTCCGTGCACGAGATGCTTGAGGGAGGATTTTTGAACCGATCTGGGTAAAAACCAGCTCTCGGCTAGCTGCCAAGGCCGGCGGTGGCGGCGCTGTCTGCGTCGTTCCCTTCTTGAAGGCATCGCCGTGGAAAAGTTCAAGGCCACTCTATGCTACCTCCGAGGGAAACCCTAGATCAGTAGATTAGATGACGATAGTGCTATGGTGTCATTTCCCTCTTGAGGTGTCATTCGTGGAGGTGTACACGGACCGAGGGACCATGGAAGGCTTATTGGTGGAGCGGTGCTTCAGCTTACATATTGATGGCGGCGGATCTCGGCGGCATGGCGCCGTGAAGACTCGACGTCTGATGCGCGAAGATGGACTCGTGTAGGGAGGTGGCGCTGTCTGGCGTTGTGGTGGCGTCGACGGCAGCTAGACCGGGCAAGGTTGATGCAGCAATACAACACTAAAGATGGATTGGTGGTAGGTGGCTGCGGCGGTCTCATACCCGAGCGTCTGGTTGAGAAGTCTTGAGATGAGGGGTGCCCCATACCCGACAGCGTCTGGTTGGGACCTCGGATCTTAGATGGTAGGTTTGGTGGGAGGTGCATTTTGGTATTAGGCCCAGGACTATCGGCATCCCTTCATCAAGCTGGATAGAAGTAGCAGATGTTGCCTAGGCGGTGGCTTTAGTTTGACTTTGGTATTACTTTGTAGGTCTTGTGTGAATAATTAATAAAGTGGTTGCATGCATCGTCCAAACAGAGGCCGGGGTCCTCTCCATTTCTTATATATATATATATATATATATATATATATATATATATATATATATATATATATATATATATATATATATATATATATATATATATATGGTCTAGTCTGATAACACCCTTAAGACCCTTATTCTGATAACACTAGCCTTATGCACACACCACCAACAGATCGCACGCCTCTCCTC